>ML058370.1:0-477333 GCA_003013855.2 Liriodendron chinense | reverse complement strand
CTCTTGGTTCGACCCATGAACAAGTAGGAACAGGTACCCTTTTATTACTTTCTATACCTAAAGATTTTAGGATAGATTAAATTTTCTTTTCCTTTTCTTTACTACTTTAACCCTTACTACCTTTTACCACCTTTAATACTTTTCCCGATGAATAATGGTTGGCCCCCTACCAGATGGGCATTGGTTTCGACCTTTACCCTGCATCACACTTTTGGCAGCCTTCCTGCCATTTTGTTTAAGGACAGTAACCGAACAATAACGAGATATGTGGAACTCTAGATATTAAATCAACTAGATACTTCTTCTATTAGGGTCTTTGAGTACTCTACTTGAAAGTGATACGTGTGATCCAACTTAAACAAGCTCAAGAAGATAAATAGTTAGTTAGTCACCCTAAAGTATACCTGTGAATAATACAAAACTCTCAAAGTCCAAAGTTGAGGATAGTGGATTAAAAGACTTAAAATGTGAACGTACAGAACCTTACCTATCTTTGTATCAAAGATTTTCTATCAACCCAAAATCTCCAAACTTGAACAAAGTACGTACAAAACAAGCCTGATCGTTTTTCGACCTACCCCCCACACAACTTGGAGGTTAAATATGCAACGTAACCGGTAATGTAGAGTAAGATACGTACCAAAAGTACTAATTTTCCGGGTGGATTTGCATGTTTGTGATTGTAGGAATGAGAGTAAACTTCACCCAATTGGAGACAAAAAAGAATACATTAGGACCCTTTGAATAAAGGCCCAAGGTGGATCAAAGAAGAAAGAAGAAAGAGGGAGAAAAGAGAAGAGAGAAAAGAAGAATAAGAAGAAAATGATCAAGGACCGACCGGTCCAGACTAGTCGGCCGACCTACTGGCCCTGTGAAGATTGCAGGACAAAGGACCAGTTGGTCCGACCGATCTTGACCGGTCCGGCCCAACAGGTCGGTGACTCTGGAAACTCTCTGGACAAAATGATCAGTCTGGTCCAAGCCAGTCTTGATCGTCAGCCATCAACTCAAAAAACCCCCTGTGCATGCTGGACTGATGGGATAAGCAGTCCGACCGGTCGTGACCGGTCGCCCAGCCCAGTCCTACCGGTCCAGACCGGTCAGCCACATGCAAAAACAGCCAGTTTCTATTCTAGGTTTCCGATTTTCCTCTGCGCACTGCATAACCTTACACAGTTTCTAGATGATTCCCACGCAGCAGAGCTTCCTCCCCACTAGAAAAGGACACCTAGGGATTGTTCCTAGGGGCATCTTAGAAGGGATTGAGCACGTGGAGACGGCGGAAGTCGATTTCGGAGTTCTACAACTCCTCCTAGTTTGGCTTTCTAGTTTTATGCTTTGTTGTAGTTGTTTTCATGTTTCCTTGGATCGTGAACGGCTAAACCTCTTAGCTAGGGCTAAGAGGTGAAGCTTTTAGTGAATCTAAGATGTTTCAATTCGTTTGATTGGTTTCAAGCTAGGATTTTTCATTGAAGAACAATGGTTTGAAGTTTAAATAAAGTTCTAAGTATTTTTCTTAATCTTGTGATGACTCATGGATGTTTGGAAGAATTGCTTGAGTTCTGAAGTATTTTGAGCTAGTCTAGACCTGTATGATCCGAGGAATTGGAATACGCTCTAGATTTATGATCTTCATGTGGGAGCTTCTTACCAAAGGTCTATTTTCTAAAATTTTCTGGATTATGTAAGATTGTGTATGTGATTTGGATCAAGTTCAAATCATGATCTAGTTTTGTCTTGTGACAGGATTTAATGATGTTATGATTGTGATCTTAACCTATTGGAATTGGGACTGACCTATGCAATTGAGTGTGCTCATGTCCTAGCTTACATTGAGTGAATCATGTACATGGAGCATACATAAGTTAGGTTGATTGTTTTAAACTGCTCTAATCATCCGACTAGATAGAACTTAATTTCGATTCTAGTTGAGAAAGTAAGAAATCACAGCGAATTAAGCATCAAGGATTGCTACAAGTGGATCCTTGAACCTTTACTACTGCCTTTTATTAATTGTTTACCTTCAGTTTAATTCAAAGTTACTATTCACATCAATCTTCTACAAATATGTTTGTTAGCTCTTTAGTATAACTATTGGAAGTGTTTTGTGGATTCCTACATAAGTCCTTGTGGATCGACCTCCGTCTTACCAAGATTATTACTACATCGTAACCCTACACTTGGGGAAGCGAACAAGCCGGACATTGGTAGGGGCCGAGTTCAACTACTCAGCGATAGAAAAGAATTTCCTGACATTGATCTTCGCCATCAAGAAAGTTAAGACATTATTGTCTTTCGCATCGGATAACGTTGATATCCAAAGCGGATCCCATCAAGTTTCTCATGAACAGATCCATGTTGTCCGAACGGTTGGCCAGTTGGGCTCTTCTCTTGTTAGAATTCGATGTCACATATATGCCGACTTGGGCCATCAAGGGGCAGGCAATTGCAAACTTCCTTGCCGCCCATCCGATACCAAGTGGCGAGGGAATATAATATGACCTTCCAGACAATCAGGTTATGACAATCAATGAAGCACGCCATTGGGAGATGTATTTCAATGGTGCAGCCAGAGCAATAGGGGCAGGGGTGGGAGTTATATTCATCAGTCCACAAGGAGACTTGTTGCCCTAGTCATTCACGATAGTTCCAGCATGCACTAACAAGGAAGCAGAATATCAGGCTCTTATTATTGGGTTACAATTGGCCCTGGAAATGCAAATTAAAGAGATACGTATTTACGAGGATTCTAGGCTTGTCATCGAACAACTGACAACAGAATATGAGGTTCGCAAGCCTGAGTTATCGCCTTATTGCCACCAAGCACAGTCAATGTTTGGTCAGTTTCGGAACAACAGTATCTCACACATTCCGAGGCAGGAGAATGTACAAGCAGATGCACTTGCAGTGTGGCCACCGCTCTGGCTAATCTTGGGGGCAGCCCGCTTCAAGTGACAATTGAAGAAAAGAGAATCCTGTCGACAATCGCATTATACGGTGGGAAATTAAGTGCTAACCCCATCTGTTGCTTCAAAATTACAGAGAAAGATGATTGGAAAAGACCATTTGTCGATTACTTGAAATACAGATTCTTGCTAGAAGATCCCAAGTTGCACACGCAAGTTAAAAGACGTGCCAGTTCATTTATACTCCAAAATGATGTACTTTACTGATGTTCATACGAAGGGGTATTACTGCAGTGTCTGAGCCAAGATGAAGCGCATGCTACATTAAAAGAAGGTCATGACGGAGAATGTGGTGCTCACCAAGGAGGCAAGAATTTACATCACAATGTTCGACACATGGGTTACTCTCAAGCCCGCAATGACGAAAGATGCAATAGAATAGGTCAAGAAATGTCACTAATGTCAAATCCATGCGGACATCATACATTCACTGCCAGAGGATTGCACCAATCTGTGATGTCTTAGCCTTTCGCAGCCTAGGGCATGGACATTATCGGGCCGATCAGTCCATCCTCTTCCAGGGGCACCAGTACGTTTTAGTTACAACTAATTATTTCTCCAAATGGGCTGAAGCAGTGGCCCTGAGAAATGTGAAATTAGACACAATCGAAGGTTTCATTCATCACACCATACTATATCGACATGGAATCCCCAATAGGATTACCACCGAAAATGGAACGCCCTTTAAGAATGCCACTATTGACAAGTTATATGCAAAATTCAAGATCAAGCATTGTTATTCAATGCCTTACCATCCCCCTACGAATGGACTAGCAGAGGCCTTCAATAAAACCATCGTGAAGATTTTGAAGAAGACAGTGGCGGAGAATAAAAAGGACTGGGACAAACGGTTGCCCGAAGCATTATGGGCATATTGGACTACACACCGGACAACCACTTGAGTTACGCCTTACTTGCTGGTGTACGGTATAGATTCGGTGATCCTGATGGAAATACAGGTCAAGTCACTATGGGTAGCGCTCCGACACTCCCTAACAACTAAGCATAATGGCAAGATCAGAATGGCCGAACTTGATTCTTTAGATGAAAAGAGGCTCGCTGCTCGACAAAGGCTCGAAATGCATCGGAAGTAAATCTTAACTACATATGATAAACGAGTCCATGGTAGATTGTTCAAGAAGAGTGATCTGGTACTAATGATGAAACGTCGAACACTGGCCCAAGGTTCAAAAAGCAAATTCGATCCAAAATGGGATCCCGTCTGCATCATTGATGAGGTATATTTCAACGGAGCCTACCGAGTAATAGATTGCAAAGGACAAGGCATCAACTCCCTAATGAACGGTCAATTTCGAAAGAGATATTACATCTGACATCTGCTTATCATCATGATTTGTAAACGCCACATTAGAGGGAAAGTGTAATAAAAAAATACGATGATGAATGTTGGCAATGTTAAATACTAATCATTCATTCTGTGTGTATGCACGCAAGTATCAGGAAAGTTGTTAAAACTTGGAACGTGCCAAGGATACGACATTTTCTTTCTAAGACTGTCAAAATTCAGGATAGAAGAATGAACCCGAAGTTGAGGCTTGTCAAAATTCGATCTCCATGAGCGTAAATTCAGTCTTGACAAGGGGACGATTATCTACTTGTGATCCATTATTTTTCTATATTAATTTCCTAGATAAAGATATAATGACACAAGTCGAAACACACAAAAATAATACATATGTTACACATTTCATTATTACAAAAAGTTTTGAAGATACAACACGAAAATTCTTGCACAAAATTACACATTTAGGTTCTTAAGGAATTGTTCGAATAACTCTATCGCTGAGTCCTGAGCAACTGTTAAAACTATAAAAATCCTCAAAGGTAATTTTCTTATGTTTCCTTGTTCTGGGAAGTTTCTGAGTATAAAGACATTCATAGACAATCATAAGCAATCACAAAGTACACACGAGAAAAGATATCGCAAGGCGAATTTTATTCCAGAGATTCCAAGATCTTTTACAATCCACACTGTGAACTGGTCACAAACCCTTAATTACATTAATGGATGATCACCCTTGATTAGAAGGCAAAAGTAAATGTATTCATGCATCATAAATAGATTAAATAAAGCATTAAAAGAGCATAAATATAAATAAAACGCATCACAAACAACATAAATTTTTACGTGGAAACCCTTACTAGAGAAAACTATGACACAATGCGACAAGATTCCACTGTGAATGTAGTTATATAATAAATGGAATATTAGAGAGAAAACTCGGATAAATCGAACAAATGATTTATATCATCAAGGACTATGGTCTTGAGTTCACGATCGTAGAGACTAAGTTTCGGGTTTCTTATGGACTGAACCATCATTTAAACAAGTTAAATGCTTGTCCCATGTTCTTTCAAGTGTTCTTAATTGAAGTAGCAACCAAGATTTTAACCGAGTCATGTATCACAGTGTCATTGATCGTCTCTGTGGACGAAATGACTTTCAGGAAGACATGCCATGATTCCCATGTAGTGTAATAGTGTCACTGACCATTTCCATCGGTGAGTGACTTTCAGGAAAACACGCCGTGGTTCCCATGTAGTGTATCACAGTGACACTGATCGTTTTCATCGATGAGTGACTTCAGAAAGACACACCATGGTTGCCGTGCGTAACATAGTATCAGTATCCATTACTGCGAAAGAGTGACCACTGGAAGGCATATTATGGCTGTCATATGATATAACACAGTGTCACTGACCGTTTTCGTCGATGAGTGACTTTCAAGATACATCATGGCTGCTAAATGGTACAACACAATGTCACTAACTATTTTTGTCGATGAGTGACTTTTAAGAAGATGCATTATAGCTACCAAAGGTATGACACAATGTCACTGACCGTTTTTATCGAAGAGTGACTTTCAGGAAGGCACATTTATGACTATCGGGTGGGACAAACACAGTGTCATTGACCGTGTCTGTCGATGAGTGACTTTTAAGAAGACAAACCACTATTACCTTAGCTACTCAACTGACGGATCCCGTTTTGGATGGGACGTACATCAACTGGTCTTAGCGATGATAGTTCATAATAAAGTATTTCAGATGTTTTGAAACTCTTCGATTACAGTTCTCGATGATAACCATAGTCCCTTTCATTTATTTTCATATCTCGATCCGGGATGAATAAAATTCATGTAATGGATACAAGGAGCACAAAGTAAATATGCTTAATTGCCTGCACGAGAGAAGATTGCACTTTTACTTGATGTTTAGTGCACTAGGTGAATTATGCACTTGATTTAGTTAATCTGCTTATGCGTATTTTTAATTTGACCACATCATTATTGATAATCAATATTTCGAATGATTGGGTCATTGGGAGAAGCTGTATCGAGCTATATTTTTTTTGAGAAGTTTAACTTTGATGGACTAGATTGGCCATTTCTGATGCTAGCAAATTGTTAAGTATCAGGTTTGATAAACGCCCATTTATGCCAATATCTGATAAATAATAGGGATGACGTCCTGTAAATGCTTGATTCAGCTATTTTGTAGCATGATAGTGCTAAGTTTGCCTTAGCGTTGATGAGATCATGGTTAGTTTACTTGGCATTAGTCAATCTTCAAGCCAACAGGGCATTTCCTAAGGTTGAAAATGACTAAGTACTGGGCCTGTTTACCGCCTAATTTGGGTATTCAGGGATCCTAAAATCAGATAACCTCGTCGCGATGCATTATTATGATGTGTCATGTTATGGAGAAGATAAACTTCCCGCTCGGCATTGGTCGAATTCCGCCCGACTCTTCTTGATTTTGAACATTTCCCGCTCTTTCGAAAGGATTTCCGTTTTTTACAAATTTGGCTAAGTGTTGATCATTTTTTATGAAATTAGTGATTTGGGCCATTTATCATTGACTATTGGGAAATTTGATCTGGGGGATGGATAAATATCATCCAGGTGTGTCTAGGAGGGTTAGTATGATAGGGAAGGCATGCCACATCACAGAAGATCTCATGCCCGAACTAACGTCCAGGCGCATACCCAAGGAGGTGTGAGCACATGTGTCCTGAGGTGGGCACATGTTGCACCCCCTCAAGCACATATGGCCAATAGAGTGAGGAGAGAGAGGAAGATCTCCCTTTCCGGGCGCATGTGCTATGACACATGCGCCTGGACTATCATGTTAGGCGCATGCGGCTTTCCCACTTATGAATTTTCCCACTTTCAAGAGGTGGTGGGCGCATGTCACTTGGTGACTTAGAGAAACTCCTCTCCCAAAGTTGGTGGGCACATGTCACCCTTTTCGATGAAGGATTCCAGTGGGACAATGAGTGCATGTTACTTTTCCCGGTGAGGATTCCAACAAGGGATTCTGGTGAGGATTCTACCCCTTGCAGCGCTTTGGCATCCTCTTGAAATCAAGAATTCTCTCCCTCTCATCAGGTGATGCTATTTATAGCAAGTTAATCGGGTCTTGGGTCCAAACAAATCAAAATTGCTTAGCGCATGTATTTGGGAGAAGGGGACCATACACATTTGATATGGGCATGGGCACATGTCTCCTCATGGCATGCGCATGTCCACTTAGTGGTGTACGCATGCACCCAGCACTTAGAATATTTTCCAAATTTTAGGCTCCGACTGTTCAGAGGACAGGTACCTTTTCGTAGACCGAAGTCACTGATGCTAAAGCACTTTAAGCCTCTCATCGGGCTATAAAATGAATGAGTCAGGGTACGGATGATCAACTGTTATGAATTTTAGTAGTTCCTTCCCAATTTGAACCCTCCTGATCGGCTCCAAAGAGGGGCCAAACGCGCTTCGGTGCGCGCATGTAAAGATATGCATCGTACGAGCTTTGAATTTGGTAGTTAAGGGTTTTTAGTCTTTTCGGATCATTTCGCATCAATACGCATGTCCAGTTCCCTTAGAAATAGCATTTATAGGCTTCCAGGCCCCTATAGTCGGATCCAAACAAGGCAAAATGCATTTCGAGGTATGCAGGTAAAGATATGCGCCGTGTGACTTTCAAACTTGGTACTTCAAAATTTTTGGACATTTTGGATCATTTGGCTACAATACGCATGTCTGGTTCCCTTTAGAAATAGCATTTGCAGGCTTTCGATCCCTTTTAGTCAGATCCAATCAAGTAAAAACGCAATTCAGCATGCGCAAGTAATAATATGCACCGTGTGACATTCAAACTTTCTGGTTAAGGTTTTTTTAGTATTTTAGATCATTTGACGGCAATACGCATGTCCAATTTTGTTCTGAAACATCATTTGTAGGTTTTGGTCATGACTGTGTAGGTTAGGGCTGCGCTGGTATCCGATCGCATCTTTTGAGTGTTTTCCGATCTTGAAATCGATCTAAATCATCGTAGATGGCCCGTCATACATTGCTTTATATTAGGTGAGATTTTGAGCCCCAAAAAGTGCCCCCCGATGCGCTGTATTGGATGCTTGCATCACACCAGTGCGGTGCACCTGTTCTTAGTCTCAAGTATAAATATGGGATTCACAGAGTCATTTAAACATTTTTTAGTCAAGAAAAGTGAAAGTTTCTGAGGTGAGATAGCTCCTCATGAGGGAGTGGGCACATGTTACCCCTCTGTGGGTGCATGTGTCCTTCCTACTGATAATGGGCGCATGTACCCTAGGCCCTAGGTGCATGTTGTTTCTCACTGGAGCATAGGCGCATGCCTCTTAGAGCATGGGAGCATGTAGGCTGGCCATAAGGAGTTGGTGCATGTGAAAAGGACTCCACAAAGTTTGGGCGCATGTTGCCCTCCTGCTTTAACTATGGGCGCATGTGGTAATGCACATGGGCCTGACTTTTGTTTTAAAACTTCAAATCTAGAGCTAAAGTGTTGTGGGCGCATGTGGTAGTGCACATGCGCCTGGGGTACCTCCCTGGGCGCATGTGGCTCCACTACTTAGCCAAAATTTAGAATTCTGGCATGTCTTTTGCCCTTGGTGAAAAACCTATTCATTTGGCTCCATTCTTAGCTGAATTTGATGTGGTTTGTGGCTATCTCGCTCGACGCTTTAACATGATTAGGGCTTAGTACTTTGGGCCCACAATATGCTGCTTGTCTTGTTTTTTTTACAGCCTGCAACTGCTCATTAAACGGCTCTATGATGTGTACTTTCAAGCGGGTGCATATGCATAACTTGGGGTTAGCGCGAATTTGCACGTACTTCAAGTGTATACGCGGGATTGTTATTGTATTTGTTGTGCTATGACATGTGTACACTTGTTCGTCGGATGTGCGCTTGAATTCCATTGCTCCTCTATTCTTGTGGTTCATGATTTTGTGCATGTATTTATCGATGTGACTTGTTTGTATGTGCGATCGTATTTTGATTATACGATTTTATTTCTTGTGATGCATACCTTATTGTGTTTCCCATTGCATGCGCTGGTCTTCCGTTTGGCGTTCTTTTATTTATTTATTGCAGTGAATCATGGCGACAGCAGCAAGATCTTTTGGTGAAGCTTCTGAGTCGCAAGTTTCTGGTCCTTCATCTACGCAACGTGAGAAGAAGAGGGTGGCTGAAGATACTCCCAATCCCTCTTCAGCAGAGTGTTGTTCGCGCTTCTCTGCGACAGTTGATCCTGAAGTGAAAGATTTCTTTGATCGTATTAAGAAGCTTCCCCATGAGGTGTTACTACGTATTTATGTGGATAAAACTGCATCTGAGCCTTCAATGCAAGGGACTAAAGACGAATGGTCCTCCTGGTATTGTCAGTTTACTAGTGTTCCGAGTGTCGTCGAGGCGGGTCCTTCTAGCTTGCTTGTCCAAGTCCCGAGGATAATCAAGAAGGTCGGAAGGAGAAGAAACTAGTTGAGGCAGTTGGTCAGGCGGAGCAGTTAACATAGCTCGTCGATCCGAAGAATGACTGGATGAAGATCGGCTGGGACAGAAAAAACCATCATGAAGTGCGGTTTCTTCATTATAAACCCCTATAACGACCGAGTCATCACACATGAAAAATATCTTATAAGGCACAGGACCCTCCCGAGCATCAAACCATCCAATGTTTAAGGCTCTTTTTAGTTCTATGGGGTTGAAAGGTGAACATCTGCTCCTAAGCAGTTGTTCACTACTTTACTGGCTGACGATGGGAGAGAGCAGCGAGTAGGTCTCCCAAGAGAAATGGTTTTCTTTGCTCCAACTTGTGATCCTCACACTCTTTATCCAACTCATTATTTTGAGACAATTTAGCAAAGGTTTCGGCATATGGACAAGACAATGATGTAGGTGACGAGAAGTTTTCGTACGCGAGGTCATCTGAATGAGTGAGTTGGTTATGATCTGTGGACAAAAGAGATTTTGGTCTGTCACGAGAGGGTTTTGAAGCAAGTTGGCTTGTAGTAGGCTATCAATGTAACCTATGGACATTTCTTCCGTGATCCAACAATCATTCGGAGCTTCTTGAGCTATTGGTCTTCTGTTACCAATTCATTCCATTTTCCATATGGGGAGATGAGCATAACTTTATGGAATCTTCGGATGATGGTTGGCTTGCCCATAATAGGAGAATATTACCAGGAATATATCTCAACTGATGAAGAGCTGTCTTTATCTCGGCTTAAAATCCTCGAGATGCTTACCATTCGAAGGCTTGTTTGGAGCTGTTTACTGAGTTGTCGGAGTTCGAAAATATTACAAAGATTAATTACGACAACTGGTTGATCTACTTTAGCCAAAGGATGAAGTAATATTTCTTCTAATACCTTCTTTTTACTTCATGTTTGCATGCTCTTAGCTTCTTTTCTTCTGACATAGGACATTTCTTTCTTCTTAAAGCATTGATTATGAAGAATGTGAGATCTTGCCAGAAGAACAGGCCTTAATGAGAGAACGTTTTGAACATAAGTTCTGCAATCCGAATGAGCTTACGCCGACTTGTGAACTAGCGGGCTTCTTAGCATACTAGTTGTCGGTAGTCGTATTGCCTAGCTCTAAGGGTGTTGATTGGGTCAGGGTTTCTTGCTTTGTTATGGCAGGAGCTCTTGCAAATGGTCATCGATATTTTTTAGCACCGCCGGTGTTATGCAGTCTATATAGGGCTTTTGGCAATATTGCCAGTAATAAAGATCAACCCGGGTGAGGGATGAATGTGGTTTATTGCCCATGGCATTTCTTCTGTGGGTGGTTGGGCATATATTTTCCATGGACATATGGAATAGATCTCTTTCAGTATCCCCACACCAATCACGCCCCTCTTTATCACTACAAAAAACTTAAGATGATAACGCAGTCATATGATTGGATAGCTTCAAAGATCAACAATTGGGCAAAGATTTGCTTCTACCATTTTTCTGTTTCTAACTTCGAAGAGGATCGGGAAGTTGTTGACGATGAGCGTTCTGTGAATAATCTTGATAGGGAGTTCTTGGTGTCTATTCGCACTGCTTCACTTCCACTGTGTGAAGGAATAGAGTTCTGGCGGAAGCCTTATTACCCTAGCCAATTTGCTAGGCAATTCGGATATGATTAGGGTGTTCCGATAACGTTACCGAATATAGCCAAAGCAGAGCGGTCGTACGGCACAGGTCCTACTCATTGGGAGTGTATATGGTATTAACTTTTAATGATGCGAATGGGTGCAAGGCTCATGTTTCTTGGCCTTATTGGAAGATTGGTGGTCCTTACGTCTGGCTGAGATAGTGGGTGCATCAGTATGCTCTAATTCGAAATAACAGCTCTGTTGATGATCCAATCTGCATTCCTCCTCCAAGGCTGACAGAGGTCCTTGATGATGGATTGGGTTATTATAGAGAGCAGGCTGAAGTGTATTTGTCGTCAAGTACTAGGCATAAGACTTCTCTGAGTGTGTCAATTGACCGTCTTAAGGAGGATACTGCATTGGACAACTGGCATACTTTTGGAGTACCTTTGGTGAATGGTCACAAGAAGCAGGGTTCACTCATCTTTTGGTGTTTGAAGGTGATAAAGGTGATAATCAATTAATTAGTGAAGAGGATCCGACGATGACCGGGCTGGTGAACGAAATATCAGACCATGTCGGCGTGAGAGAGCAGGTCGGGCAGATTGGAGAGGATAACCTGCAAGGGACCACTATGTCGGTAAATGACACAACTGTGTTTGTGGCCCCTGGTGCTTCTAGTGTTGAAGACATGGCGGAGTCGCCGGCGGCAACTGAAGTGATCGATACTGACAATGATACTACTGAACTTTTAGATGTGACTTCAATGCTATTGATTGAGATCACTTAGACATTCGTTGGCACAATGATATACAGTGCGGATTCCTCGGAACCTGTCACCGACTCATCTTCTGGTATAGCTCTTTCATACCTTCTTGGTGTATTCTTTTTCTGTACTTATCATTTCATTGCATACTCGCTCTGTTTCTTTTGTCACAGTTATGGCCAATTCTGATGCTTCTACCCACGGAGCATTCGACATTCTTTATTTCGATTGTTTAGACTGTTTCTGGCAGAGCATCCTGAGAGGTCTACTGTCACGCCCCAAACCCGGGGACCGGGCTCACTAAATTCCCGATCGCCGACCTTGGTGCCAACAGCCTCCGTAGTACCCCATTCTCGGCTCCTAGCTCTCATGTGCCAGGTTCCGATCCTGGGATCCTACCAGGAGGATTTTTAGGGTAAATTTTTTTTTACAGGAGCATAAACAAAACCATAAACATCATCAAATATCCACTAATAAGTTTGTTGAGTACAGTGCTGGAAAGGAAAATACAACATGAAGCAGAAGTCCAAAATATCAGGTACATAACCGCGCTCAATGCTGCTGATAGGCTCTAGTACCTGCAGTGTAAACAAACGCGCATGAGCTTCCTACGAAGCCCAGTAGAGTGCGTGTGTTCGCGTGTGATGCATATGACAAGTATACAGATATCAGAGTAAGCGAAAGTAGTAGAGGGTTAAGTTACTAAGTTCATGAATGCTATCAGCCATCCCAAGGCTATGCAATGCAAGGGCCTACATGGCCGAGTGTTACATGCTAGAGATGCAATGCAAACATGTCAATCCTCAACTGATCCAAATATCAAAACAGTTCTCATCTGGGACATCACCGGGGTCTAGTATACTCTAATATTGGCCACCGCACATCGCGCACATAACCAAGCGAGTAGAAAAGACCTCACTATCCGCCTCGTCAGTGGTATGCCAATGCCCACCCGGCTCGCCGATAGCGGACCCATTCCATGAGCTGGTCAGACTCGACCTAGCTTACAGCCCACTTCACCCGGGCGGATAAGGTCACACCCCCTTTCCAACCGACCTCGACACAGTGGGAGACGCGGCCTACTGGTATTTGGTACACGGGCGCTCATGTTATCCACTCGGTCTCGACGCTGGAGCATCCTACTGGTACCACAGGGTTTAGGGACTTTCACCCAAGGACATCCATAACGCCCACGCACTAGTACAAGTTTCCGGTGTCCAACACTGCCAACCATGATGTGACTATGGTGGCCACCACCCTGATGCTGCTAGGGTGTGAAAGCGATCGTGACATACATAATACGAAATGCATGAGTCATACAATCCAAATCATGCACCAACTTACGCATACTGCGCAATCATGTGGGGCGACCCTGTCTCACACGGGTCCCCTAAGTATAACAGGCCAACTAGCATATGCTATGGTTAATCATGATCCATAACAGGCATACAAATGATGCGTATGGGCATATGAATGAGCATGGTATTCATTATACTAAGCATGTTATCAGTGTGACATATCAAGCTAATCATACTAGCATGTTACCAAACATATCATGTAACATTGGCCTTAAAAGGCCCAATATATATCTAAAGAGAGTGGGACCCGGACTGTGGGTCCCATTGGAAATGTAAAGGTCTTCGTGGCATAGCCCACTTGAGACCACATCGGCCCCATACTTGGGCCTGCACATACAAGATAGGCCGCCAAAATACGTGTACCGCATGGATAAAACATATACATCAAGAAGAAACCATGGTGGACATCAATGACCACTATTCCCTACAGGTGTGGTCCATCTAACATCTGAATTTGCCTCATTTTTGGGGCCGTATCCAAAATAATATAGAAAAATAGATAGGCATCATGAATAAAACCGATATTTGTGTTTTCTCTTTCGTCCATGTCCATGTGATCTTATGAATAGATTGGATGGCAAATAAACATCACTGTAGAACCTGAAAGGGTTTCGACATTTGAAATCATCATCCCCACTATGGCATGGTCCACTTGACATTAGGATATGCTTAAAATTTTTTTTGGGCCTAGCCACTTATGAATAGGTTAGGTGACAAATAAACATGATTGTAGGACGGAAAAGGTTTCAATGGTGGAGATCATTATTTCCACTGTTGTCCCTTGGCATGGCCCACTTGCCATTTTGGATATACTTAGATTTTGGGCTCGGCCACTTATGAAATAGGTTGGATGACAATTAAACATCACTGTAGGGCTGGGAAGGTTTCAACGGTAGAGATCATTATTCCCACTGTTGAACCGTGGCATGGCCCACTTGCCATAGGGATATGCTTAAATTTTGGGCCCAGCCACTAAAACGAGCTGGAAAAACATATGGGCGTAGTGGACAAGGCACATACATTCTAGGTGGGCCCAACGAGTGGGGCCCATGGGTGGCTCCAGAAGGCTGCTAGGCAGCAGCGTTCCCTGGACGCTGTCTATCCAGCGACCCCCTTTTCTTTTTTTTCCTTTTTTTTTTATATATATTCGTTCTCACCAAGTGGGGCCCACAGAAGTTCTCGGTCAAGCTGAGATTTTTGTTTTTCCCTCTTCCATGTCTGTGTGAACTTATGAACAGGTTGGATCTCAAATAAACATCACGGTGGGCCATAAGAAGGTTTTAACGGTAGGGCCACTGTCCCTACTGTTTTCTGTGGTGGGGCCCCCTCGAGACTTGGATCTGACTCATTCTTGGGGTCATGCCCTAAAATGATCTCCCCAACTGGATGGACGGTGTGGATACAACACATGCATCATGGTGGGACCCACAAGTGGGCCACCAGCTGGCCGAGCCAGCATGCAAGGACGCTGGTACGCCCAGCGTCAGAGGTAAGCCTCGTTTTTTTTTCCGTTTTCTTCTTCTTTTCCTTTTTTTTGTTTTTCTGCAGTTAAATCAAGTGGGGCCAACATGGGACTGATCCACTCCGTTCATCAGGTTCCCCATCTCATGGGGGACCCAACAAGCCCAATATTGGGTATTTAAATCAGTCCAGAAACAGTAAGGTGGGCCAAATGATTTTTGACAGTAGGAATCATGGTTTCCACTGTTTTATACGGTGCGGTCCACTTAAGATTTGGATCGGTTTCAAATTCGGGGCCTGGCCCTAAAATGATCTGGGCGAACAAATGGACGGCGTGGATGGAACACAAACATCAAGGTGGGTCGACGCTGGACGTCCAGAGTCCCCTTTTTTTGTTTCTCTTTTTTTTTATTCTAGGGTTATTTCCAGTGGGGCCCACATAGGTGTGATCCAATCCGTCCATCAGGTCCCCCAACTCGTGGGGAGCCCAGTAAGCCCAATATTGGGCGGCTGATTCGGTCCCCAAACATCACAGTGAGCCATGGAAGTTTCAATAGTGGACGTCCTTGCCTCCACTGTTTTCCATGGTGTGGTCCTCCTGAGATCTGGATCTTCTTCATTTTTAGCGTCCAGCCCTAAAATGGGCTGGAGGAACAGACGGACGGTGTGGATCGAATACATACATCAAGGTGGGTCCCACGTGTGGGGACCTGTCCACGCCCAAAAGGGGCTGTAGCCCACGAGCTGCTGGGCAGCAGCGTCCCCTGGACGCTGACTGTCCAGCGGCCCCCCTTTCCTTCTCTTCTTTTTTTTATTTTTATTTATTTATTTATTTATTATTATTATTATAATAATAAGGTGGGTCCCATTCATGGATGATCTAGTCCATCCATCTCATTGCCCATCAAAAGGTGGGCCCGAGGAACATAAAATGAAAGAATTTAGAAAATGGGAGGGGGTTTATGCCCCTTGCACTCACCTCGATGGATGGACGGTTGGATTGGATTGGGTTGATGATCGACGATCCGGACGGTCCGTATGATGGTTGGGGCCCTCCAAGCTTGGATCTACAACCCTCAATCTCTCTAATCTCTCTCTACTTCTCCCAATCTCTCAAATCTCTCTCTAACTTCTCCCAAATCTCTCAAATCTCTCTCTTTCTCTCTCCTTTCTCAAATCTCTTTCTCTCTTTCCTCTCTCCTCTCTCTCTTTGCAATATGGGAAGTGAGGAAGCCTCCTCTCCCCCTACGTATGGTATTGTATGGGGGGAGAGAGAGAGAAGCAATCATGAGGGTGGTGATGGGTAGCATGGGAGAGAGGGATGGGGGGTATGGGGTGTGTAAGCTAGGGTAATGATAGGGGTATGGGTGTGTAGAGTAGGGGCATGGGTTTGATTGATGTGACATGGTCTTGGAATTTGTGCAAGTGGGGGGCCCACGACACACGCACGTTGCGCCGGCTCACCTCGGATTACGCAATCAATCATAACTTTCACACCGGGTATGGCAATGGGGCGTGCCGCGCGGCGTTGGAATCGCAGCGCCTGCGCGGTCGCCGGGGTATAGGGCTCGAGTCGATGCGGTACTAAAAGAGGGTCACGATCAAGGCTCGCTAATCTGATCCGTCCGGGACGTACCGGCACCGGAAATTAAGGGTACGGAGGGCAAACAAGGGTATGGGTCTTACAACTCTCCCCTCCTAACAAAAAATTTCGTCCTCGAAATTTGCAATACAAACCTAAACTAGCCGAAGATCATAAAAAAAAATCGCATCACTATATATGCATATCGAATCGAAAAGCAATCATACAGATACAATCAATCATAAAAAAGATGAGGATAAGACTCGCGAATCTCTACCTCTCGCTCCCACGATGCCTCATCTGCGCTATGATGACTCCACTGGACCTTCACTAAAGGAATGACCTTGGTCCGGAGGACTTGCTCCTTCCGGTCAAGGATACGAACCGGCTGCTCAATGTAAGAAACATCCTCACGAACCTCCAATGGCTGCCAATCTATCACAGGAACCACGTCTGACTCACACTTCCGCAACATAGAAACATGAAAAACATTGTGGACGCCAGACAACTGAAGTGGCAAGGCAAGTTGATAGGCCACGGCGCCAACGCGCCCAGTGATCTCGAAGGGTCCAATGAATCTCGGGGCAAGCTTTCCCTTGGCTCCAAAACGAACCACGCCCTTCATGGGCGAGACCCTGAGATACACACGATCCCCAATGGAAAACTCTAGGGGACGACGTCGACGATCTGCAAAACTCTTCTGTCGACTCTGAGCTGTGCGCATCCTCTGCCTGATGATATCGATAGCCTCTGATGTCCTCTGCACAAGCTCGGGACCTAGGAGACGATGCTCTCCAACCTCGTCCCAACAACTAGGAGACCTACAAGATCTACCATACAACGCCTCAAAAGGAGCCATACCGATAGTCGCCTGGTAGCTGTTATTATATATAAACTCAGCCAAACGTAGGTGTTATCCCAACTACCTGAGAAATCCAACACGCAAGCTTGAAGCATGTCCTCAAGGATCTGGTTGACCCTCTCGGTCTGACCATCAGTCTGAGGATGATATGCGGTGCTGAACTTCAAGGCAGGCCCCATCGCCTTCTGAAAACTCCTCTAGAACCGCGACGTAAATCTCGGATCTCGGTCAGAAACGATCGAAACTGGGACACCGTGCAGTCTCACAATCTCCTCGATAAACAAATCTGCAAGTCTGTCCAATGACCAGGTCGCACGTATAGCAAGAAAATGTGCCGACTTCGTCAAACGATCAACGACAACCCAGATGGCGTCGTGACCACGATCAGTCCTCGGCAAGCCCATAATGAAGTCTGTGGTTACGTGCTCCCATTTCCACAACGGGACACTCAACGGCTGCAGGGGACCTGGAGGTTTACGATGATCGGCCTTGACACGCTGGCAAGTGTCACACTCAGCCACAAAACTGGCAATCTGACGCTTCATACCGGCCCTAAAATACTGCCTCCTCATATCACGATACATCTTGGTAGAGCCTGGGTGGATCGTGAACCTCGATCTATGTGCCTCATCCATAAGATCTCTGCGCAACTGAGGAATATCTGGAACACACAACCGACCCCTGAAATGAAGTCCACCATCTGACCCAATCTGCCAATCAGTCTGACCCTCTGACGCGGCCTCTTCCCAATAATCCTTCAACGTCTGATCTGTCTGCTGAGCCTCGATCACCCTAGAAACAAGAGAGGGTTGAATCGACAAGCTCGATAACTGCGCGATAGAAGACTGCAGGCTCAGCTCAAAATCGTACTCGGCAACCTCCTCGAGCATCCTCCACTCCCCGGACCATCATATACGCCACCATCATATACGCCACCAGGCCTCGTGGCTGACGGCTAAGGGCATCTGCCACCACGTTGGCCTTGCCAGGGTGGTACTGAAGATCAAAATCATAATCCTTCAGGAGCTCCATCCAACGTCTCTGCCTCATGTTCAACTCGGACTGCGAGAAGAGGTACTTCAGACTCTTGTGGTCAGAAAAGAGCTCGAACCTGACCCCATAAAGATAGTGCCTCCACACCTTCAGTGCGAAGACTACCACTGCTAGCTCCAGATCATGCGTGGGGTAGTTCTGCTCATGTACCTTGAGCTGGCGAGACGCATATGCTATTACTCTGCCATGCTGCATCAGGACAGCACCTAAGCAATACGTGAGGCATCTGTAAAAACCACGAAATCCTTCACTCCCGGAGGGAAGAGTGAGGACTGGTGTAGAAGTAAGAACGGTCCTTCAGTTCTGGCAAATGCTCGCTCACAGGCAATCACTCCAAACGAACTCAGCACCCTTCCGGGTCAACCTGGTCAGTGGGGCTGCAACACGAGAGAAGCCCTCTATGAAACGGCGATAATAACCCGCTAATCCCAGGAAACAGGCCTAAAGCCTGCGCAAGCACCCGACGGAGGTGACTGCGTGTGCCGTAGTTAGAAGTGGCCTAGATGAACGAGTGAGGGACGGAACAGTGGTGTACTGGCTCCTCGAAGTGGAAGAGGACGGTTTTGAGTGTGAAGAGGTTGAAGCGTATTTCGACCACACACGGCTCCCAGACGTTCCACTAGAGGTCTACGGCGCGTACGAGGAGGGCTCAGGAGCTTATCTAGTTTTACAGTAGCTATTTGTGGTGTTACTTGACTAGTTCCATCCCTGCTTTCTGGAGCAAGTAGTTAACGTACTTGTGTCGCCCGCGTAACCAGTCAGGCTTTCTGTACTGGACCTTGAGTTTTACTGGTATTGCGCAGGACTTACGGCAGAAACCCTATAGGAGGAGGGCCTGTGCCTGGACTACTATTGGCCTGGCATCCAGTTAGAAGCTTTTCTTGACCCGGAGGGCGTTGACCAGTTTATTTAGCAGTTAGGAGCCTTCGCCCATGGATAAGAATTAGCACTGGAACAACTCGAGCGCCATTAGGTGTGTTTCGGAGTTTCTCGGTAGGAAGAAGAAGTGTTTCTCATGGCCGCGAGGGGTGCCACTTTACTTCGGATCAAGTACGTTGAGCAGGTTGACGAAGGCGTCGAGGGCGTTGAGGTTTCCACGGTATGCCATGCCCCGGAAACTCTATCCCGTCATGGCCCGTGCTCCAGTTAGACTTTGAGTCATACGGCTGCTCCACCGTTAGGGCTTAGAGGACTTTGTGTAGGTTTTTTAGCGTTTGATGGCCATCGACCAGCTACGTGTGCCGTTGGCCAAGGAGATACCGTGTACTGTAGTTTCTACTGTTGACGAGTGGAGATCCGAGCCGTTGCTTGATTTTGACGCCGTATGGCCCATATTCCTTTCACTGATAAGAACGCTTCGTAGGTTATGTCGCACTATGAGTCGGTCGGTTAGGTACGGGTTCTATTGTAGTTTGAGCCAGTAGCCGTTTTGTTTGTTAGCCGCCCGTTTTTCCAGAGAGGATGGTTCTGCCCCGTTCTACTTGTCTAGTTTGAGTTATGACGCCAGAAGGGATTCCCACAGCTGTGACTGTTTGGGAGCGCGTGCCTTAGATTGCCGTTTGGTCAGTTAGCCATCTTTAGTAGCCTATGTTTTCTTACGCTACGTGGTCTTAGTTTGTTTTGTACTCGATACGTACGTCTCTGTTATTCACATGGTAGTTGCCGAGGAGGTCCACGGACTCCTAGGACGACCCGACGTATCTGGGACGGGACTCAGACGACCCCTACACAGACACGGGAGACGTCAGCGGCGATGACGACGACGCCAGATACGATGACGGAGACGACGACAGCGACGACGACGACGACGACACCCACCCCTGTGAGTACGGATGCTACGGGACAGGGGGGTGTAGGCTTCGTTTGCGGACGTTTGACAGAGACCCTGCCACGACCTCCACGACGACCACGATGACCGCCAGCTTGTCTGCCTGCTTGGCCCACGGAGACGACACGGGCTAGACGACGACGGCCTTCGACGATCTTCCTCGGAAGGAGAAGGGGAAAGTCAGCGGCGAGACCAGTACCTAGGCGACACGTAGCTGTTAGTACACCTTTCTGTTGTCAATTGACGTGTTGGTTGGTCGCGTCATGTCATGTGAGCCCCGGTCGAAGAATTGAAGATCAAGACTTGAAGATTACGCTTCATCCATTGCTCAAGCTCATGCTGCAACAAGATCTCAGGTAAGTTGCATATAGATCGACCATAGGAAACCCAAAACATCAAAAGAATGGCGTAAACACTCACATATCCTATCCCCATTCCTCTCGACCCTTGCACAAGTTGATCAGGCTTGTGAACCATGGCTGGTGCGAAGCATATTGAAGATATGTCCACACATTGGACCCTATGCACCTCGTCGCTTGAAGAAGATCCGTTGCTGTGTTGAGAATCTTGGTCCTGCAAGCTCGCTATGAAAAATCCATCTAGTCAAAGGCCAGGCTTCTCAAACACTTCATCAACCTTGCTGTAAGTGGACGAATGGACAGCCGACCGGTCGTGACCGGTCGGCCAGCTATCTACAAACTCTCCAACAGCTCTGCTGAAGAATTCGTATAGGCAGCCGACCGGTCATGACCGGTCGGCCTTCACAAGAGGTGATTGTCCAGCAACTATCGCCGACCGGTCATGACCGGTCGGCCCTCACAAATAGTTGTAGTCCAGCAAGGGGGTCCAACCGGTCATGACTGGTCGGCCTGCATTTTGGAGTTCATCCAGCAAAGGGGTCCGACCGGTCAAGACCGGTCGGCCTCCATAATTCATGTAGCTCCAGCAAGGGGGTCCGACCGGTCATGACCGGTCGGCCCATGTTATGTAGCCTCTCCAGCAAGGGAGTCCGACCGGTCATGACCGGTCGGCCAGTCCCATATGTAGCCTTTGTTTTTGAATGCTGACCGGTCCGTCCGGCCGGTCGAGTCCGTGCTCTGACAGGTCGGACGTGACCGTTTTAGATCCGTTGGGGCTATCATTTGGGGCTCTATAAAGCCAGGTCTTGAGGTCTTTCTTGGCATGCATTTAACATCCATTCAGAGCTGAGAGAGAGAGCATTTACTCCCATCCTTCCTCCCTCTTAACTCCCTTGAGTTCATCATTCAAACTTGGCCATTAATGGCTTGTCATTGAGTATTCTAAGCTCAGTTTGAAGTATGAACTCAAGACTTTCATTCATGGCTGACCTACCTTCCGAATATCATTATTAGGTCACTTAAAGCCATTGAATGCTTGAAGATTGGTAATTCCCTCATTTCCATTGCATTGAATAAGCAAGAGGAACTAGACCATCTCTCTCCCAACTACCCGGCATCAACATATCCTCATCATTTGCATCGGTAGCTGATCTTGGGAGCTCAAAAGAGGAGCTGAAGCACGTGGAGCTGAAGCTACTCATCAAAGGCATCGAATCGGGGCTCAATCGTCTAGGTATGTCTAGTATTTGAGAGTCCATCTTTTAAATCTCTATTCCCTGGATTGGGAAACTCCGGCGGGAGGGTACGTGACCATCCTTGGATTAGGATTGGTGAGAGTTTGAGATCCAAACTCGTCAAGTCCCTGGATTGGGCCATCGGCGGATGGTATACGCGGTCCTAGATCAAAGGATGTCAAGGTTGATGGTTAACCTGATTTAAAACCAAGATTATAGTGAAATCCGGTGGTCTCATAGGTTGAGATCGTGAACCGGGAGTGGAGTAGGGAAACCGAACCACTATAAATCGCCTTGCATTTTGAGATTGAATGATTGCTATGTATTGAATGGTTTAGTCAATCATGAATGCTAACTGTTTGATGAAATGCCTATGATAGTCCTTGCTTACAAACTGCTCATATAAATGTTTTGAATGCTATTGTGATTGTCTTAGTTGAGAAGATTGTCCTGATTAGTTTTTTAATTGTAATTGGTTTTAAAAAGTCCTATTCACCCCCCCTATAGGACATTAGGCATATCTCCAAGTATCTCTATAGGCGGTAAAACCGCAATTTCACCATCCACCTCAGAAGGGTCTTTAGCAAAGACCGACAGCTCTATTATCGTAGCTCAGGATAAGGGCTGAAAGACTGCCATCGGCCGGCAACGACGGATTCCCGACCTCTAACCACCGCAGTTATCCAGAGACCCAGAAAGAAAAAAAAAACAGGAAAAAAAAAGAAAAAAAAGAAAAAGAAAATGTGTGCCTAAACAAAGAGGGCGGAGTGAAAACCCGAAAGGGCGCTCCAAGTAAAAACAGTGGGCATACAGCGGACTTGGTGAAAACCCGAAAGGGCGCCGAGGGTAAAAACAGCATAGCCGCCAAGGGGCAGGCAAGACCAAATACCCGGGACGTGGTGAAAACCCGAAAGGGCGCCACGGGCAAAAATGACGGGAAAAAGCCGGCTGTAGTGAAAACTCGAAAGAGCGCTACAGGCAAAAATGGCTCAAAAAGTGCAGGTACCAAGAAATCAGACGGTCCAGATCGGTTTAAGCAGTTACAGTTCAAGAACAAGAAGAAGTGCAGTCAAGAGCGAAAAGCTCTACAAACTCTGACAATCTCAAGAAGCAACAGTTTCTATTGCCTACACCTCTAGGGAACCAAAGGATCAAGCAAGTCAAATCTCGAGACATCGGTCAAATCATTGACCGAGCTCCAGTTCTGATTCCTATATCCCGACACAAAGTCCAGACACACTCACAAGACAACTCATGGCACAATAGATTCCCAAAAAAGTTTTCTTCTTTTTCATTAAAAGTATCATATTTCTTTTACACATGTCATATCATCTTTTTCAAAAAATACAAAAAAAAAATGCATCATCATCAATCATATATGCAAAAAAGGAATGTGCAGGTGGCCAACACAATCAATCTCTACCCTCCTCCTTGGCCACATCAGGTGAGTCCTCAGACTCATAAAAAGATAGCCTTGCTCTCAACCTGCTCACCTCCATACGCAGGTAATGCGCCTCATCGCGCTCAAGGGTACGGGTCGCTATCTCCTCGTCAGACAACCTCTGATCGGCAGCCAATCTCCTCGACATCATCTCACAATGATACCGGAGTGCAGAGATCTCAGACAGCAGATGGCCATGAGTGGCCAAAAGGAAGCCAGGATCGATAAACGGGCGCTCCTCAAAGGGTTCATATGAACCGGATGAAGAGCCAGCATCTCCAAGGATATCCTGCTCATCCTCATCAACAGTCTGGTGCCAGCAAGGGATACGTCGGTACAAAGACTGCTCAGCAACCCAGTACTGATATGGGGCGGTCGCCATCGGAAAAGTCCGCAGCTCAAAACCCAGCAAATCAGCAGTCAGGTAGCTCGCCCAAGAACAATCAATCCGGGTCCTGAAGTCAAATGATCTAGAGGGAAGTACTCGACGCCCGATACCCGTGAAAGCGAAAGGAGGAACATCCTGCTCATATCCAAACTGCCGCAGGAACCGGATGGGATGGTAAGAAAAGTAGGATCGAAAGCCTACCAACATCAGAGGATGGCTGTGTGCATCGCAAAGCGCTGGAGGAAGTAAAAGCCAAGATGACTCCCAACGAACGTTCCAGTCACGAAGTTTAGCAAACATCCTGCGATACAAGGGCTCGCTCATCCTAGTTGATGAGGAAGAAACTCCATAATGTGTCGCATAAGGTCTGGGTGATGAGTGTCAGGAAAAGGTACGAGAACAGTCATCGAAAGACGCTCCCATAGCCAGACCTGATCACAAAAAAGAAAAAAAAGAGATCAGCTAGAGCAGAGCAATTCCTAGCAAAGCAAGAAGAAAAAGGTGCAGAAAAGATACCTGAAGAAAGGCACAACAGCCGCAAAGGACACGAGTGCGGCCCAGGGCGCAGTCGGTCAACCCATTAAACAGCTCGGCCAAGATAAGAGAAATGATCCCCTGCCGTCGGATAGCTCGGCTCATCACCTCAAAAAGCAGAGGAGTCTGGGACCTGCGCCATCCCGAGAACAGCACCTCAGCAATCAAGCAGAACATCAGTGCGTTCCGAGCAAAGGTAGAACCGGCCACAGTCCGAGGACCCGAAAAAAGATCATACAGTAAGTCCAAGGAAAACACCACAGCATCCTGGCCACCGGCTGCAGGCCGAACAAGATAGGGGATCCCGAACCAGTTCTGCGGTGTGGCAGTCTTCGGCGACGTCTTTGGCGAAAAATACTAAGCATAATCCCAGGGTAGACCTGTCAAGCGTGCAAGCTCCTCCAAAGAAGGCCCCATCTCCATATCGTTAAACACAAACAAGTTCAACGAAGGGACCCAGTCAATCAAGGCAGCTCCGAGCATCCTCCAGTCAATATCAACTCTGGCCATATGGATCAGACTGCCGAAGCCATAGGACTCCAAATCTCGAATCTCATAAGCTAACAAACTGTCAAGCCAAGCAAGCAGTCGTGGCGAGCAAGAAGGACGAGGAAGCAGCTGACAAGTCCTCACTGGTACCCCCTCCAGCACAAAAGGCCCAAAAATCAATGATGACTCATCAAGGATCGGAAGGTCAACAGGCGAAGGAGAAGGAAAAGCTGGAACCTCTGTAGACTCGATAGCCCCTGACCTGTCCCCAGTAATGGCTATGTCTGATATAGTCGCATCACTGTCGGAAACTGTCACAACCTCAGCCGCATGGGAAGACTCGCCCACCTCATGAACAGAGTGCGCAAAAGACCGACGATTAAAAGAAGGGCGATACCCTCCATCAAAAGGGCTACCAGTACAGATCACACCGCATATCGTGGCATCCTGACCAATCTGACCGTCAAAGAAAGCATCTGAACCATCCAGAAGGGTCCCGGCAACCCCGATCGAAGAATCAACGGTCAGATCTGGACCTACGGCCCCCTCCAACAGGAAATCATGAATCCAATCATCATCCTGGCCGATCAAATGGATCATCGAGGCACCCACACCGTCCATCATCAGGGGGACATCATCAATGACCACATCAAGTCCACCCAAGCAAGTATACCGCACATCTCGGCCCTCATCCAGAGCATCCAAACCGTCAAAGGTATCATCTGAACCATCCATCCCATCCAGGCATGAGATCAGCCCATCTATGTCCTTTGTGGTCCCATCACCACCATCCATCACATCATTCATGTGGCCCACATTCAAGGGATGCATAGCCTCACCTATGTCCCATCCCATCATCCTATCCATACCATTCATTTCTCCCACAATGAAGGGCCCATTCAAATCCGAAATTCCAGCCATCCCACCATTAATGGGACCATTCAAAGCTCCACCAACCACCAAGCTTAAATCTTCATCAATGCCCCCTCTTAATACCCCATCTACCCCATCCATTAAAGGTATCTCCCCATTATCAAAGCTCAGTTGAAAATCTGGAGTGTGGGACCCACCATGGGCAGCCCCCATAGCCCCTAAATCACCACCTTCCATGGCCCAAGAAAGGACAAAGCAAGATGAAGACAAGATGATGAGGGAAGAGGAGACAAGAAGAATATTCATGGCTGGAATCAAACTCGCCAGTGCAAAGCGGGTGGAGACAGGGACAGTGGATAGAGAAGAATGTCCGAACCCGAGCCAACCCAGGCCGCTCAAGAGGCGAGTCCTAGGCGGCCTGCCCTGGGCCGCCCGTACGGACGCAGATCCTCTCTCTCCGCGGGATTGGCTCCAAGGTTCTTGGTAGGTGAGGCTGACAGTCCACATCAGCAGATGGCGCTCCATGGGCCGCCCAAGGCTCCGGTCCACTCCAGATTTCGACTGAGGCTGATCAAGATCATATAAAAGGTGCCCCACCGGTCCAATCACGAAGCAATGCGGCCAGAGCATGGCTGATCAAGTCAAAGAGAAGGAAAGGTGATCAAGTGGGGGCCACAAGCAATCTAAGCCATTCAAAGATCAGATCATCATGATCTAAACCATTGAGGGATCTACATGAGCCACCAAACAATAAGATCAAATGGCTGATCATCAAAAGAAGGGCCAAAATCCAAGATCTAATCATCAAGTGAGCCCACAAAGCCAAATCAAGCGATCTGAGACGTTCAAGCCATCATTCACACCATGAGAAGTCTTTTTAGTCTCACAAATCATCAAAAGAGGTGCCCTAAAGTAAAGCTAAGGTCTCAAGTGGGACCACAGGGCCGAATCTATCAATCTGAACCATTCAAGGGCTAGATCACCAGGATCCAAACCATTGGAAAGCTTACACAAGTCATGGAGCAGCAAGATCAAAGGTTCGATCATAAAAAAGAAGGGCCAAAATCCAAGATCTAATCATCAAGTGGGCCCACAAGGCCTAAACAAGCAATCTGGACCGTTCAAGTCATCATCCATGCGGCTAAGAAGTCTCAAATCATGAAGGAACAAGTCAAAAGTCAAAGTGTCCAGACATCATCAAAGAATTTGAGACAAGTCGAAGATTATATATTCATTCAAAAGAGCTTGATACAAAAGAAGATAAAAGCAAAAGTACAAGGCCATACAAAGCAGAGTACCCAAGCAGGCTACAAGTCGCCAACATAATCATCATCGTCCCTCCTCGCGTCCCGCTCCCGACGATAAAGATCCATCAAAGGAGCAGTCACCGAACCTCTGGCATACCTGCGACGGCCACCTGGAACATAAAGCAAAGGAAGCAGAGGCCCCTGGCCGAACAGCAGATACCATTCATCATAATCACGATCCGGGATCGTGAAACGAAGTCCAGGCTGGCCCACAAGAGCCTCAACTCTCTCATCAACTGGCATCCGAGCAGCTGGAGGAGGTGCAGAACAAGGGACCCGAGCCACCCCAGTGACTTGCCGAAGCAATCTCTCCCCCAAATACCACTGAAAAGATTCAGCGTCGGAAAGCATGATACGGAGACATGAAGCATCGTATGCCTCCACACGCTGAGGGGTATAATAGAGAGGGAAACTGGCATACGGCATCCGAGCGAGCTGCAGCAAATGAGGTCACCACGATCAGTTACGGTACGGCACGAGGGGTAGGGAAAGCAAGATACTTACGTCCTCAACGGTCAGCCCGTCTATGTCAGCACGCCAATTGTCCCCGGGAATTCGGGAGTTCCGCTGACGGTTTTGCTTGCGCCAGTACATGTGGCGATACTGAGAGGGCTCAATATCATCCCGCATCCTCAGCGCGAGATGAGGAAAATGGTCATAAAAGCAGGTCTGGACAAAAGCACGTCTAATGATCAGAGAAAGAAAGAAGGCGAAAGCCCTTCAAGAAAGGTGAAAGAAGAGATACCTCAATGACAGGCCAGAAGCCTGTGAAGGACCGGCTATGCCGACAGGTCTTGTCCAAACCTTGAAAGATATGGGTCAAGATAGCCCCATTCCAGTTATAGGGATGATGAAGATCCTCGACTAAACGAAGGAATTTAGGATCAACCCTCTCATTCGCATGGCAAAAGAGGAAGGACCCGAAGGCATAAGTGATCATGGCCCGGGCTTTGTAGAGGGCCTCTCGCTCGGTGGTGGGGATGACGGAGGCAAAATTGTTGTAGAACCATCGCATCTTCACTTGATGGCCTTGGAATTCACCCTCGGGTGGGACGTCACCGACAAGCTGTAGCCAGTCGGTGGAAGTGAGAGGAGCCAGAGAGCTGACTTGAGGAACAATTGTTCCATGAAACGGGAAACCTATTTGCATGTAAATGTCCAAGGGGGTTATTCCCCATTCCCCACAAGGGAGCTGGAAGGTGTGGGTCTCATCCCGCCACCTCTCGCAAAGGGCCGCGAGCATCATGCGGTTAGCATCGTTATTATGGAAACGTAAGGTGAGGAGGCCAGCAAAAGGAGTACCATCCAGTACTCGTTCAAGCAAGGGTTGTGGATCCTTCACCCAGTCGTCCCAGCGATCCCTAGTACCTCGACCCTTGATAGCGGGAAGAGGTTGATGCTCCATAGCTAAGGAACACATGTAGTCCCCTCGGCGGACAATGAAGGCAGGATCATTTTCATCAATCACTCGGTGACCTCTGGTACCATCCGCCATTGAATCCTACAAGCTTGGCAAGGTGAGTCCCTACCCATTACCCATTAAAATCCAAATTCTCATCCAAGAAACCCATGGGATTGGACTCACATTCAAATGCAAAATCTAAAGTCCAACTCCATGTGTCACTTAGGATGTATGTTGGGCCCATTGGAAAAAGTAAGGCCCACCTTAAAGAAGATTACAAGGCATGCCCTAGGCAAGAAAAAGTCCATCATCCAAGGACACATTTTGGACAACAAATGCACTCAAGTGCCATGAGATCAACAAAGGACGAGAATCCTACTTTACATGAGAAATCCCTCTTCAAAGTCCATATGTGGCCAAGGATTGATCCACTTTTATGCCAAGGCCATGGTTCTCACTTAAGATGTTTCCATCTTTTTTAACACATGGACATGGACAAGTGGGGGATAGAAAGGAAGTGGGCCCCCAAGAGCAACCCAAATGCCTCATCTCAATGGATTGGAGAGAGCACATAGCCCGCTTTGAAAAACATGAGGACCCATTCAGAGGTTAACCATGGGCAACCTTATGTGCCTCATCTTGATGAAAGTTTTGGCCATGAGAATACAACATGGCGGTCCACCCACAAACATATGGAATCAAAGAGGCCAATGGTAAAAATTTTGATGCACATAGCCCACATGAGGAGTCAAAGTTGGAAATGCCCATGTAAAGGCAAGTTTGGGCAACTTATGTGCACCAATTTCTTTACTAAAAAGGGAGACCATTTGAGCACAAGAGGGCATGGCTCGATAAGTCACCCAACCATCATGAAAATGGATAAGAATGGCACGCATAGCCCACTTGAAGATCAAAATCCGAAATGTCCCAAGGCATGGGACAAAAATGGGCAACTTATGGGTATCATTCTTTCCCACAAATTCAAAGAAAAACCACTCATATTTAAAATGATGGTGGAGTGACCCACCAAGCCCCAAAGAAAGGATCAAGGAGCTATGGTTGTATGGATAGCTCACTTGAGGATCATCCATTCGAGATTGATAACATTAGAGGGAAACTCTTGAGAATCACATTCCTACCACAAGGAAAACCATTTGAGCTTAGTGAGATTGTGGGAACAACTCACTCATGGGACTTGTAGATGGTCAAGTTACTCAAGTCCTCCATCCATCAAAAGAAAAGAGCATGAAAGGAAAAATCCTACATGAACAAAGTGTAGTGGGGCACACATGGTTCAAAGAAGTGCCCAAGTTTCAATGAAGGCCCAAAAGCCCATCCATATGGAAAAACTCCAAGGAGCGCACCACACTTTGTACAAGGATGTACATCATAATCAAGAGATGGTGGAAGATTTGGGCCATTTGTCCATAAAGGCCCAACTAGGAAATCTAGCCCACTTGAGATCCAAATGAAGAATGGGCTAGTCATCTTGGTCCATACACATGTGAAGAAAGATGGGGTCACCCAAAGTGAGCCCCATGAGCTCAAAACTTGAGATGGGCCTTACCATGCCCATGGGCCCAAGCCTTGAAAGGAAGATGGAAAAGAAAAAGAAAGCTCTAAAGGAAATGACAAGGGCAAGAAAGCATGAGGGAGCCCAAAATGAAGCATTGGGCCCATCAAATACACCAAGGGCCATGACTTCACTTTGAGCCCATTTGATACATATGAAGAGAATCCCAACTCCCATGAAAAAGATAGAGTATTTTGCCATGAACACTTGATGACATGGCAAAATCACCCTTTACATGCACATGAAGGGAGTGTGAAAAGAGGAAAGGAAAAATGAAGTGGAGAGCTTGCAATGTCCCTCTCCATGCACCACCTTTGAAAAAGACCTGAGATCTAGAAAAAAGTCAAGAATGCTTGGGCCCACCTTCACACCTCTTGGAATAGCTACATGGAAAAAGAAAAGAGTCATGAGAAGAGAAAATGAAGAAGGAAAAGGATAAGAAAAGAGAAAGGAAGTGGTCCATACCTTTACCACTCACCAAAGAGGGACCACCTTGCTGTCCCAAAATGTCTCTAAGGGCCACCACTTGAGAGAAGCAAAGGACCACCAAAGAAGAGAGAGAAAACTTGAAAAAAAGAGAGAGTATGAGAGAGAGAAGAGAGAAATTGCACGTTGAGGGGGGCAAGGGTGCCCCATGTTATATAGAAAAGGGGAGGGCACCCTTTTACCCAACCCACTGAAGAGACCAGGGGTCTAAGACCGTCCGGGCGGCCCATGGGAGGCCGTCCTAGCCCCTACCTACATGAAATGACCTCCCTCCCCCTCTCCTTGGGAAGAACTCCTCCTTGGGAAGGGTGGTTACAAGTGAATCTTGTACCTCCATGTAAGAATGAAGTGATGGAAGAGACTGGTGAGAAAAAAGAAGAGATCTCACCAAAATCTCATCTTGTGAGAAATTGGTGGGAAATTGGCTTGATGATGTGGAAAAGTTCCATAGAATTTTCAAAGAAAAGAAAGAAAAAGATTGACTTGGTCAAACAGTGATCTCAACCATCCAAGGATATGACCTGATGATCCGAACCATTCCAAGAAGAATTCCCATAGTCTCTAACCTGGATTGCTGCTCGCTTGTACAGATTTTGGTCCGAAGACCTTAAACTACGTCGGGATCGACATCCCGAGAGATTTTCAATAAAAGCCGGTATCGGTCTTGATCGCTCGAATTAAGATCCGACGACACCGAGTACTTTCAAAAAAATAAAAAAACAAAAAAAAAATGTCTTTCCTGCAATACTGGTCCGAAGACCTTAAACTACGTCGGGATCAACATCCCGAGGGATTTTAATAAAAACCAGCATCGATCCCAGTCTTTAAGACCAACATCGGATGATCTGGATCATTTCGAAAAATAAAAAAATATATCACCAGCCCCTCTTTTAAAGTTTTTGGGTCCGAAGACCTTAAACTACGTCGGGATCAATATCCCGAGGGATTTTCAATAAAAGCCGGTATCGGTCTTGATCAAGATCCGCTGACACCGGACATTTTCCAAAAACAAAAAAAAATGTGTTTGCCCCCTTTTGTACAGTTTTTGGTCCAAAGACCTTAAACTACACTGGGATTAATTTCTCGGGGGACCTTTTCTCGCTTTCAACTAAAAACCGGCATCGGCCTCTACCGTTGGGATCAAGGTTTGAAAACTCGGATCATTTCCAAAAATACCAAAAAGATTTCAAGCTTTCCATAAAACCAGTGTCATCTCGATCATTCGAGCTGAAATCTGGAACTTTTTCCAAAAACACAAAAAAGAAAAAATGATTCACCAAAAATTTCAACTGCACAAATTCATCCCCAGTGGTCCGAAGACCTAAAACTACACTGGGATTAACTTCTCGGGGGCTTTCTTTCCTAACTTGTTCCAGACATGGCTGACACTTGATCGTACGGGTGTCTGGAATCTTCTAAACAGGTAAGGGCTGAGGCGGGCAGAACTCCGCAATCCTGTTCATGTTGAACGCACCATGATAGACAACCTTGATTTGGAAGTCACTGTTGAAGCTGACGAATGTTCCCTGTTCCTAAAACTCATGAAGGGGATTAAGGCTGTTGGGAGGTGGAGCGCACCCTCACGGAATTGTGAGCAACGTAAGGCCCCAAACTGGATTGACTAAAGGAAATGTGAGGATGTGGCTCATTTTGTGGCCGAAGGAGTCCGTCAGACGATACGTGGTCTATGTGCATTGCACATGAGGAACAGGCAACTTTGTGGGTGTGTTGACTGAAAACCCTCAAAATCCCCTCATCCGAAGATGTAAAACTACGGCACTTAACTGTGTGAGACTCGTCTTGCTCGCTGACGTAAAATGGATCGGGTGCCTTACCAGCAGTAGAAGCTGGAAGTGGATGAAAATTCCATACTTTCCCTGCATTTCAGAAAAATCACAAAATACAAAAACATTACAAAATCACCTCTTCAAAAATCACAAAAATATTTCCCTTGCTTTCAATCAAAAAAAAAAAAATTTGTAAAAATCACAAAAATATTTCCCTTCCTTTCAATCAAAATATTGTCAAAAATCACAAAAAATTTCCTTTACTTTCAAATCAAAATATTCTAAAAAATCACAAAAAACATTTCCCTTGCTTTCAATCAAAATATTGTCAAAAATCACAAAAATATTTCCCTTGCTTTCAAGTCAAAATATCATCAAAAGTCACAAAAATATTTCCTTTGCTTTCAGCAAAAAATTTTCAAAAACACAAAAATATTTCTTTTGTTTTCAATAACCGATCTCTATCCTGACCTCTCAGGTAAAGATTCGGACCCAAATATCTGCAAAAATCACAAAAATTGTCAGTATCCCCAGCACTACACTTCAGGAGTCTTGAACTCCGCTCACTTCACAGTATGGGATGACGGATCCAATCGCCCGCAAATTGGAATCTTGACCAAAACGGGCAACCAAACACCATCTCAATCACATGCAAGCCCAGAAGAACATCTTGAAGTTGGATAGCATCCTCGTACATTCTCATTAGCAAAGAAACAGCATCTTGGGACGATGGACCTGATCGACCACGGGTCGGGATCTTGACCAACCCGCTGTCCAAACCTCCGTATCAAAAAGAAAATACCCAGGGGGCACAACCCTGCAAGCAATAAGCTCAAAATTCTCTACATCTCCAGCAAAAGCAAAATCATCAAAATGAAAGAGAAGGAGCCAAGCCATGCATTCATCATGCATTTCCATGCATCAGCATCCATCGCATCAATCATCATGTTTACCTGCTTTCAAAATAAAAGTCAGTTAGCCAAAGGCCCCACAGGCATCCCTAGTGGAGGCACGTGCAAACCAGATTTTCATTTCAAAAAGATAAAAAATATCTTTATTTGCAAATAAGAACCCCACGGAGTATCACTCCCCAGAGTGGGTATCTTTTCAAAAATCCAAAAAAATATTTTCCCAGTAGAGCGTTCTGCCTCCAACACGCCAGGAGATCTTCCATATCTCTGGGTAGGAGCCGACGCAAAAATCAAATAAGATCCGATGTCTCGGGGTTTCCCCGGAGACCATCGGATCCAATGCACTCAAAGTACAGTCAAACTGAACTCCAGTGTCAGTGCGGTCGTACCACATGCCAAGATACAAAAAGATGAAAGCCAAAAGGCTCGATCACAGAAACCATTTGAACAGGTGGAAACGATGAATTGTAACCCAAGTATCAAAATCAGCAGATTGGGTGGAAAGAGTTCACCCGCACATACCTAGGCGTGGATGCCTAAAGTACCTTGACTGAGTCCAAGTCGGCGTAGTAGAATCCCGTAAGACTATCTGACGCAGGGCGTCTAACCACTTTGACAGTCAAGCGAAACAAGTACTCCTGGAGTGATCTGGGAAAACATCAAACATCACACAATCAGTCTCAGGGTCAGCATCCTCGTAAGACTGTCGACGCAGAGGCTCTGCTGTACCTTTCCGATGTTAGTATCGATCGGGAATGGAAGGGTTGTGATTGGGTACCCAGGTTGCAGCGCATACAGGGACAATCGCAACGTTTTCTCCAAACTCCCGCGGTATGTGCGAGTGATCGGTTTCCAAACGATCAACTGACACAGATGCAAAAGCAAGTAAAGATTTCAGAACATGATCTATGAATGACCGGGTCAGAAGTTAGGTGTCCACTCGCTTTGGCATTCGGTTGCACGCAACCTCTGCCAAAGAGGGGCATCTGTAGACACCCCACTTTCGGCTACACTGTTGGTAGAGATAGCTGGTTGAATGGAGGACCATACCCCCAAATTCCAAGTCCAAACTCAGCCAAACTCACCCTTGTAAGCCCCATTCCATAGCCCAGTTCAAGCCTGAACCCAGTCAACCCAGTCCTAAACATCACCCTGAAAAACCCCCCATAAGAAAAGCCAGTCAAAAAATCCTAAAAAAGTTAAACTCACTGAGTCAACTCACTGAGTCAACCCGCTGAGTTAACCCGCTGAGTCAACCCGCTGAGTCAACCCGTCGAGTCAAAACACCGAGTCAACCAGTCGAGTCAAATCACCGAGTCGACCCGCTGAGTCAACTCACTGAGTCAACCCAGCGAGTCAAACAGCAGCCCCGAGGTAACAACCGTACATCGCTGGAAACCGAGAAACGGCCGTACGGGTGGCCCATAGCAGGCCGCCCGGAATAAATTACGAGCTCTGCCACTGCTCGCTGCTATAAATACCCCCCTCCCCTTCTCATTTGAACATCCCTTCAAGTCCAGCCAGTCCGGGTGCGGTCCGAGTCCTTCTCCACCCCTTAGCCCATTTTTCCACCAAGGAGAGCCCAAGTGAGGAGAGTCTAGCCCTGGTCCAGCCCAGCCTGACCACTGTCCAAGCCTCCCAAGCCATCCCAAATCTTGATCCAGCCACTCAAAGCCAATCCTTGCGACACCTCCGTCCACCCAGCTACTCTTTTCCAGCATCATCTCATTTGCATCTAGCATAAGTGCAACATTTACTTTTCTTCCAACCCCCCTGCTTCACTGCAAACACTTTGATTATTCAAACACACCGCATGCATCTCGCATAAAGCACCTGTCAGTTCGAGCGTATGCTCTGGGCTTGCCCATTGTTGGAACCTGCCCATCAGAAACTCTTACTGTTCAGACCTGCATTCACGTACATATCACTATAAGCACTTTGAATATTCAAGCACACAGCATGCATCATCTCGCATAAAGCACCTGTCAGTTCGAGCGTACGCTCTGGGCTTGCCCGTTGTTGGAACCTGCCCATCAGAAACTCTTACTGTTCAGACCCGCATTCATGCATCATGTCATCCATGAGAATATACGAGGATTAAACTAGACTTTCAAGTATTCGATCGATTCTGTGAAGTAGAGACCGTACTTCGGTATGGGCAGTGTGTGGGGTGCTTAACCTCTTCCCACCCTGTAACCGTGATCCCTTACCTTGAATCTTTGGCCGCAGATCAAAAGGAGTCATTTTAGAGGAAGGAATCTTCGGATCCCCTTCTCTAACGTTTCTACGGGGTCTAGCTGACTGTAGATTCGAAGTAACTAGTTAGTGGCGACTCTGGTCTTATATAAACTCATTTAAACATATCCAGCTTAACACGACAACCAAATGAAGCCCTTGAGAACGAGGCAAGCCAGTGGCACAAACAACGATTTCGCACTCACGCATCCTCATCTCCTTCTTTTCCAAAAGGAAAGGGGAAGGGAGAAGAACGTCGTGTGGGAGCACGAAAAATCGGCGAGGGTCCACAGCCAATTTGTAGAGATGATGTGTAATGGGGAGTTCATGAATAAGGAAGCTGATGAAGCATGGGATTATTTGGAAGAATTGGCTGACAATGCACAGTCTTGGGACACATCTAAACCAACAAATTCCAAGACTGGCCAACAAAAGGAAAAGGGAGGAATGTATGTCTTATCAGAAGAAGATAGCATAAGTGCACGGGTGGCTAGCCTCACAAGAAAGGTCGAAGCCATGGAATTAAGGAAAGGAGAAACAATCAACTCCACTGACGTTGAAACTGTTTGTGGAATTTGTGCTGGAAATCAACATACAACACAGGATTGCCCCACAATTTCAGCAGTTCAAGGCATCCTACAAGAACAAACAAATGCCATAAACAGTTTTCAGCAGCAATATGGTGCTCCAAACTCAAACACGTTTAATCCTAATTGGAAGAACCATCCCAACTTCAGTTGGAGGAATGGACCCACTGCAAATGCAAATAATACTCCAAAAGTATCACTAGAGGAGATGTTGGGTGCATTCGTATCGGTCCAAGCTGAGTACAACAAAACAAATTCTCTCAAAATAGATGGGTTCATGCAAGAGCAATTGAAATTCAATCAAAATTCAACTCAAGCCATCAATGAATTGAAAACATCACTGGCTAGAGTTGAATCTCATCTTAGTGTTAGAGAGAAGGGCACACTTCCTGCCCAACCTCTTCCTAACCCAAGAACCCAGTTTGAGATACAAGATGCAAGCTCATCCTCCCACCATACGGAACATGTTCAAGCTATCACCACTTTGAGAAGTGGGAAAGAGATTGACAAATCCAATCCGGTGAAGGCCCTAAAGCCTAAGGATCCAAAAATTTCCAAAGAGGATGATAGCCCGAACAATACCCCACAAGATAAAGAACCGGAAAGGCAATACAAGCCGGTTGCTCCATTTCCACAAAGGTTGATTTCACCTAAACCTTTAGAAAAAAATCTGGAGATTTTAGAAGTTTTCAAACAGGTGAAGATCAACATCCCGTTGTTAGATGCAATAAAACAAATACCATCGTATGCCAAATTTCTAAAGGAATTGTGTACAGTCAAAAGGAAACACAATGTTCATAACAAAGTACTTTTGACTGAGAATTTGAGCGCCATTATTAAACAAGAGGTGCCCCAAAAATACAAGGATCTGGGTAGTCCAACCATCTCATGCATCATAGGAGACTACCGGATTAAACAAGCCCTACTCAATTTGGGGGCAAGTGTGAATCTTATTCCATACTCGGTCTACGAACAACTTGGGTTAGGTGAATTGAAACCCACCAAAACCACACTCCAACTTGCTGATAGATCGATCCGTATACCGAGAGGAATGATAGAGGATGTTCTAGTCCAAGTTGATAAATTCTACTTCCCAGTAGACTTTATTGTCTTGGATACACATCCCGTGATAGGCACCGGTGCGCAAATTCCCGTCATACTTGGACGGCCGTTTCTATCTACTTCAAATGCCGTTATCAATTGTAGAAACGGACTTGTACAAATGTCCTTTGGAAACATGACCCTTGAGCTTAACATATTTGATTTATGCAAACAACCACGGGAGGTTGATGATGATGTCCACGAATTAAACATGATTGAATCATTCGTGGAGGATACAGTCCCCTTGTCACTATTTTTCGACCCTTTGGAGGCATGTGTGGCCCATCCTCATGAGATGAATGATGACACAACACAAGAGATGGATGCCATTCTAGATGTAATGCCGGTGCTTGAGAATAAAAGATGGAGGGCCCCAATAGAGCCTTTGCCTGTAAATGAGAACAAGGCCCTCCCATCCAACATCAAGGCGCCAACACTCGACCTAAAACCATTGCCAAGTGAGCTAAAATATGTTTATTTAGGTCAAGATGAGACATATTCAGTGGTGATTTCTTCCCACTTGGATGAGGAACAAGAGAGTAGGCTAATAGCCACTCTATTAGAGCACAAGAGTGCCATTGGATGGTCAATTGCGGATCTCAAAGGCATAGATCCACTGATTTGTACTCACCGCATACACCTTGAGGAAAATGCAAAGATATCCCGGCAACCGCAAAGACGACTAAATCCAAACATGAAGGATGTGGTTAAGGCCGAAGTGGTGAAACTATTGGATGTAGGTATCATTTACCCAATATCCGATAGCCAATGGGTGAGCCCAACTCAAGTGGTGCCTAAGAAATCCGGAATAACCATTGTAGCCAATGCCAATAACGAACTCGTGCCAACTAGAGTCTCTACTGGTTGGAGAATGTGCATTGACTACAGGAAGCTAAACACTGTCATGAGGAAAGACCACTTCCCCCTACCGTTTGTTGATCAGCTTTTAGAACGGTTGGCGGGTCATTCCCACTTTTGCTTCCTTAATGGCTATTCAGGGTACAACCAAATAGAAATTGCCCATGAAGACCAAGAAAAGACTACATTCACATGTCCATTCGGCACTTTCGCCTATCGACGGATGCCGTTTGGACTATGTAATGCCCCTGCCACCTTTCAGTGTTGTATGATGAGCATCTTTTCTGACATGGTGGGGACCATTCTCGAAGTCTTCATGGATGATTTTTTCGTATTTGGTTGTAGCTTTGATGAGTGCCTTGAGCACTTGAAATCTGTGCTGAAAAGATGTGAAGAGAAGAACCTTGTGCTGAATTGAGAAAAGTGTCACTTCATGGTTCAAAAGGGAATTGTACTTGGTCACATCGTTTCACAAAATGGAATTGAGGTGGACAAAGCGAAAATTGATCTTATCTCTAACCTTCCACCACCCAAAAGCATACGAGATGTTCGGTCCTTTTTAGGACACGTAGGATTCTACAGAAGGTTCATAAAGGACTTCAGTTCCCTTTCTCGCCCTTTATGTAACCTTCTTCAAAAGGAAAATTCATTCGAGTGGAATGAAGAATGTCAAAAGGCCTTCACCACCCTTAAAGGTATGTTGACATGTGCCCCAATAATGCAACCACCTAATTGGAGCCTTCCTTTTGAGATTATGTGCGATGCTAGTGACTATGCTATTGGGGCCGTGCTAGGCCAAAGAAAAGATAAAAAGCCATGTGTCATCTACTATGCAAGTAGAACCCTAAACTCAGCCCAAGCAAACTACACCACTACTGAAAAGGAACTTTTAGCCGTAGTTTTTGCCTTGGACAAGTTTAGGTCCTATTTGATTGGATCCAAGATCATTATATTCACTGACTATGCCACACTTAAGTATCTTCTCTCTAAGAAGGATGCTAAACCATGGTTGTTAAGATGGATCCTTCTACTCCAAGAATTCGACATAGAAATACATGATAAGAAAGGAGTAGAAAATGTAGTAGCTGACCATCTCTCTAGACTTGTCCTCACTGATTCCCTTGAAATAACTGCAATCAATGACATGTTCCCTGATGAACAACTTTTTGCTGTTTCCCAAGTGCCATGGTATGCGGACATTGCTAACTATCTTGCTACAGGTACAATTCCTACATATTGGAAAAAGCAAGATAAGGATAGATTCTTCACGGAGGTGCGGAAATTCCTATGGGACGACCCATACTTATTCAAGTATTGTCCCGATCAAATCATAAGGAGATGTGTCCCAAATGATGAGCAACAAAGTACCATCTCCTTCTGTCATTCTCAAGCATGTGGTGGCCACTTTTCGGCTAAAAAGACCACAACGAAAATTCTGCAATGTGGGTTTTATTGGCCCACCATGTTCAAAGATACACATGAGTTTTGCAAAGCATGTGAACCTTGTCAGAAATTAGGGAGAATCTCCCATAGAAATATGATGCCACTCAATCCCATCTTAATAATCGAAATTTTTGATTGTTGGGGCATCGATTTCATGGGCCCATTCCCATCTTCTTTTGGAAACCTATACATCTTGCTTGCCGTCGACTATGTTTCCAAATGGGTCGAGGCCATCCCTTGCCGGAATAATGACCATAAAACGGTCATTCGATTTTTAAAAGAAAATATTCTTTCTGGTTTGGAACGCCTCGAGTCATTATAAGTGATGGAGGGTCTCACTTTTGCAATCGCCCTTTTGAAAAGTTAATGGAGAAATATGGCGTAACACACAAAGTGAGTACTCCCTATCACCCACAAACTGGTGGACAAGCTGAGATATCTAATAGGGAGATTAAACACATTTTAGAGAAAACGGTGAACCCCGATCGCAAGGATTGGTCGCTTCGGCTTACCGATGCACTTTGGGCTTACCGTACAGCTTTCAAAACCCCTATTGGAATGTCTCCCTATAGACTTGTCTATGGGTAGGCTTGTCACTTGCCTGTGGAGTTGGAACATAGGGCATATTGGGCTATTAAGAAGATGAATTTCAATTTTGACAAGGCAAGCTCGTTACGCAAACTACAATTGAATGAACTTGCAGAAATCCGGAATGAAGCTTATGAGAATGCGAGAATTTACAAGGACAAGACGAAGATATTCCATGATAAGAATATTCTTCGCAAGACATTCACGATCAATCAAAAAGTCCTCATGTATAACTCTCGCTTACATCTATTTCCGGGAAAATTGAGATCTCGATGGACCGGTCCCTACATTGTGCAAACTGTCTATCCATATGGGACTGTCGAGCTGTTGAATTCGAGGAACGGCAACATTTTTAAAGCAAATGGGCAGCGATTAAAGCCGTTCTTTGAGAAATTCCCTTCAGAAGGTATGTCCATACCTCTGAATGATCCTGTGTATCAGGATGATTGATCTCCTAGTCTGATGGAGGTATAGAGTAGTTAGGATTAGGATTTTGCTGCTTTTGTTTTCTTTTTCATAGGTTTGTTAGAAGGAGGAAGATTTTCACTTTTCACTCTCTCAGGTACTATCATTCCTCACTCCCTTTTATTTTCAAATTGCTCTCATGTTTTGCTCATTGCACATCTTTTACATTGAGGATGGGGGGTGTAGGATCGCTTGGATGAATCCAGCGTTTTGCAACATTTCAAGCAATTATGTGGAAATTTTTCGATTTTCAAAAATTCGAAACTCTTTTGGAAAACATCAGTTCTATGCATTCAAGTTGATATGAGCATAAGAGGAGGGGATATGAAGTGTATGGGGCTGTATGTCTGGAATCTCTCATAGCATAATGGTTTTATATGTGAACTCCTCTATTTTTGTGATTGATAGAAAATCTGAACACTTTTACACCTAGTTCACATTACATGATTTTCATGAGTTGAAGGGATTATGTGATTTATGGATTAGCAAGACTTTGAATTAAGGTGTTGAGAAATCAGGCCGGGGTACTTTGTCCATCCTTGTCCATGGGAAAATAATGAAAGATATGGATTTTTAAAAATCCTATCTAATTTAAAAAGAAAAAGGAAAATGAAGGATGAAATTGGGAATGATGGAAAAACGGTGGAAAATTCCAATTAGGGCTACCTACTACCAACCGGGGGATGGTCTACCCATAACCAAAGCCGGAAATGGGACGTAGTGTGAAAGTCGTCGGAAGGGCGGTAAGGCAAATTCCTGTCATTGGCTTGATGTAGCTCTATGTACCTTGAGTTCTATAGTCTAGTTGATTTATGAAGAAGGTAATCCTAAAAACTCGTGGGATGAATTTTCACTACCCACACTAGGTTGAATTTGTTCAAGTCCTTCTATTTATCAACCAATCAGCTGGAATTTTATATGAATGCTTATTATGTTTTGAGGATTTACGGTTTCAACCTTTGACGCCTAATCTTCCTGAATCTTACACTTATGAACCTTGGAATGTATAGAAGGATGGTTTCTGAAAGAGAGTTGAGTTTTGAAGAATGGGATTAGCTTCACGCATGTTTTGCTCGGGACTAGCAAAATGCTGGTTGGGGGGTGTGTTGAGCTCTTAATTGTGCATATTCTAACCCCAATTCATCACTCATTGTGTAAGGTTTGTATGGTTTATAGGCTAATCTAATGCATGTTTTGTGACTACAGGACTGAGAGTGGTTCCACCTAATTGAAGATAAAAAGGGCTCATTTGGGACTATTTTGATGAAGAACATTTGAGGACCAAAGAAGAAGGAATCAAAGAAAGAAGAAAGCAGAAGAAAACAAGAAGAAAAAGAGGCCTGACCGGTCGTGACCGGTCAGCCATGCAAGTTTGGAAGACTGCCGACCGGTCATGACCGGTCGGCCAAGAGGGCCAGACCGGTCAAGACCGGCCAGCTATGAACGCTGGAGCTTCAATGAAGACAGCCGACCGATCATGACCGGTCGGCCATGGCTACTGGAACATGAATGAAAACGTCCGACCGGTCATGACCGGTCGGACATGCTTGCTGGATTAACGTTGAACAAGGCCGACCGGTCATGACCGGTCGGCTATGCTTGCTGGAGTAACCATCCATTGAGGCCGACCGGTCGTGACCGGTCGGCTGTGCGTAAGAAGTTAGAAACTTCCAGATATAGTCCGATTTTCTCTGCGCTGCGTAAGTATTACGCAATTTCTCGATTCTTTCGAAGTTGTGGAGCCTCCAGACTATAAAAGGACACCTAAGGATTGTTCCTAAGGTATCCTAGAAGGGTTCAAGCGAGGTTGGAGGCTGCAAAAGTGAATTGTGGAGTTCTACAACTCCTTGGAGTTTGTTTTTGCTGTTTTCATGTTTTTATAGTTGTTTCATGTTTCCTCGGATCATGAGCAGCTAAACCTCTTAGCTAGGGCTAAGAGGTGAAGCTTGTAGTGGATCCAAGATGTTTTAATTCGTAGTTAAGTGGTTTTAAGTGTGGAATTCATGATTATGAACTAAGGTTTGAAGTTTATACAAGTTTTTGAGTAATTTTTCTTAGTCTTATGATGACTCATGGATGTTTGGGAGAATTACTTAATTGCTTAATTGGTTTGTGACGGTCTAGACCTGTATGATCCGAGGAATCGGAGTGCGCTCTAGTACTATGATCTTTATAAAGGGACTTCATACCAAAGTTCTATTTTTCTGTTTTTCTGCAATATGTAAGGAACTGTGCATGTGATTTGAATCTAGTTCAAATCCTGATCTAGCCTTGTCTTGTGACAGGACTTGAGGATGGTTATGATTGTGAATTAGACCTTTTGGAAAGGGGAATGACCTATGCAATTGAGCATGCTCAGCTCAGCCTACATTGAGTGAATCTTATGCATAAAACTTACATATGACAGAGTGTTTAGTTTAACAGCTCTATCATCCGACTAGATAGATCTTAATATCGATTCTAGTTGAGAGAATGAGAAACCACAGTGGATTGAACATCAAGGATTGCTACAAGTGGATCCTTGGAACCCTAGTGCCTTTTTATCATTAGTCACTTTAATTAAACTTTGTTACTCACATCAATTCTATTCAAAATCTGATTACTAGCTTTCAATAGACACTTTTTGATGTGTTTGTGAAATCCTACATAAGTCCCTGTGGATCGACCTCGGTCTTATCGAGTTTATTACTACATCGCAACCCTACACTTGGGGAAGCGAACAATACTTACACAATGTGAATGGGTACATAGCTGATTTTGCTAATCTTTGTGAAATCTCATCCTAGCCACCTCTTAAATCAAGATAGTGGTGCATCTCATATGTATATGCATCTTACTATTCATCACTCTTATATATGCATACTTGCATGATGTAGAGACAATTGCCGAAGAATAAGAATATATGGTGCGGATCGATCGGAGCGAAGGAGGAAACAAGTCCTGAATATTGACTGATCGCAATGTTTAAGCAATCGATCACAAAGGCCAAGCGATCGGTCGCAAATCACCCAACCACTGGCGTAATTTTGCCTAGAAACTCATTTTGCTTGCTGGACAGTTCAAAACCCCATGCGACCGATCGCATATCGCTGGCGACCGTTCGCAAATCCGCTTAAAAAGGCCATTACTCTTTAGACTATTGCAGACTCCAAGTGACCCATCGCTGACCTGTCGCCAGGGGTCAGCGACCGATCACTAGTCCCTGCGACCTGTCTCTAAATCGTGCAGATCAGTGTGAAAGTTATTGTTTTTGAATGATTTGTTTTTATTTTCGTTTAAGACTCTTAATTTATGCGAGATTAGGATTTCTTTTGGATGTTTAGACTATCTAAACTCTTTTTAATTCATTGTTAATTATTATTATTCATCTCTTTTCAATAATACTTAGTTTTTCTTTGTTTTGCTCGTGAATTTGAGTGTTCTTCCATGGATTTGAAGAAGTTCGGTCGAAGATTTTTGGAAGCTTTGTAGACTCGGAGTAGTTATCCCTGTGAGAGAGACGGTGATTGATCTCACCCCATCTACGCTGTGCCATTGCACCATGTAATGACCAATCTGAATATCTACGTGTATACATATGATCATGAGTCTTTCACATTTATACATTTGAACACAAAAAAAATAATCTCAACATAAGAGACAAGCATGATAAAATGTCGTTTATCCAAACTAATTGGGGTTGGCTACATTCCATTTACTCCGGTGGCCAACTTGACACAACCCTCCTTTATATGAGAATGCAAACCCATGATAGATTGCTCTCGTATCCATAAAAATGGATAGTTAGACAATCTTGGCCTTATTTTAAACATGCAATCCAATTGGTTACTGTTTTTAATTTTTCTCTGTATTAGACGTCCACCAACCCACGACCAATTAGGAAAGAGGATCATAATTTCAATGTTAACTTTGTGTTATAATCCATCTATAGTAGGCCCCATTATTTGGGGGCCAAGGAGTCCAATTGGTTAGTGAGAATCTAATTCGTTACTCTTTTTTTTTTTGTATTAGATATGTCCACCAACCCATGATCAATTAGGAAATAAGATCACACTTTCAGTGTTTGTGTTATAATCCATCTATAGTGGGTTATACCATTTAGGAGTTTGGAGTTGAGATACATGCCATGTGGTTGGGTTACATATGATGCGCAACTATACTTATTATTCCCCTCGTAATTACGGTGGTAAATTATATTGCTGTAAGTTAGTTATTTGGGTACATAGGGTCAGTTGTTTGTGTACATGGGGTCCATTTTGGATAAGATTGTGGAATAAAAATCACATTGATTGAATGATCCTAACTATCTAATAGGTGGGAGTGCAGATCAATGTCTGTGTTGAAAGCACATGAAATTCTTGTGCCGGGGCTTCTCATTCAACCACGTCATTTTCGATATCTCCATCGCACAAAATACCCAAAATTTCTCTTTTCAGTACATTGCGTGCTACATAACACAAATTTTAACTTGTTCATAAGGCCACCCATACCTGGATGAAGGTACAACACAAATATCTGCTTGATCATAGTCGTCTATGGCCTTAAGAAGTTTTCAATGGTAGCATCAATTCCACCGTTTCCTATGGTGTGTTACACTTGAGCTTTGGATCTGCCTTGTCTTCATTCTTATAATCTAGAAAGATATGAAAAAAAATATATGAATGGTGTGGATCTCAAAAATAAATCATCATGGGCCCGCATAAATTTCCCATGTCAAGAAATTCAGCTGCTAGCATACAGAGACGAAAATCGGAACGGTTCAAATGTGGAACTTCCATGGGGCACATCATGATGTATTTATTAGATCCACACTGTCCATCCATTTTTTTCATACCTTTTAGCCACAAAACCGAATAAGATCAAAGGCTGAAGTGGGCCACACGACAAGAAAGAGTGGCAATTGAACGCCTACCATTGAAAACTTTTTTGGGGCCATAGACAATTCTGATCAAGATGATGTTTTGTTTTCCCTTCATCAAGGTCTAAGTGACCTTATGAAGAGGTTAGATGGCAAATAAACCTCACAGTGGACCGTAGGAAGGTTTCAACGTTACTCATTCAATCCATGCTTTTTGTTGTGTGGTCCACTTGAGCTTCCAATGTGCCTCCTTTTTTCACATATGCTTTAGAATAATCTGAAAAAAAATGATGGACGGTGCCGATCAAATAGATAGATCATGGTGAGGCCCAGAGAAATTCCACATGGTAAAAGTGGGTTTGTGTTGCATGCAATCCCCCTTGAGAGGGGAAATCGGGCTTGTTTTATGAGCTGACGTCATTAGTGATGACATAGACTGAGAATAGATGGCACCGAATTTTTTTGTGCACACAGACTATCGACACTCTATAGGATTGTTAAAAACCGTCCAGATTCAACAAGGTTTCATCCGATTGATAGTCAATTTTCTCAAATATATGCCGCATGTAGGCTATATATCCCAGTCGGGTGCGAATTAGCTGTTACCTGGTAACACGTTAGTGGGTGTTACTCCTACCGTGTGGGGCCTGCCTTGTTATATTATTTGTATATCCATGCTGTCCATCTATTGTTACACTTAATTTTAGGATACGATCCAACATTATAAAAAGATCCAAATTTCAGGTGGACCATACCAATAGAAAGAGTGATGAATAATCATTAAAAGCATTTTGCGGGCCACAAAATTTTTAGATCTATCTGATCTTTAAATTTTCCCTTCATTCATACCTTCTTGACATTATGAAGAGCTTGGATTGCAAATAAACATTACCAAAACCTTACGATGGGCTCTTTGGAGTTTTTAATGATGGGCACTCAATCAGCACTGTTGGCAGTGGTATGGTTCACTTGAGATTTGGATTTGTATAATTTCTGGAAGAACATCCTAAAATGGGCTGGAGAAACGGATGGACTGCGTGGATATACAAAATACTATCCATGTGGGCCACAAGGTAGGGGTAACACCCACTAAGCTGTTCCGGGGTAACACCTAATTCGCTCCATGTCAGTGCGATTTTGAGGCAGGTGAACGTTTAATTAGTGACCATTGACTGAGAGCTCCACCCAAGATGAAGGCCCATGCTCGGTCCACGGGCTAAGCCAGTAGGTCCAAGACCGGCCAATTTATCCTGGTTTGGTTGGGTTGGGTTGGGTTGGGTTGGCTTCCTGCCCTGTTGCCACCCTTAGTTGTATGTCTGAAAGCTCACGTACGACGACTTTGCATGCGAACATAAAATAACAAACACTTTGATTCCAACCCGCAAATCAGTGCCTATAAAATGGACGGTTGAGATCAGTAATGGAAAATTGTTCCAATTAAATTTGAACCATGTATTTGTTGGGGCCCACAGCAAGCTGCTTTTATGGTTTTAAATAATCAATTACCTCAACTTTCAGATGGACAAGATAATCTGATAATTTCACAGTAGTCCACACTGGTGGATTTGACAACCGTTCAAGTGTACGGATCCAATTAGGAGCACCAAAGCTTATTGTGCATCACTTATCTGCTGTACGGAAGCTTAGAAGGGTAAACTATCCCTGCGTCTACCTGTAAAAGAATATCTGAGCTGTACATAAGTTGGACCACACCATGAAGATGACATCAGGGCCAGCCCCACTCATCAAGTGGTTTCTAGGTGTATGAACGGTAAGTAATTTGAACAATGCATTTGTTGGGGCCCACAGCAGGCTGCTTATGGTTTTAAATAATCAATTATGTCAACTTTCAGATGGATAAGATCATCTAATAATTATGATAATCTCATAGTAGTCCACGCTTATCCATTGGACAACCATCCAAGTGTATGGATCCAATTAGGAACATTATAACTTATCATGCCGTTGAGCACTGGATTATTTTTCAAAGTCAAAGAATTATATATCCACTACAACAAATATGACTTTAAATTAAAATCATTTGATTAAATCCACGGAAATTAGAACCCAAGAATCCATCGATTCCGCGAATTTTACAAGGATTACACACAAGCAAGCTTTCCATTACAACAAAATAAGAAAAAAAAAGTTCTATTTGGAAAGAAAATTCAAGAAAAAGCGAGAAACCGTCAAGTCATACCGAAGAAAAGGAAATTCACCGCTTACACTTGCAGAGATCGGAAGGAATGTCGGAAGATCTGAGCTAGAATAGTTGATTTTATGAGGGGAAGGAGAAAGGGAGAGAAATGGAAGAAAACCATAGCAGAGGTTTCAGCTCTCTGATAAAGAAAGGGGAAACTATCTCCAGAAGATGAGAGAGGAAGGTTTTGGAGAGAGAGAGAGAGAGAGAGAGAGAGAGAGAGAGGCCACGTATGTAAGAGATATTCTCCTTCCGTTGGACATGTGCGCACGTGTTGGGCCTGGTTCTCTGAATGGAGAGTGTATTCTCCTTCACGTGCGCACGTGCCAGAAGTGGGCCTCGTAGAGTCCCTGGTTGGTTTGCGTACTGCTCAGCTCCCGAGCGACATGCGCATGAGCTGAACGGTGTGATTTCAGCAGTGGAATTTTAACATATTTTGATATGCAACGGTGTGATTTTTTTTTTTCTTCCATTGTAAATACTTAAGAAATAAGTCATTATTACTCATTTACAAAATAAAATTATTGATTTTTTTGAAAATTCTTAATTTTTTTCGTATGATGTGCTCCACCTTAAGGGAGCAATTAGGTAACAGCTTAGTGGGTGTTACTCCTACCGTGGGGCCTACCTTGATTACTTGTTGGTAAATAGGAAATTTTTTATGATATTTTACTCTAGGAAACAATTCTTAAGTAAAAGCCTACAAATACCTAGTTAGTATTTTCGTTGGTAATTATCACTTTTGTCGGGGAATGTTTTCCTTAGCAAAAGGGACCTTGTTCATCGATAAAAATGCAAATTACCAACGAAATGCTAATTTCCTAGGTAATTGTTAGCTTTTACCTAGGAAAAACTTCCTTGATAAAATTATGCAAAATTTTAGAAACCTTTATATTTTTAGCCACAAAATAATCCTCAATTTACCCACAAAATTTTAATTTCGTTGATATTTCACTTTTACCAAGGAAAATTTCCCTTGGTAAAAAGTGGAGCAATTTTTACTGGGAAATTTTACTTTTGTCGGTAAAAGTGTATTATTACCCAGGATATTCATTTCCTTGGTAAATATTTCCTGGGTAAAGGCCATTTTTCTTGTAGTGATCCTTATAATCTTAGAAGAGTAAACTATCCCTGTGTACCTGTATCTCTGAGCTGTACATAAGTTGGACCACACCATGAAGATGACATCAGGGCCAGCCCCACTCATCAAGTGGCTTATAGGTGCTTGAACGGTGGACCATTTTTTTTCTTTAACTTAAAACCGTCCATTTTAGTAAATATAGATGTCTTGCCTGATGAGCGTCCCAGCCTGATATTTTTCCCAGGTAACCTTCAGGTGGAGCCCATCTTATGTACAGCTCATCTTTCTCATACATTTCTCAAGTTGGCACGTGTGCCGCATGCAAAGGCTCATGTTTCTAACATACAAACCCAGTTTTATTCATGAAAACACAAAACTATACCACGATACGTTAAAAAAGACAACAAAAAAAAAAAAAAGAAGAAAAAAAAGAAGAAGAAGTAGCAGCTGCTTGCAGATAGACACAAATTCAGTGTTTTTATCGAAGAAATAAAAAAAAACTAGCATACGTAAAATAAAGTTCAAACTTCCATGCACTACAAACATTCCAACCTCCAAGTTCAGTATAATGCAGGTGTTTTTCAACTATGTTGAGGATTGGGTCCACCAGGAACTTCCTTCTTATTGTCCATATACATCATGATGGCCCTAACGGGTCTTCTATGATCAAACCCGACGCCATCATCAAAGCCATCCACCGCTGATTGAATGGTCGAAAGCTCTCGACTCGCACGTGCTTCCAACATTGCCATGCAGCCTAACAAAATGATCACTAATGACATTGTTGCTACTCTTGAACTCGCCATCTCTCTCTCTCTCTCTCTCTCTCTCTCTCTCTCTCTCGTGCTTAAAAGGTAGAAGATGGGAGTTTGGAATGAGTTAGCAAGCTGAGATATATAGACAGGAAGCTGTTAGTGGGAGATGATGAGAAACGTTGAAGTTCTTTTAGACCATTAGATTTTAAATATGGTAGTGGGACTCATTTTTGTGATTGAGAAAATCAGACGTGGAAGATGTTGTCCTACCTTGGCATGGCCCTTCCCTTCGAATGAATGGTTTATCTCATGCGGCTTTCCATTTTCATGTACGCGTGACCCACCCAAGGCTTTCCATTATCCATCATCGGCTTTCCATTATGTCCTACTCTAGGTACATGGATTGCATCCTGCCCCGGACGGATTACCGTCTGGGCAGACCTGTGGAGGGGCCCACCGTGATGTATCTGGAATTGTGAGTTAGCTCATTCTATTTCATCCAGGACATTGTAAACCAAACCCAGGAATTGTGACCATTGATGGACAAAGATCTAGCCATCCCATCATTGTGAAAATCCTTGAAAAGTTGGACGTATGTCAGGCAAAAAAAGGTACAAGTTGGATTTGAGTTGGATCTGAGTTTAGAACAAGGCGTCCCATAGATCGCGTATAGTTCAGCCAATGATCGAGAATGACTTTGATTAATTATGACATATTAAGATTGATGATTTAAATGAAAATCATTCTTCATACCTATGAAAATTATAGATAGATTTTGAAAATCAGAAAATAGAAAAGGCGATTGAATCCTCTAGATTGATGTGGTCTCTAAAGTATATTATTTATTTTTTTGGTTAATTTTTATGAAAATGTTTGTTGTAGACAAATTTGGCTTTAAAGAGAAGTGAGGAATCACGGTCGCGTCTCCAAAATGCGACCAGCCCGGCTCGTGCTCGAAGAAAGGGGTCGCATCTCTAAAATGCGACCAGCCCGGCTCGTGCTCGAAGAAAGGAATCGCATCTCCAAAATGGGAGCAGCCCTGGTCTCTGGTCATGCGAGCAGCCCTGGTCTCTAGTCATGCGAGCAGCCCTGGTCTCTGGTCTCTGGTCTCTGGTCATGCGAGTAGCCCTGGTCTCTGGTCATGTGAGCAGCCCTGGTCTCTGGTCTCTGGTGAGTAGCTCCCGTCATATGAGCAGCTTCCGTCATGTGAGCAGCCCTGGTCTCTGGTCATGCGAGCAGCCCTGGTCTCTGGTCTCTGGTCTCTGGTTTCTGCTCTCTGGTCTCTGGCGAGGACGTCCTTCAGCTCATAGTACCAGCAGCCTATATATGCGAGCAGCTTGTCTCGTGAGCATTTTCCGACGTGCGAGCAGTTTTAACTACTGATCAGCGATGACATCCCTTAGCCTATAGTACCAGCAGCACGTATAGGCCTATTTTGGGCTTATCTTCGTCTACGGCTCCGTGTCTCAAGGGATCGCTATCAAGGAACGTAATTGACCAGATGAGTAATTGGATTAGATTATTCTTTTATTTGAGGATAAGCAAGATAAGCACCTTATCCCATGAAATCAGTAGATGATCTCGGTATCTTACGTAACAGAATGGGACATTCAGATCTATATAAATAGATGGTTTCATCAATGAGAAGGGAGACAATTTCTAAGCCTACATTTCACACTTCATCTTACTATTACAGTACCCGTACTGACTTTGCCATCGGAGGGCCATAAGACGGGCCAACCGGCGGTGGTCCTAACCTTTCTTGGTGATTGCAGGTTCTCAATCTATACCATTCATCTCTGAGTGGAGATCAGGCAATGAAGAATCCAAGTTGGTCCCTGACCAACAGCTGTTAGCCAGTTTTTGACGTTAACAGATTGGCGCCGTCTGTGGGAAATGATTTGATCATCATAGTCAATCGTTCTTACCACTGATCAAAATCCTTCCACCATGCCTCCTAAAAAAACTGTTCATCCTTCCACATCGAGGCAGACATTACCTCCGCCTGACGTTACGGAATCAGTGCCTGTTCCTCAAACCACTTCAATAAACATCCCTCAAGGAGCTCCAAACGTGCCATCAGCGAACCCGTTATTTGAGGTTTCCGGAAGTCAAGAGGACGTCATGCGTTTCCTCGGAAATACTCTTCTAACCCTCAACGTCGGAGTTCAAGACCCCTCTAATCGGCTTGATCAGCATATCCAGGAGCCGCAGGGATAACCTTCTGAAGGGTTGCCAGTGCAACCCATACGGGTGGCTTCCAGACATTCCGTGGATGAGCCACAGGTCCAACCAAATCATCCTCCATCAAATCGAATGCCGCTTGACAACCAACCCCCTGTGCTACCTCCACATTCCATAGATTCTAGTGCTTCTCGTCAACATCAATCTCAGGGGTCCACCGTTGAAACGTCAGGTTATACTTTACCGTGGGAATGAGACCTCAAAAGAATCCATGATCGTTTTGATGTCATGGAGCAGCGATATCAGGCAAATCGACCGTCAGCTATGGTGGCGTCGATACATCGATCCGAGTCTCCTTTCACCAGCGAGGTCATAGGAGCACCTTTACTTAGAAAATATCGTACACCTGTCATAACTCCATATACAGGTATAGGCGATCCTCTCGAACACTTGAAAACTTATAGGTCTCTTATGGAGCTGGAGGGACATGGGTCGAAAATCATGTGTAGAGCTTTTTCCCTAACCTTAAAGGAAGCAGCTCGTACGTGGTTCCGGGGGCTGAAGCCTCAATCTATCGGCTCCTTTTCACTAGTTATCGGAGCTTTTCCTTTCCCAATTCATGGGAAGCATCCACACCAAAAAGCCAGCATCCCACCTAATGGATTTGAAACAACAGCATAGGGAGACGATAAAGGAGTTCACAGTACGGTTCACTGCCGAAGCCGTCCAAACTGAAGGATATACCGAAGAAAAAGGCCTTACCACCCTCATAGCTAGAATTACGAGCGAAAAATTCAGATTTGCCTTAGATAAAAACCCTCCAAAAACCATGGCGGAATTCCAAGCTAAAGCTCAGAAGTATATCAATGCAGAAGAAGTTGCTCTAGCGCGTCATGGTATACAGGGTAAGAAGCACAAGCCGGAGGAAATCTCGCCCCCAGATAAAAAATATCGACGTGATCGACGAGACCGCTCTCCCAAGAAGCCTTAACATATTTATTGGGTGGAGAAATCATCCAGCACGTTAAGTTTGGAGCCATCATCCAATCTCTCACTCACCTAATGTGCTAAAGGAATCCATTTCCTTCATAAGGATTCCATCGTCGTAGCGTTGAAGCTCTCGTGCCTCAACGAAACGGAATATGAAGCCTTAATTGTCGGCCTCAAATTAAGCAAATATACACGCAATAAGGAACCTACTCATTCACAACAACTCTCAGCTCGTTGTATATCAAGTGCTCAACGAATTCGAGGCAAAGGAGGAGCGGATGGCTTCGTACAAATCTCAGGTATTCATCTTGCTTGCTCAAATTGAACAAATATAAGATAAGTCATATTCCTCGAAAGGAGAACAAGCTCACAGGTTCTTTAGCAAAATTATCTTCTGCACCTGAGTCCGATCTGATGCAAGCTGTTCTTATCGAGCATCTATCTACCCCGAGTGTCGATCAAGTTGCTCCAGAGCAGCTCGCACATTACTTTTATCTTCTTGTTGGATGGACCCCATCATCCTTTACTCCAAAGCGGATGACTCCCAGATGATAAAAATCAGCCCGACAATTCGCTATGGTGCTGCCAGGTATATCTTACAAAATGAAAAATTGTTATGTAAAAGTTTTACTTTACTGTATTTAAAGCGTCTCCATCCAGAAGAAGCACACCGTGTTCTAGATGAAATACACCAGGGAGTATGCGGTAATCATCCCAAAGGACTGGTCTCTAGCAAACAAAGCAATGAAACAATGATACTATTGGACTACTATGAAGGCGGATGCTATCGAATTCTCAAAGAAAATGTAACAAATATCAGCGATATTCTCCATTTACCGTCTGAGTAAATGACGCCGATGGACGGTCCTTGGCCTTTCGCTCAATGGAGAATCGATATAATTAGACCACTACCTATGGGAAAAGCACGTGGCAGTCGATTACTTCACCTCGATCTCCTAGAAGAGAAAATGAACATATCTTGTCTTTGAGTAGTGGTTTATCAACAACGTATAACCCGTTGTCATAATTCAAAGGGCAAAACATCGGGACAGCCACTCAGTCATTGCATCTTAACTGGGAAGGCCCATATCGAGTCGTCGAGATTGCTCGACCAGGTACATATTATCTAGAAGACATGCCAGGAAGACCCTTGCGTCACCCTTGGCACATGGAACATTTACTCTGATATTTTTCATAAAGCATGTGAATATTGAACCATTCCTAAATAAAGATGATCTCTCTCATTCCAGCTGCTCAGCTATGGAATCTATAACTTGGTCGCTACTCCATTTTTTGGACCCAAATTGCCCCGAAGGGAATACATACATTCTTTTGGCCAATCTTCTGCCCTTGGTAGAATCAAAGCCTCAATCGATAGATCAGTCTATCTCTATGCGGATATGGTCGCCAAGACCTCCCAGATTGAGCCCAACTCATTTTCATGAGTTGAGTAAAACATTATAGCATGAAGTGACTAAGTCATCTGCTCACCGCAGGGCCAAAGACTCAATTGATAGGCCAGCCTATCTCTATGCAGAAAGCTGGCACTTATAAATGCATGCTCAATCATGTTCGGCCTCTCCTCCGAAAATAGGCGGTTACATATACATACAAGTCCTTCGCATAGCTCCTCAACACTAAGGAAAGTCATTATCAGATCGTTCGATAGCGAGCCTCCTCCGTTTATAGTTCATCTCAGATCCCCGAGCAATGCCATCCAATCAACATGCGAGCAGCTCGGCTCGTGAGCACTTCGGACATATGACCACTCTCGTCATGAGCACTCCTGACATGTGAGCAGCTCCCGAACATGCGACTAACGTTATGGCCTTTGGGGTCGGAGCCTCCTTCGGACTCCCAGTTGCCGGAGACGTAAAACCATTTTTTCCTCCATCCAAGGTAATTAGAGGAGGGGTTCCCCATTCTGTTGTTATTTATACCCTGCAGCCATTCTGAATGAAGGCTAGAGAGCCATTCTTCTGTTATTTATACCCTGCAGCCGAAAATTCAAAAATGAAGAAAATTCTGCAAGGTATGATATTTATACACAATCATTTCTTTGATTTGATTGACACACGGCAGCCTCTCATCCGGCACGACAGACGAACGGGCACAAGCATTAAATACAGAGACACGTGGCGACCGACACCTCATTTCTTGTGGTAGGAAAAGCTGCGTAAAAGCTGGCCATCATAAATGAAGAATCATGTTAAATGAATCATGCGCGATTCTCTCCAAGCAGTCAGCTACGCATACAAGCAAAACCCTTAGCATAGTTCCTCAACGCCAAGGGTTTGGGGGGCACTTGTTGTAGAAAAATTTGGCTTTAAAGAGAAGTGAGGAATCGCGGTCGCGTCTCCAAAATGCGACCAGCCCGGCTCGTGCTCGAAGAAAGGGGTCGCATCTCTAAAATGCGACCAGCCCGGCTCGTGCTCGAAGAAAGGGGTCGCATCTCCAAAATGCGAGCAGCCCTGGTCTCTGGTCATGCGAGCAGCCCTGGTCTCTGGTCTCTGGTCTTTAGTCTCTGGTCATGCGAGTAGCCCTGGTCTCTGGTCATGTGAGCAGCCCTGGTCTCTGGTCTCTGGTGAGCAGCTCCCGTCATATAAGCAGCTTCCGTCATGTGAGCAGCCCTGGTCTCTGGTCATGCGAGCAGCTCTGGTCTCTGGTCTCTGGTCTCTGGTCTCTGGCGAGGACGTCCTTCAGCTCATACTACCAGCAGCCTATATATGCGAGCAGCTTGTCTCGCCAGCATTTTCCGACGTGCGAGCAGTTTTAACTACTGATCAGCGATGACATCCCTTAGCCTATAGTACCAGCAGCACGTATAGGCCTATTTTGGGCTTATTTTCGTCTACGACTCCGTGTCTCAAGGGATCGCTATCAAGGAACGTAATTGACCAGATGAGTAATTGGATTAGATTGTTCTTTTATTTGAGGATAAGCAAGATAAGCACCTTATCCCATGAAATCAGTAGATGATCTCGGTATCTTACGTAACAGAATGGGACATTCAGATCTATATAAATAGATGGTTTCATCAATGAGAAGGGAGACAATTTCTAAGCTTACATTTCACACTTCATCTTACTATCACAGTACCCGTACTAACTTTGCCATCGAAGGGCCATAAGCCGGGCCAACTGGCGGTGGTCCTAACCTTTCTTGGTGATTGCAGGTTCTCAATCTATACCATTCATCTCTGAGTGGAGATCAGGCAACGAAGAATCCAAGTTGGTCCCTGACCAACAGCTGTTAGCCAGTTTTTGGCGTTAACAATGTTGAAAGGTCAATGGTCTATACCGTAAGTATCTCATGTTATTTTAAAATTATCCATGATTAGCTTTTTGGGAAAAATAAAAAGTCAGATGCACATTTTTTCTTAATAAATAATCATGATGCTCAATTTTGATCTTTACTTTTTACCCAATGAAAAATGCTTTTCTTTTAGGGATGAAATTTATCGATTTCAATACTTGTGTTGGCCATTTTAATGAATACTTTTCCAGTAAATACCTTGGATTGAGCAAACATGCCACATTAATGCCAGCGGCCATGGAATTTCTTGCATATTGGTTTTGATAAAAATCAGTTAGGACAACATGTGTTACCCTACTCAGGACGCTCACCTTCGTCACCTCTCATTACAAATGCATTATCTAAAAGGAGGAATCCACACAAAAACATTCAATTTGCATGAAAACTAGAATTCACATTCACTATATATAATAGTCTACTTAACCCCTATATGATTTGGGTCCGGTCCGGTCACCTTTAACCCTTACCCGTGCAAAGATGCTGTCCTACCTTTGCATGGCCCTTTGAATGTATGGTTTATCTCATGCGGCTTTCCATTATCGTGTACACGTGACCCACCCACGGCTTTCCATTATCCATCATCGGCTTTCCATTATGTCCTACTCTAGGTACATGGATTGCATCCTGCCACGGACGGATTACCATCCGAGCAGACCTATGGAGGGGCCCACCGTGATGTATCCATTTATCCACTCTGTCCGTCCATTTTTATAAGATCATTTTAAGATATGAATCTAGAAATGAGGAAGATCCAACGCTTAAGTGGGCCGCACCAAATAGTGAGTAGAACCTGGTGATGTCATCACTATAGTAGTATGATGTCACCAGGTTTCACAAGTAGTTTGGTGTGGCCCACTTGAGTGTTGGATCATCCTTGTTTTTGAACCCAAATCCTAGCATGATCTTATAGATTGGATGGACGGATTAGATAAACGGATATATCACGGGGCAGACGCAATCCGCATCACATCTCCTCATGCCTTAAAATGATCTTAGAAAAAGAATGGATGGAGTAGATAAATAGATACATCACGGTGGGCCCCTCCACAGATCGGTTTGGACGCTTTGCATCCATACTAAGTTTGGACGCAATCCACGACCGTGAAGAACAACCTTAACCGGTGAGACATGCCTAACAGTGTGGTTTTGTGTAATATTCTATATTACTAATATTAGATTTAACTAATTTAAATATCTATCACTGCGGTGATTTTTGAAATTTTAGAGGTTCAATTTTTTTTCGTGTGTGCCTAGGGTGGTCCATAAATCAGTCCAAAGCTGGACCATTGAGTGGTCCACAAATCTACTTAAAATTGGACGGTTGGAAGAACCATTAATATGCCCATTGTGGACCATTGATTAACTCATAAATCTGTCCATATCTGGACTATTTAAAGGTCCACAAATTTGCCCAATTATAGACTGTTTGGTGGTCCTCGAAACTATCTAAATCTTAATGGTCCAATCTGCCAAAATATAGACCATATATTGGAAACGGACAGATTATGAATATCCAAATGCTCCAAATTTTGGGTGAGTTAGCTCATTCTATTTCATCCAGGACATTGTAAACCAAACCTAGGAATTGTGACCATTGTTGGACAAAGATGTAGCCATCCGATCATTGTGAAAATCCTTGAAAAGTTGGACGTATATCAGGCAAAAAAATGTACAAGTTGGATTTGAGTTGGGTCTAAGTTTAGAACAAGGCGTCCCATAGATCTCGTATAGCTCAGCCAATGATTTATATACAAAATTGCATAAGGTTTTGATACCCTGTTTACATCGTTCTGCTCTCTTTTTCTATTAAATTATATTTTTGCAGTTAATTAAGTTCACTAATAGTAATGGAAATGTACCGATTAGGAATGGTTTAGATATCATGATACCAGATTTGCTTTTCAATGATCGAGAATGACTTTGATGATGACATATTAAGATTGATGATTTAAATGAAAATCATACTTCATACCTATGAGAATTATAGATAGATTTTGAAAAAGAGAAAATAGAAAAGCCCATTGAATCCTCTAGATTGATGTGGTCTTTAAAGTATGTTATTTATTTTTTATGAAAATGTTGAAAGGGCAATGGTCGATAATGCAAGTATCTCATGTTATCTTAAAATTGTCGATGATTTGTAACGCCCCGAATTTTCAGAACTTATTTAAGAATTTTTAGTAATTTATTTTAATTTTTTAATTAAAAATTAAGCATTTACTTTGTTTTGAAAACAATGGACCATCCATAGGAGATCCAATAGGGGATTCTTTACAAAAGTTACTTAGAACAATCCCATAAACATCTTAGAAATACCGAAATTTGAAAATCTCACAGTTTTTAGATAATTCCTAAATTAAACTACCATTTTAAGTATCATGGTTTTTTATGATAAGTTTTTATGCAAAACTTTATATATGAGCTTTTGGATATATTTTAACCGTACACGTAAAATTTTAGCTATTCGATCATCATACAAATGCCCTAATCAGAAATTGGTCCATAAGTGGCCCACCTTAACTTGGAATCGTCCCAAATTTCTTGACAGCGGTTAATATTGCGCTGCTGACCTATTGGATAGAGGAAACAATCCAGATCTACCATATGTGGACCCCGCTGGTGAGGGAAGGTATACAAGCGTGAAGTACGTGCGACACATTCAAAGAAAAAAAAATAAAGAAGAAGGAGTTCTCTTCTCCACGCTGCTCCCAACTGCAGCATCCACCCGATGACGTTCCTGCGTCTCATGTAGTTCACCAAAAGTGGGCCCCACTGATCCATCTAATCAGTCCATTAGAACCCTAACCCACCAAAACCCAGTCCGTCCAAGTTCTGATGACAACCGTTGACATTGTGGCCCATTCCAAACCGCCATCCAAACCAAGAATAATCAAGATCCCAGGATCCACTCTGCATGGATGTTTGGGATTTCGTCTAAAACTTTATGTGGACCCCACCTAGCCTTTCAACAAATCCTATGTGCAAAACACCTTCGAAATCAGATCCGTTTCTTCCTCCAACTCAAACCGAGTCCGATGTTTCTTCCGCAATCACCCGACGCTCGGCCGACTTAAAAACCCTATTAAATGCCTCCCTAGCCGCACGTCTCCTCTTCTCAGTCATCTGATTGTGTAAATAGAGAGAGAGAGAGAGAGAGAGAGAGAGAGAGAGAGAGAGAGAGTTCATATGGGAAGGGAGAGAGAGTGGCGTGCTGATGTGATCACCCCCTTGCTATTGCTGTTGAGGCCTTGCCCAGACTAGGAGAAAGAAGAAGAAAAAGTAGGAAGGAAAGAAGAACGAAGAAAGAAAGGGGAAGGAAAGAAAGTGAGGAAGAAGATGAACCAAGTCAATGTGCGTCGACTCAACTGAGTTTGTGACTTCCCCATTGTTGGGAGAGGTAAGACCCATCCAACTCTTGGTTTTGTTTCTTATAATCTAACTTAAACCCTAACTTTAGGTATAGATCTAACCCTAGTTGATCATAGCCATAGAAACTGTACAAATCTACGTCTTAATCTTATATTCTTCATTAACTTTCGTAGGTTTGGATTAAAGAAGGGTTTAACAGTTCTAATAGCATTTCAAATCATCCAATCTCAAAGGTGGGGATTTCCTTTAAGCCTGACTACGATAATAATAAATTGTATCTTGATTTCATGCTTAAAAACTAGGGTTTTTGTTATATGATTTCTTGAAATCGTGCTTGTTAAAATCTCTCCATGTAAACATGATTTGTATGATATTCCTTATTGTGTATGTTGAACCTTGATGTATGAATCATGCTTAAGTGGTTGGAGAAGGAATTGTGATGATATACATGCTTATGTGGAAACTATGCTCGATTTACGTTGTCACATGTTTATGATGATTGATGTATTGTTTGCTATGAGATATTGTATATGAATGTTATGTTAATGAATACCCTTTAACCCCTTACTAATGTAACCGTTGATATAAAGAAATGAAGTCTACGCGAGACCTTGTTACGTTGGCATTACCATGTGGAGATTTTGAGTAAATATGCCTTATTGTGAAAGTCGGCATTACCATGTGTTTTATTGAATGAATGTGCCTTGACATTGAGAATTAAGTATTGGCATTACCGTGTGTATGTTGTTGGTTGCATATGTCATGATGTTGAGTTTGACACTACCGTGTGTGCATTGTTGGATACATGCCAAGGGATCCTTATTGATTCGCTACCTGTGATGGATCCACTAAAGTATGAAATTGATGAATATGGAAACTCTTGAACTGATTGAGGTAAGGAGTGATCATTAGCCGTGTACATCGTTTAATTGACTGGATGTTAAACCTACTTAATTAAAGGTGAAACTAATTATGCATTCACTGGACCTGACTTGGTGGGTCAACCCTTCGGGTGTTAGAGAAAGTGTACATGGGCCAGTTTCTCTCTTACTATCTAGTGAAAGTGTGCATGGGCCCGTTTCACTAGTTGAGTTTTAGTGCATGGGAAGAGTGGAGTGATCTCGTCCTAACTAGAACCTCTGGTGACTAGTGGCTGGTGAGAAGAGTGGAGTGATCCTGTCTCATTTAGTCTGGGTGCCTTTGCTAGAGCATGCATGTCATGCACTGCATTAATAAAGATCTTTTACTCTATATGCACTATGTGCTATCATTATTATCATGATTGTCTTGGAGGGATATTCCCCACTATGATAGCATTTAACGCTATCCAACCATATCTTAGATAATGCAGGTGAAGATCCAGTAAGCGAATTAAATACTACAATGAGGTGTTTGAAGACTCGTGGCAGTAAATGACGGACGATGAGGCTGAAATGGCATGAAGATGCTTCGCCTAATTTGTCTATTAAAGTAGATTTATTTTTCTTTAAACATATAAGTCCTTCATGGAGATAATAAGTGGAACGTTTGGTTAAACATGTTTTATTTGAAACTTAGAATAGAATGTTTATGGAATAAAAACTTTAATTTCTGTCATTATGCTATGAATGCCATGAGTGTATGAGATTACAGGTAAGTGTGTAGAAATGTAACCTTAACACACATGAGTTAACACCCTGAAAACTTGACCCATCGTGTTGTCTACGAGAGTTAAAATTTTGGGGCGTTACATGATTAGCTTTTTGGGAAAACAAAAAAGTCGATGTATAATTTTTTAATAAATAATCATGATGCTCAATTTTCATCTTTAGTTTTTATACAATGAAAAATGCTTTACTTTTAGGGATGAAATCGATCGATTTCAATACATGTGTAGGCCATTTTGATAAATACTTTTCTAATAAATACCTTGGATTGAGCAAACATGCCATATTAAGGGCGTGTTTGGCGCATGGTATTAGAAGGGATGGAATGGTATTAGATGGGATTAACATCATTTATTGCAGAATGATTATATGTTTGGTAATTCCACGGTATTTTCATATCCAATCTCATGTTTGGGATCAAATACTTAGCATGGGAAAACCATTGGATTAAGCAAAATCCCATTTGGTGGACCATGGAATTGCAATCAACAGACCAAATTCATAATGGATGTCCGTCACTTGAACATGTATATAACCATAGTGTCATGTATAAATGACTTAAATGGATGGACGGCATGGATAAAACACATGCATCAATCTGGGGCCCACATGTGTGGGATTTTGAAATCCAATGGAAATCCCACATGGGATCAAGTGCAATTTCATCCCATCTAATCCCAAGCCTCTCATCCTCCCCAAACATCATATGGAATTTGTACGGAACCAAATACAATTCCATCCCACCTAATCCCATCTAATACCATGCCCCAAACACCCCCTAATGCGAGAGGCCATGGCATTACTTTGGTGGGCCCCACTATGGTGTTTATGTAAAATCAACCCCGAGCTTAGGTGGGCCTCATTATGGTGTTTATGTAAAATCAACCCCAACCATTAGGTATGCTACCCCATGTTAAATCAAAGTTTCAAAATTTATCTCCATCCGTACGTAACTCAGGTGGACCACATAATTGGAAACAATGTACATGGAAAGGTTCACCCTCCAAATTGTTTCCTTTGGTGTGTCCCACATGAATCACATATGGACCTGATTTTTGGGATCCATGCTGACTTTTGCTGTGACTTCTAATGATTGGAATGGATTTCATAGTTTCGTCATGATGGGCCTTGTAAAAATCAAGGGTGGATGTCTCTCTTCTAATTTTTCCCATTGATGTGGCCCATCGGAATCAAAGCTTAGCCTGATTTTTTTTTTTTTTTTTTTTTTTGCTCTGGGCCTATCACTGAATTACGCATCTAGTCGGAGTGGATCTCACATACATGTCAGTGTGGGTCCATAAAAAAATCAGGGCTGGGAGTCCGTGTGGTACCTATTCCCAAAACGTTGCTCGACTAATTTAAGGTAGTAATTAATACTCATAATGCTGGCAAAAAGTAGTGTAATTTAAGGTAGTAATTAATCTTCATAATGCTGGCAGAGGATTGATTTAAACGCATCTTTGAAAAAGAGTGCCCAATTTCGATGGGCCCACCATGGTGTTAATTTTAAATCTACCCCGAACATCAGGTGGGTCACCCTACGTTACACCTAGGGCCTTGAATGCAGGCCCATCCGTGCTTTAGGTGGACCATACGATTGGAAAGAGTTGATTAAAAAAAAAAGCTTATCCTCTTAACTTTATTCCAACTATTTACCTTGGTGTTTCCCTTCGTGTGGCCCAACTGAATCACGATTCAGTTTGATTTTTAGGCTTTGTGCCTGACATCGGATTATACATCTAATGGTTGGAGTGGATCACACATACACATCAAGGCGAGCCCCTTAAAAAATAAAGATAGAGTATTGGCTTAGTTTTTTTTTTTAAATGAAAAAGTTCAAGTTCAACTTGCTGGAGTATCGTTTAATGTCCAACCAGCATATATCATCCTACCTTTCATGTAAATATGACATCTAGCCCATCTAATAAGTTGGCCCATCATGATCGTCACTTTTTGTAAAACACCACAACAACCATGAGTATATGTACCCCTCAGTAGGCCATACACAATTTGGACGATTTTAATGGTGGGACTTTCCATGTTAATTATTTACCATTGTGTAGCTCAATTGAGTGTTGAATTGGCCTGAGTTTTGAGCCCCCGTCCAAGCACAAGGTGGCCCACATGACAGATGGGGTGGATCTACTCAACATGAACTCTTTCCTTCTACATATGTGTGGTAAAACAATGCCCGCTTATCCTTAGGAAGGTCATGTAAACATTATCCTAGATATTTGATAAGGGGAGGTACGTGAAGAGAGTAAATGTAGGATGGTCTACACACTTATTATAGACTTAGACCATTTGACTCAAAATCAGATCCGTGCATTAGATAGATTGCATTGTCAACATGCTAAGGACAAAAAAAAATTAATGATCTTATGATCAAGCATGCCAAACACTTATGAAAAGAGTGGGTTGTTAATAAAAAAAAGCCCAACAATCTAAATTCAATATGCAAACATACTTTCCTTAGAAGTGTAATTTGTTAGTTTTTTTTGCAAGTGACTTCTCCTTAGTGGGTCTTTAACTGATGAATGGTCTAGATCTTAGACAATTGTGCCACTTTACATAGCTAAGGTAGTTATCCTAAAATCACTCAATGTAGCTGTATGCATTATATCTAAGGGGGAATTTTCTTATTCAATGCACAGCTTGGACGAAAATGCAATGTCCAACTAGTTGTGTGTGAGCATTACTAATGCTCACACACAACTGTAAAAGGAAAGAGTTCATGTTGAGTAGATCCACCCCGTCTATCATGTGGGCCACCTTGTGCTTGGACAGGGGCTCAAAACTTAGGCCAATTCAACACTCAATTTGGCCACACAATGGTAAATAATTAACATGAAAAGTCCCACCATTAAAATCGTCCAAATTGTGTGTGGCCTATTGAGGTGTATATATGCTCATGGTTGTCGTGGTGTTTTACAAAATGTGACGATCATGATGGGTCAACTTATTAGATGGGTTGGATGTCATATTTACATGAAAGGTAGGATGATATATGCTGGTTGGACATTAAACAATACTCCAACAAGTTGAACTTGAACTTTTTCATTGAAAAGAAAAAATTAAGCCAATATTATATCTTTATTTTTTAAGGGGCTAACCTTGATGTGTATGTGTGATCCACTCCAACCACTAGATGTATAATCCTATGTCAGGCACAGAGTCTAAAAATCAAGTTAAATCGTAATTCAGTTGGGCTACACGAAGGGAAACACCAAGATAAATAGTTGAAATAAAGTTAGAGTATAAGCTTTTTTTTTATTATTAACTCTTTCCAATCTGATGGTCCACCTAAAGCATGGATGGGCCTACGTTCAGGGCCCTAGGTGTAACGTAGGGTGACCCACTTGATGTTCGAGGTAGATTTAAAATTAACTCCATGGTGGGCCCACCAAAATTGGGCACTCTTTTTCGAAGATGCGTTTAAATCAATCCTCTGCCAGCATTATGAAGATTAATTACTACCTTAAATTACACTACTTTTTGCCAGCATTATGAGTATTAATTACTACCCTAAATTAGTCAAGCAACGTTTTGGGAATAAGTACCACACGGACTCCCACCCCTGATTTTTTTTATGGACCCACTCTGACATGTATGTGAGATCCACTCCGACCATTAGATGTGTAATCCAGTGATAGGCCTAAAGCAAAAAGATCAGGCTAAACTTTGATTCTGATGGGCCACATCAATGGGAAAAATTAGAAGAGAGACATCCACCCTTGATTTTTACAAGGCCCATCATGACAAAACTATGAAATCCATTCCAATCATTAGAAGTCACAGCAAAAGTCAACATGGATCCCAAAAATAAGGTCCATACGTGATTCATGTGGGACACACCAAAGGAAACAATTTGGAGGGTGAACCTTTCCATGTACATTGTTTCCAATTATGTGGTCCACCTGAGTTACGTACGGATGGAGATAAATTTTGAAACTTTGATTTAACATGGGGCAGCATACCTAATGGTCGGGGTTGATTTTACATAAACACCATAGTGGGGCCCACCAAAATAAAATTAGCCCGCGGTGGAAACATTTACTTATATTAATTAATGAGGAATTTTCTCATTTAGTGCATAGCTAATTGGACGAAAATGCAATGTCCAATAGTTGTCTGTGAGCATTATACACACACACACACACACACACACACACACACTATGTAGTCGACCTCATGGGATCCATGAGGTCGAGCTCTGTGGGCCCCACCATGATGTGTGCTGCACATCGACACTGTGGATTTGGTGGGTCCCCTCTAGGTTATGGGATGTGCCAAAAATCAGCTATATACGGAACTCAGGTGGGCCATACCATCTAAAACCATGTGAAGACATGCCTAAAACATCTAAAAGCACTTGGTGGGACCTACCTGAGTTTTCTATATGGCTGAAACTCGGTCTGGTCCCTCATCCAAGTGGGACATGCACAATGGATGGGCTGGATGTGTGAACCACATCTCGATGGGCCCAATAAACGATCATAAAGGTTTTAATGGGTAGGTAACCCCTCTTAACTATTGTCTTTCGTGTGGCTCACTTAAATCATGGATTGACCTTATTTTTAAGCCCATGGGCTACCATGGAATGGTGCATCTGACTGATGGGGTAGATGTGTGGCACACATCACAGTGAGGCCCACAGAGCTTGGCCTCATGGGAGCTTCCCATGAGGTTGACCTCATAGTACCATTTCCCATATATATATATATATATATATATATATATATATATATATATATATATATATATATATATATATATATATATATATATATATATATATTAGTAAAAAGCAGGTCCGTTTATGGAGATTTGCAGGGTTTAGATATTAGTGATTTGTACCCACTTCCAAAAAAACGTGGCACCAATGATTGTAATTCAGATCACCATCATATTTGATTCCTAAATTCTCCTCTGAATTCGAATTATGAAGGATTTTGTGCTAATGCTATCTCCCTCTAAAGCTTGATTGTTTAATCCTCCTTCCTTTAGTAATGCATGGTTTTAGAAATTTGGGAAACTAATTGCTGGCAAAATTTTCCCATGCCTGCAATTGTTATTTATCTTAGCCACACGTACACACACAAAATACATATACACTAGGTCATGGGTTGAGTATCCATTTTGGTATAAAAAAGCCACTGTGGTGTGAGTGCGTAGGTATGTGTGAAAAAAAAAAAAGATAAAAAAAAGCTATACACTAGTGTGAACCCTTATTTTTAAAGTCTCTTTGGGTCAAAATTATATTAAACCCGAACTTTTCATTGTTTATTTGTTCCCGTTCTTTGGTTTGTTTTGATTTTATTTTTATTTTTTATTTTTTCAGACTGAAAGTTTGGACACTGTTTAAAAGATTGGAATCTGGAGTAAATCCTAACTAATCCAGTACTGTTTTTGCTAGGTTGAAACTTTGTAGTGTTGCGAGAAGTATGCTACCATTTTATTTGGATGTTTTGATGGAATTATAAAAGGAATTTCATTGCATTGTTGTATATGTTTTTTTGATTCAGAAGCAGTGGGCCACAACTCTCATACTACTCATCACTCCACCTCCCATCGATGAAGAAGGGCGACTCCAGTAATTAATATTTCTTTTATCTTCTCAAATCTTTTCCATTGTGTTTTCTAATATGTTTGATTGTTTAAAAAAAAAAATGTGAGGAAGTGCTTCAAAAGTTTGGATGGGTTTTGATTGTTTTGTGTTTTGCATGATGTGTAAGTCATCAAAATACTCCCTCCTTTTAAAAGGGAGATGGGTTGGTAAATTGGATATCCACCGTTCTTGGGGCTCACATTTTTTATGATCATAATTGTTCTGCCTCACTTTGGATGGCCCATGTAATGAAAATCTGACTGACAATCCTTCACACCCAGTATTATTGGATGGTCAGGATTGTCCAATTAGCAGGATTTTGCACTAGAGGCCAGAAAGAGAAACCATATAAACCCCCATTGGTTTCTCATCATTTTCCCTTATCCCTTGAATCATTTATGAAGTTCTCATTCTCCATGCATTGCCATGATATTTCTGTGCTTAAATCTTAGTATGGGGGCTGCATGTTTTCATGGTTGGATGAACCAACCTATTGGGTTCTGCCGCTAGCGGTCTAAGGTCTAAAGATTATGCTCACCAGATATTCTGGACCATCAATTGGTTGCATAGAATCAACTGCTGAAAATAAACACTGAAAAGTTCGACATTCAATGGGAACAGGTAGCGGTCGGCCCCACCACTCCATTCTTAGGGTCATCTGGTAAGTGTGTTTTTGGACCCTAACCCATTCACTATTGTGCCTAGCTGATGAACGGTTCCAATCATCCAACCATGGCTGCATGTGGGGTCCATCTAGGATTGATGCTGGAGGACCCCTGCAGCACTAAGAATATACAGTGAATTCATTCCTAAGATGACAAAAAGATCCTATTATGTAGTAGGTGACATGATCGGCTGTAGAAATGCACTATGAATCAACATTCAATCTCATGTAAGACTCCATTAGGTGGGCCACACATGATCATCAGTTTAGATCATGACCGTTGGATTATTCAGATTGAGCGATTCAATGGGCCCCACTACAGTTGTGATCATTGCAAATAGGTTTGGGGCGGGACGCTTGAACCGTGTTCGCTATACGCGGTTATTAAGCCAGATATGGAAACCTATGGTGTGGAGACCCTAGAGGAGAGAAGTGTGATGGGTAAGCTTCTCTGGCCCTCTTTCCTATAAATATACGTCTTGGTCCCCTCACCAACACACAAGAGAAAACCCTAGTCCCATTGAGTGATTCTCCTAAAGGTGTAAGGTACGGAAGACCAAGAGTTCTTCTCGGCAACACGACGGCATCGGGAATGTCTTCCCAATCAGGTATGGCTTTAAGATTACAGTATGGAATCTCCATTATTTGATGCATAGAGATCCGTTTATTCCGCATTAAGATTAAGTCTCACAGTTGGTATCAGAGACAACTATGCATCAATATGGTAGATTTTGCTATGATCCTGGTATTCTGCAAATTTTATTTTTTTTTTTTTTGAGATTTTGCCTTCGGGTTGCCGCTCGAGGATCGGAAGAATGCCAACCCGTTATGAAAATCAGAAACCCAAAATCTGGTGTTCGTCGTCCAACAATCATGGATCATTGTCCACATTAGATCCACCAAACCGCGGTGGAAGGGTTAAACGCCGGATCTTCTGAAAACTTAAGATCTGTTGGAACCCATCGGCCATCGTTGGCCACATTCAGCCATTGTAGCTCCACATCGCTGGCCAACCATGGACGACCATGGAGATCGATGATTGCGATCCATCACAAAGGGGATTGATCTCCGGCAGCGACGAAAACAGGGTGAAAACCCCGCTTCAGGCGATCCGCAATTCGTCGGCAGCCATAGCGATCCCGCAACTCTACTGTAAACCATGCTTTGCGATCTTGATCGACCATCGTTCGCCACTGCCATCAATGGTAGTTTTCTTCCACGGATGTGACGTCATCACCGGTCAATTGTCTGGTCAGATCCATGACCTTCAGACCTTGTAGCCATTTACAGCGACATTACGGCAACCCAACTCGTCTTCCAGCGCCCGCCAACAGCCATTGAAGGAGAAACCCACCTCTATCTCTCGTGTGACAGCCGGTTTCTTGCCGTGCTAGTGGCAATGTTATCGGTGATGAGGAAGATGGCGGCAGCTTGAATCGTCCGGTGATGGCAGATCAGCTAGCGGCTAGGGTTTGGAGGGTTCTTTCTATAATGGGTTTTGGAGAGAAGATAGATGAGGCGTGCTGCTATTTTGGGCATGTACAGTGGGCTGTACAGCGTGCTGCTGTTTTGGGCGTGTATAGTGGGCTGTACAGCGTATTTCTGATTTGGGCGTTGCAACGAGTTGTGTTTTTCATGATGAGTGGGTCGCAGACAGGCCCAGCTCAGTGGACAGGCCTAGTCTAGTGGGTCAGGCCCATCAACCCGGCCGAAGCCCATTCTATCCAACCTATTTAAGCCATTAAGTGGGCCTAGTTTTAAGTCTAATTAAGCCTTAATTTTTAGTGGCCCATTTTATGTTAATTCTAGGCACAACCATATGGGACCTGATGGATTATTACTTCTTTTGGACCTTTAGGGACCCACTTTTGGATACTTGGGCCCATTACCTAAGATGAATTAAACTACTGAATTAACTACAGTTGGGCCATTCAGTACAAATGAAACCTAAATGTATTAATTGATGGTTGGTAGGTTACATTTGATTAATGGCCCTAGTAATTCGGTAAATATACTGTTGAGCTCTGATTTGGCCTAAAATGGAGCCATTACCCATATAGTTTTGGGCCGAATCAGAAATTTTACGTTATGGTTCGTTGTGGGCAGAACCATGTAGCAATCCTTGGGTCTGGAAGTGGGGATTGGAGCTTATTGTGTTAGCCACCAAAGTGACCTCAATTGGCAAAGATTTCTACTTCTAGACTTCTACATTTGGAATTCAGTAACCCTCCATTATAGGATTGCATTCAGTTGCGTTCATATTCAGGCGAGCGGTGGTCAGAACCAAGAAGTATCATCGTTTGACTGGATGTTAGCGGGATGAAGTGGTTAGTGATGGTGATATAGGTCTGAGAGATTCATTTCACCTAAAGGTGATGAGCGTCTTAGATTTATTTCACCAACATTGGTCAACTTCATGTTCAGAAGAGCCTTCTGTATGTTACAATTTTGCCCAAATGAGGAATTGTGATGATACGTTGGGCTCTTGCCAGATTTTGATGATTATGGCCCATCATCATTCTGGGTCATTTGATTGAAGGCCCAAATCAATCGAATGTTCATACATGCATGATATTTGTGGTTTATGTTTATGCATTGTTATATGGGACTTGTTTATTAATGTGAGTTTTATGCTTTGAATGTCCAACTATGATTGTTTCCAATATTCCAACCCAATTCAATTCCATACCTTTGCTTACTGGGTCCAACTATTCCAAATGAAGTCGTCCGTTGAAATAGTCTTAGGTTGCATGGACTTGGACTTGGCCCTGGAGGAAGTAGAGTCTCCTATTCCAACTGATTCTAGTACGGAATCAGCAAAGGCTCACTATAAGGCCTGGACCAAGTCAAATAAAATGTGTCTCAAGATCATAAAGAACTCGATTTCTGAGACCATGCAGGGTGTCATGCCCAACACTGAGAAAGCTAAAGATTTATTGACTGAAATAGGAAAACGATTTCAGAAATCGGATAAAGCTGAGCTGAGTTCACTTTTACATAAATTGACTCAAGCCACCTATAACGGTCAAGGAAATATCAGGGAGTACATTGGTGGATTGTCTGATGTGGAGGCTAAAATCCGCACATTAGACCTTAAGATTGAGGATGAACTCCTGATTTTCTTGGTTCTGAAGTCCCTCCCTCCACAATTCAGTCAATTCCAAATCAGCTATAATACTCAAAAGGAAAAGTGCACATTAAACGAACTGATATCTCAGTGCGTTCAGGAGAAAGAGAGACTAAGAAGGTCGAGCAAAACACAAAGTGCACACCTAGTAACATCTGGTCAAGGACGAAAAGGAAATAAGAAAAGAAATCACACTTCAGGAAAAAGTTCTATGGGTCCTGTGGGTGGCAATTAGCCTAAGTCTGGAAAGACATTTAAGAAGAAAAGGAAGGGTCCTAATGATGGCTGCTTCTTCTGCAAGAAGCCTGGTCATCAGAAGAAAGATTGTGAAGAATTTAAAGCATGGCTCGTTTCTAAGGGTAAAGACCACATTTTAGTCTGTTTTGAATCAAATTTAACTAATATGTCCACAGACTCCTGGTGGATAGATTCTGGTGCAACTATTCACATTTGTAATTCCATGCAGGATATGCTCCAAAGCCGGACGCCAACTGATGCAGAGATATCAGTCTATATGGGGAACGGCATTAGATCAAACGTTGAAGCTATTGGAGTCTGTAGGCTTAGGTTATCGTCAGGACACTTTCTTGATCTAGTAGATACTGTTTGTGTGCCTTCTATAAGGCGCAATTTGGTTTCCATTTCTCGTTTAGACAAATTTGGTTATGAGTTTAAATTTGCAAATGGAAAATTAAGCATTTACTATGATTCAGTTGTTATTAGTTCTGGCACTTTAGTTAATAACCTTTATCAGCTAGATTTGGATGTTTCACATGTATACAATATTAACTCCTCACATGGAAACACTAAAGGCATCAAACGAAGTTTAGATTGTGAGAATTCCTCCATGCTATGGCACAGGCGATTAGGCCATATCTCTTGTGAGAGATTGGAAAGGCTTGTGCGTGAAGGAATTCTTCACTCCCTGGACTTCTCAGACTTTGGGGTTTGTATTGATTGCATTAAAGGTAAACAGACTAGAATAAGAAAAAAGGGTGCCACTAGGAGCATAGGACTCCTAGAAGTGATTCATACAGACATCTGCGGACCGTTCCCTACAGCATCCTAAAATGGGTAGAAGTATTTTATCATTTTTATAGATGACTACTCTCGTTATGGGTACTTGTACCTTATTAATGAAAAATCAGACGCCCTGAATACATTTAAGATCTATAAGACTGAAGTCGAGAATCAACTCGACAGGAAGATCAAAGTTGTTAGATCCGACCGTGGTGGTGAGTACTACGGAAGGTATGATGAATCTGGGCGTAATCCAGGTCCATTCGCTAGATACCTACAAGATTGTGGCATCGTCGCCCAGTACACCATGCCTAGTACTCCAGAGCAGAATGGTGTAGTGGAAAGGCGTAATCGCACCCTAAAGGACATAGTACGATCTATGATTAGTAATTCTACGTTACCAGAATCTTTGCGGGGTGATGCATTGAAAACAGCTGTGCATATCCTTAATAGGGTCCCAAGTAAGGCTGTAATGAAAACTCCATATGAATTGTGGACAGGGAGAAAGCCTAGTCTACGATACTTTCATGTATGGGGTTGTCCTGCAGAAGCCAAACCATATAACCCGCATGAAAGAAAACTTGACCCTAGAACTGTTAGTTGCTTCTTTATTGGATACCCAGAAAGATCAAAAGGATTCAGATTTTATTATCCATCATATTCCATGAGAGTCATTGAGACTGGGATGCTAGGTTTATTGAGAATACTGAAGATAGTGGGAGCACAAATATAAGAGATATTGTATTTGAGGAAGAGCGGATTGTGATTCCCACCACAATCATTCAGAGTAGCATGGTTGTCCGTTCAGTAGTGGACCCTGAGATCCCTATGGACGACCATGCACAACCTCAAATATAACCCACTGATGAAGAAATGGAAAACCCAATTCAGAATAATGAGCCATTAAGACGATCACATAGAGAGAGAAGATCTGCAATACCAGATGATTACATCATCTATTTGCAGGAGCATGAGTTTGACATTGGGGTTGAAAAGGATCCTGTATCCCTTTCACAGGTCAAACAAAGTGCGGATTCTTCTCATTGGTTCGATGCCATGAAGGATGAATTGAAATCCATGAAGGACAACAAAGTTTGGGACCTTGTTGAATTGCCTGAAAGGATTAGGCCGATTGGTTGCAAATGGGTATTTAAAACCAAACAGGACTCTAAGGGCAATATCGAAAGGTATAAAGCCAGGCTAGTTGCCAAGGGTTTCACTCAGCGTGAGGGCACTGACTTTAAGGAGACTTTCTCACCTGTATCTAAGAAAGACTCCTTGAGGATCATTATGGCTCTTATGGCTCATATGGATTTGGAGCTCTATCAAATGGATATGAAAACTGCGTTTCTCAATGGAGATCTAATGGAGAACGTATATATGTTGCAGCTAGAAGGTTTTAAAGCCAAAGGCTCAGAACATTTGGTCTGCAAACTTAAGAAGTCCATTTATGGGTTAAAACAGGCATCACGACAGTGGTACCTAAAGTTTCATGAAGTTGTTTCCTCATATGGTTTCATTGAAAACACTGCGGATGAGTGCATATACGTGAAAATCAGTGGGAGTAAGTTTATCATTTTGGTCTTGTATGTTGACGACATTTTATTGGCCAGTAGTGATATTAGGATTGTTGCGTGAGACTAAGAAATTTCTATCTCAAAATTTTGAGATGAAAGATCTTGGTGATGCTTCATTTGTCATCGGCATTCAGATTAGCCGGGACAGATCACGTGGATTACTTGGCTTGTCGCAGAGGGCCTATATTGATAGGGTTCTCGAAAGGTTTGGCATGCAAGGTTGTGCTCCTGGCCAAGCACCTATTGTAAAAGGTGACAAATTTGGTCAATTTCAATGTCTTAAGAATGACCTAGAAAAGGACAAGATGAAAGCTATTCCGTATGCGTCAGCAGTAGGGAGCATCATGTATGCTCAGGTCTGTACGCGTCCAAATATTGCTTTTATGGTTGGAATGTTGGGCAGGTACCTCAGCAATCCAGGAATGAACAATTGGATAGCTGTAAAGAAAGTGTTGCGCTACCTGCAAAGGACAAAGGACTTCGAACTTACATACAGAAGATCCGACCATTTGGAGTTGGTAGGATATACAGATGCAGATTTTGCTGTTTGTCTCGATAGCAAGAAGTCCACCTCGGGCTATGTATTCATGATGGTTGGTGGAGCCGTATCATGGAAGAGCGTGAAACAGTCGATTACGGCATCATCTACCATGTAAGCAAAGTATGTAGCTTGTCATGAAGCCACGAATCAGGCGGTCTGGCTTCAGAGCTTTTTCTTTGGTTTACGGGTTGCGCAGATGATCCAAAAACCATTGAAAATCTATTGTGATAGTTCAGCTACAGTTAACTTCTCCAACAACAACAAGCATTCATCGAGGTCAAAGCACATTGACATCAAATATCTTGTTGTGAATGAGAGAGTTCAGAATCATCAAGTGTCTGTGGAACTCATCGGCACAAGGCAGATGATAGTGGATCCTCTCACTAAAGGCCTTCCTATCACTCTCTTAAGGAGCATGTGACGTCTATGGGAGTTGTTGATCCCAATGATGTATTTCAGTAGTGGGAGTTTTCATGTATGATCCGATTATGTCCAGACATTTTTAGAGATATCTTTTATGCATTGATAATTCTATTTTTCAGTTTATATCTTGCTTCTCCTTCAGTGTGCACATTTAGTTTTGAGTAAGCAAGACTTTGGTTTGTGTCTTGGAGACACGTTCAGTAGGAACACTTGAAGATAAACACGCATGATCACATAAGACGTGTAATCTTCATACCACACCCCATATCATTGATCCATGTCGTTAAGCCTATTGGTATTGTGATTGTGATTCGTCACACTTTGAAAATATTAAATGTTGTGTTGACTACCACGAATCAATATCAGTGGTCTTAATGGACCGGATCTGACAAGCGTTGCTCATAATTATCCAATGGCATTGTTTTGAAATCAGTAAGGCACCCATTAGGAATTTTTGAAATAAACATGTTTTATGAAATGTTTTTCACAAAATAAAATAAATGTTTTGTTTTCTTTCAGAGATCAGTGTAGCCCAAGTGAGAGAATGTAAGACTCCATTAGGTGGGCCACACATGATCATCAGTTTAGATCATGACCGTTAGATTATTCAGATTGAGCAATTTAGTGGGCCCCACTACAGTTGTGATCATTGCAAATAGGTTTGGGGCGGGACGCTTGAACCGTGTTCCCTATACGCGGTTATTAAGCCAAATATGGAAACCTACGGTGTGGAGACCCTAGAGGAGAGAAGTGTGATGGGTAAGTTTCTCTGGCTCTCTTTCCTATAAATATACGTCTTGGTCCCCTCACCAACACACAAGAGAAAACCCTAGTCCCATTGAGTGATTCTTCTAAAGGTGTAAGGTGCGGAAGACCAAGAGTTCTTCTCGGCAACACGGCGGCATCGAGAACGTCTTCCCAATCAGGTATGGCTTTAAAATTACAGTATGGAATCTCCATTATTCGATGCATAGAGATCCGTTTATTCCGCATTAAGATTAAGTCTCACATCTCAGCCAGTGAAGATCAGAGAATGTCTTAGCAGGTGCCACCAACTGCTGCAGTCTTCAACCTTGTTGGCACTAACGGACATTTGAAATTTCCACTAAAAGGCATCACATTGGATCATTCCGTTGTGTTTGTTTGGGGATTGAAAATGACATGCCAGAGTTCAACGGACTATTCAGCCTCTTCAAATTTATGTCCCCAGGAAAATTTTCAAACCTCTTGCAATTTCATTTAAATGCAGGCATCCTTATGGAGAGAACCCTGACCGTCTTCCTGAAAGGACGAACGAGGCTGCTGGCGCTTATGCGAAGGCCTGCATCTCTGTTGCTAATGAATCTGGTTTTCCAGTGGTGGATATTTGGTCCAAGATGCAGCAATTTCCTGGCTGGGAGAAGGCTTGCCTCAGGTATTCCTCCTAACTGGACTGACTGCTATTTGTGCCATTTCTTAAATGGTGATGACTGTGGACTGGTCTAACTTCTGGGACAAAAAAAGGTGGTCCGGAATGTGTTTGTGCCACATGTTTTCTCTTGATCGGGCCTGCAATTTGGTCTGTCTAGATTGATGCTTGTGGATGTCGGTCAGTGTCTCATCCACCAAAGATTGCAGAATGGTGGGAAAGCGCATGGCAGTCTAGCCCTTTCTTAGCAGAAGTATTTGCGAAAAACATCCTTGAAGTGGGTAATAGCTGACATTCTTCTGAGTAGCTGAAAGAAACTTGTCACTTGCTGCCATTTCTGTAGCTGCTGAAAATTCCAGTTAATTATTGCCCTTTTTACTAGCGGCAATATGGGTAAAATGTCACAACAGAAAACGAGTGAGAGGAAGGTTTTTATCATAATTTTTAATTATTTTGCAATGACTTACGGTATGTAAGCCAACTATTTCTAAGTGCCTGGTGGATGTTATGTGGGCACTTAGAAATACGTGTAAATTTGTAATTGCATACATCGCATACGTGTAATTCAAATTAAACTGTCCAAATTGTGGTTCCCTGTTTAGATGTATAATAATCCAAAAATTATGCTTAGCGATAGTTGGTTTCACAATTCAGTTGGTTTTTCGTGGAGTTAATGCATGCCATGTGTACAAGTTCTGGGGCCTGCGGATCAAGCGTCATATGCTGGCAGAGTATCAAGTAACTCCCCTGTTTCCTTTTAACTTCAGTGTTGGAATAGTAGCTTAGGTGGGCTTCTAGCACTAAAAGTAGAAAAGCAAGATGCATGCATCAATTAGACAGAGTGGAGAAAGATGCATGCATCAATAAGAGTGTAAAAAGATGCCTGCATAAGAGAGTGTAAAGTTAAAAATATCATACGTATTTTGCACAAATAAAATTCTTTGGGGAGCTTTCGGGTTAAAGCTTTATTTTATTTTATTATCACTTCATCCAAATGCATAACTAGTTAATGTTGTTTCTGATGGAATTGCAGCGACGGTTTGCACCTAACTGCAAGTGGGAACAGAATTGTATTTGAGGAGGTGGTGGAAGCGCTTAAAAAGGATGGCTTGAGGCTTGAAACGTTGCCCTTCGATCTCCCGTTACTCAGTGAGATTGACCCTCAGGACCCACTGAAATCTTTCAGGAAATGAGACGGTCAGTTGGACTTCGTCCTTTTGGGGATTCATGGGTTTCATCTGTTATTCAGCCAAAAAAAAGAAAAAAAGAAAAAGTCTAGTGCCATTGACAGTCCCATTTAACATGGTTTTTCATTTCTTTTCTTTCTTCTTCTTCTTCTTCTTCTTCTTCTTCTTCTTTTATTTTTATTTTTATTTTTCATTTATTTATTTTTCTTTCTGGCTACATGGTCTTTAACGGGAGACTAATAACAGGGGAATGATGGGAACTGGGGCCTCTTCTGTGGCGAACGTAGCATGTACCTTAAATCAGAACCATCCAAATAGTAGGGAATCCATGATAGATTGGCCATTATCCAAACTAATTGGAGCCAGCTACATTAATCCTGCTCTGCCATTCCCATGAACTCTAGCTGCCAACTTGACGCAACCCTCCTTTTATCTGGGCTTTTGATAGGCAATGAGCATGCAAAATCCTGCTCGTATCCCTATTACTGGATTGATTTAGATAATTCTGACCCTATTTTAAACTTGCAATCCAATTGGTTACTGTTTTTCATTTTATTGTGCATTAGATGTCCACCAACCTGCAACTAATCAGGAAATAGGAGAGACTTTGTGTTATAATCCATCTATAATGGGTCCCACTATCTCCGAGGGTCCAGATTTGAGGTACATGCCATGTGAACAGTAGGAGAGACTGGTTGGGTTATATTGCACAACTAATTATCATTCCCCTGATAGTTATAATGGTAGATGATGTTGCTGTATGTTAGTTGTCTGCGTACATTTTAACTACGGACTGTCGCAATTGTGGGGTCCATTTTGGATTGATCGTGGACTGAAAATCACATTGATTGAGTGATTCTAACTATCCAATTGGTGGATATCAATGGATTGTTAAAAATGTTATGGCCAACCGTCTAGATTCAACAGGGGTTTCATCCGATCAGTGGTACGATAGCGATGTTCAAAACGGCCCCATGATTTGGACAGTCAATTTCCTTAAATACATGCTGTCTACAGTGGTTATATCAACGCGATTACGAGGCAGGGTGATTGTTTCAGTGACCATTGACTGATAGCACGACTGAAGGTTGGCTGGGTCGAGTTAAAATGTATGGAAGGCCCATGCTCGGTCCACGGGCGAAGCCAGGTCTTGGTCATTGGGTTGGGTGTGGGCTGCCTGGCGCATTGCCTCCCTTAGTATGTGAAAGCTCACGTACTATGATTCTAACCAATGTATTTGTTGGGTCCCACCGCAGGCTGCCTATGCTTTTAAATAATCAACTACGTCAGATCATCCTATCCAGAGCCTTGGAAAATGGATGGCCATAAAGAAAGGCCAACTTGTAATTATAATATTTTCATGGTAGCCCACAAAATGCTTTCTTGACCTAGTGGGTAGTCCATGCTAATTGATTGGACCGTCCAACTGTACGGATCCCATTAGGAGCACCATAACTTACCATGCTAATGGAGCATTCGATCATTTCTCAGAGTCAAACAGTTATACTTATGAGCTGTACGGAAAGTTACTAGAGTAAACAGTAAATGATCTCTGAGGTGTACATAAGTTGGGCCACACCATGAAGATGACATCAGGTCCATCCCACTCATCATGTGGCTTATAGGTGTATGAACGGTGGGCAATTTTTATTTTCAACTGTCCATATCTTCAGGTGGAGCCCATCTTATTATAGCTCATTTTTGTCATACACGTGACAAGTTGGCACGTGTACCACATGCAAAGTCTCATATTTCTAATTCTAACATACAAACTGAGTTTTATCCTTCAAAACGCAAAACTAGCATAAGTAAAATAAGGCTCAGACCGCATGCACTACAATGGTTCCAACCAAAAATTCTCGGAATACACGCAAGTTCAGTGTAATGCAGGTGTATTTCCGTGATGTTGAGGATCGGGTCCACCAGGAACAGCCTTCTTACTGTCCATGTACATCATCATGGCCCTAACACTGCTTCTACGATCAAATCCGATGCCATTATCAACGGCCATCCGCCGCTGACTGCATGGTCGAAAGCTCTCGACTCGGACGTGCTTCCGACATTTCCATGCAGCCTAACAAAATGATCATTAATAACGTTGTTGCAACTCTGTAACTCGCCATCTCTCTCTCTCTCTTACAAGGTGGAAGAGGGAGTTTGGAATGTGTTAGAAAGCTGAGATATATAGACAAGAAGGTGTTAGTGGGAGATCAGAAACGTTGAAGTTCTTTTGGACCATTAGATTTTAAATATGATGGTGGGACTCGTTTTTGTCGACATTTGATTGACAATATCCGACGAGGAACGTGTTGTCCACTCCTCGCATATCCCTACAAACCAATGGTTTCTCTTATGCGCTTTCCATTATCTTGGTACACGTGACAAGCCTTCGTCCATATTAGCTACTCATCATTTTATACCAATATATTATGGGATTTACAAAGGCTAGGTGTGGATATGCCAATGTGGCACGTCTATGATCTGGCGGTGGGCCCCAAAATCAAATGAGTCAGTCGACTCATGAATCATGAGTAAGGGCTTTTATTAAAAAATAATCAAGTTGGAAATTTGGTTCGAGCATCCACCATCCAACTAAATGAAGAACATCCTTAACCGGTGAGACACACCTAACAGTGTGCTTTCGTGTAACATTCTATATAAGTCTAACTAATTTAAATATCTATAACTTACACTAATGTTGTCCATTTATAATAATTAAATATCGAGTCAATTTGGGTCCAGCTTTCGAGTCAACCTAACCTGGTTGAACATCGAATTGAGTTTTTTTTTTTTAACTTTTCACACATGTGAAAATGTGGATGGTTAAGAGGAAAATTGAAAATTGACAGTGGTCCACATTTAAGCATGTCTAGGAAGGATGAATCCTAAATTTCAAAATTGGTCAACATAGAAAATGTTGGAAAGTAAATGGCCAATATAGGTTGTTTATTTTTTAAATTATTTTTTATGAAAATGTTAAAAGATCAATGGTTTGGAGTATAGGCATCTCACAATATCTTAAAAATGCTCATAATTAGCTTCCTGAGAGAATATTCATTCACTTTTTTTTTTCAAGTAAATGAATAATCATGATGCTTAATGTCCATATTTATTTTTTACAAAACAAACAGTGAAAAATATAATATCTATAGGAATGAAATCGATTTCAATATATGTGGAGGAATCTATAAAAAAAAAAAATGTTCGGCTTGCATGCGAGTGTCAATGTGTCACCTTCGTCTAACATCCCAACTGTCCAAAGTGGAGGATCCTCCCTTAGGAAAACTATGTACAAAAATTAGGATGATCCACTCAATTGTTCATTATTATGGACGGGCGATAACGTATGAAAACAACAAAGGTTAATGGTCGAACCACTGCACCTTTAGTTCACCTTTGTTAAACTAAAGTTGGGGCATGCTGGGCAGTTGAGACTGACCCAATTATAACTAAACATGTTAGGTTGGGTTAGGCTTGGGTTTTATGAATTTCAAATGGGCCATGTTGGATCATAGGGTAATGGGTTACAGGTCAATTGTTGAAAACTGGTGCCTTTAATCTGTGTTAAAATAGGGGAGTTTACTCGATTGATAAAAAAATCTCGAATTTACTAGCTTACTCACTAGACAGTTTTGGCCATGTTCAGTCGATCAAATATGGGATCCCGATCAATCGATGATTGGTTGATGGCACTCGATCAATTGAAGTGTAATGACTGATGGTGCGCGTGGGTTTGTGTAATTGTGTAATTTATTTTCTATTTTGGGTGTAATACTTTATATATATGGGTGTAATACGGAATTAGGGTAGAATAAGTAGAGCTAAATCGTTTATAGGGTTTAGAAGGGAGGAAACTAATGCTTTTATTTTTATTTTATTTTTGTCATAAATTAATTTCATATCTTGTACTGTCATTTTCATAGTGGATATTGTCGCTTTGTGTCTTGGTTTTTTCCCACAAGGGTTTTTCTACATAAACCGTTGTGTTCTCTGTGATTATTTGAATTGTTCTTCTCTTTCGTTTGTGTAATTCTTCTCATTGTTTGCTTCCGCGGCACCTAACGTCAATTTCGATCACAATTCTTGACCTCTTTAACAAACAAGTTGGGCTTGGGTAACCCTAATCGGACTTTAAAAGAACAGAAACACATGTTTTGTTTGGGAAACTTTCATATACATTTTTTGTGAGGAGTCCATTATATTTATACAGCTACGTACATTGCTGAGTACTGTACAAGTTTTCTACATGTAGCAGGTACGCAATGCTTAGTGGACAAGTTTTCTATATGTAGATTGAGTCCATGATATTTATACAACCCCCATTGTAATGAATGCTCGGTGCTAACTAGTTCGATTTTTTTCAATTTCCAAAACTAGTAATTCAATGCCGTATCTAGCGTAATTGGCATCAATCAAATAACTGGGGTTTGGAAGCTTAGAAAATAAAGTAAAGAAAGTGACATTTTGTTTAAAAATTATTTGCAAAATAGCATGGAGAAAATATAAACACAGGCCTGAGTGTTATTAATTTTTTTTTAGGACTTTCTATAAAAATACATTCTTAGAAAAATGTTTCTCACTAGAAAAATAAACTCCTAGTCACGAAAAAAAAAATGTCATTTCCTTGACAAGTCTTCTGTTAGCCGTTCATTTCAAGGCCAGCAATACAAAGCCTAATAAAATCAACCATTGATTTCTAGCTACAGCTCTTCTTGTAGTAGCCCACTAGATCAAAGGTTCTGCCTGTCTTGGAAATTGCCACACGCAAGGTTGAGATGCTGAAAATGGTTGAACCTCCCTTCACACGCTTTTATCAAATCCAAAAGATAACCTTCCTTCGACATGTTATTTGCTGGACGCGGATTGGGTACTACCCAGCCCATCCCTAGCTAGGAACGGACAGGGGCTCTGGGGGACCACCATGATGTATGGGTTTTATCCACACCGTCCATCCATTTTAGCATATCATTTTAGGTTACATGCCAAAAAATGAGGCAGATTCAAGGTTCGAATGGACCACACCACAGGAACAAGCGGTGATAATGACACCCACTGTTGAAACCTTCCTAGGGCCCCGATGGTTAATTGCCATCCAACCTGTTCATAAAGTCACATAGACCTGAGTAAAGGTAAAACATAAATATCAGCTTGATCCAAAACTTCTGTGGCCCTCAAAAAGTTTTCAACGGTAGGTGTTTAATCCCCACTGTGTGGTCCACTTGAACCATGGACAGAAACATCCATAGATTGTGTTTGGCTATCCGTTTGTCCATGGATATTGTTCTTGTGTTTGAACAACACCTCATGGACAACTGTTTGCTGAAAGGTCATGTGTTGCAAAAGAATACATTGAACTGGGGTGCTTGGCACATGTACCAATATGGTACACATGCATGAGACATATACTCTATAATAAGTGATCTAAAATGTGAACAAAGTCTCTCATGAAATTGGGTGCAAGTAATGTTGGGTTGAATGGCATTTGAAGTGAGTTTGGATGCGAATAAATGCATGGAAATGAAATGAAATGAGAGTAAGGTTGGAATTAAGAATGTGGAGTAGAGAACAGGGACACCCTTGTCTTGAATAGCTCCCACTTAGACAACATAACATTCAATTTTTTTTGGGGCAGCCTTGTCCAAGCGGACAAGGTCCTATTAAGTGACCAAACATGATTAGGCTTCTCGTGGACCAACATATCCTTAAGTGACTTGTTCATGTATTCGATGTGGTGAAATTAAAGCAGTGTCACCAACTAGATAGTGCAGATGGTTACGATGCCTACTCTCTGAGTATGCGGGGTCAGATTCATCATGGGCAACCTATGAGGTGAGGTCCTCGCGAGACATAAAAAAAGTGGTGAAAGAAGGCGAAAATAAATTTATTGATTGTATTTGAATGATGGAATTGTGATTGCATGGATCCATGAGATTATGCTGTTTAATAGCAACAAAAGTTGTGTCATTAACATGCATATGTATCTGAACTCATCTACCCTAGATGAAACTTGCTTGGACAATGTCAATTTTAGGTATAACTATATATTTTCTCATTGTTGCTTGTTATACATCCTGAAACAAGGGTCATTTGGCACGTGTGGCACATTTGCACATTAGAATTAGTGTAGGTAGCACATGTAAGTGTTTTTAGATTTTATAGATTGATGGTAGTGCATATGATCAATACGTGTCAAGTGCTTGAAGATTGATGGTGGCATATGTGGCACATGTGAGGTATGTAAAGATGGACTTTGGTATATGTGAGGCTACTAAAGATTGGTGGCAGCACATGTGATGTGCTTGGATATGGATGTTAGCACATGGACGCATGTGGTGATGCATAATAAAAGACCATGGTCTAACATGTAGGTAGGATGTAAATTGACTAACTTTTGAACTTCCATCTCTAGAATTTATACAATATCATAGATGAAATCATCTTAAAATTTCATGGCATCTGTGTCCCCAAATGTTTGAAAGAAAAGGACATCTCTCATTTCCTACAAAGTTGTAACAAGACAACTTCATTTGCTATAATTAACAAGGAACCTTCCTACAAGTGTTCGAATATTGTACAAGAAATATAATTGTGAGGGAGATCATACTTTCATCAAGTTGGGCCTATCATGACATAAGCCACATCTCAAAGAACAAGGCAATCTAATCAGTATGTGCATGATAAATGCATAGGCCAACATAAGACTACACCCACAAATGACTCGGAACATTTTCACATACCCACAAAACAAAAGTGATAACAAAAAAAAAAAAGAAAAAAAAAAGGAGACAGGGTACACCATTATCCAGTATACCTGCACACCACCAAAATGGGAAATAAAGAGGGTAAATTTTTTTTTACACACCCACCCTGGCACACGCACTGTAGTGGGATTTCACCACCTATGGGTACTTGAACCCCATACCATATGTTGTAACTCCTGGGAGGCTACCACTGCGGCAAGGATAAGGACCCAAATAAAGAGAGGTTCAGCTCTCATCTCTAATGCTAGCTAATAGCTTTCGACATTTTTGTCATCACAGTTATTCATTGAGAGAGGTTAAATGGGAACCGTTGAAATTTATCGCATAAGGGATGGCTTAGATTCAACCCGCTTTCTTTACTTATTTTAATGAGAGAAGCACTACGCCCGTCTTCTCCACTGCATGTAGCTTGGACAAAGAAGAGACCATGAGATGCCATGGGATCCACTATGTTGTATATGGAAAAACTATTCCTTCCATTGGGCTAGAAATTATTTGAACTGTATAAAACTCGCATGGGCCGGACTAATGGGACAATGTAATGCTTCTCCCAAAACCGTTAAGTTTACATCGAGTGGCCTTCTAGAGTTTTTTGGTTTTGACCTAATTAATTGGTATGATGAAAGATACACTTTTTATATCAGTTTGGTTTTGACCTAATTAATTGGTATGATGAAAGAGACGTGGATCTACCTAATCCTATCATCAGAATAAAGAACCTGATGGATAAAGTGGATTTTACATTTTAAACATGGTGGGCCCCACAAACTTGTGTTCTATGCTGTGACTAAAATAGGTTTTGAGAGGACTCTTGTCCCTTTAAATCTCTCTCTATCCCCTCCTAGCTCCACGTGCATAGTGAGTGTCGTATTCATAGTTATTTTAATGCAAAACAAGTCAAAATATACCAAACAACTTATAACGTTCCTTGGAGGCTAGAGAGTATTACAAAGTAGTTTGTTCCTGTGGGAGTAAAGAATATTTATGTGTGGTGTGGGTGTGGGTGTGTTTGGTACCACTTGGTCAATTGCATGGTTCACCTCCATGCATATCATCTTTACCTACCACCATTGGAAAAATTCAAGAACGTATAGGGCTGGTCGAAGGGGCTAGGCTTAGAGTTGGAACCATTTAGAAACTTTGATTTTTCTTGACCTAAGGTCGACCCAATGTTAGCTTTAAGAATGTCCCTTCAATTAGAACTGATGGCTAGCTTAACATGCGACTAGAGCTGAGCTGAGCCATATTCGAGCCAGCCTCGATCACTGAATAGCCTGGCTTGTGTTCGGCTCAGATCAGCCATCGAGCTGGACTTTATGTTCGAGCTAGCTAGGCTGAGCTTTGAGCTCGAGCTTTTCGAGCTAAATTTCATGTTGAGAGACTAGCTTGGACGACAACTGTCACCGAGAGAGAGAGAGAGAGAGAGAGAGAGAGAGAGAGAGGTGGCCGGCCGAATGGGGTTAGGGTTTTGGGGAGGGAAGGGGGCGCTCATTCGAAATGGAGAGGGTTTTAGGGTTTTAGACCTTTAGGTTTTAAGTTAATATATATATATATATATAGAGAGAGAGAGAGAGAGAGAGGAATGCTCACCTGCGCACTTCTCGTGAGAGAACTCGTGAGCACTTTTTCTTGGCTCATCGCACATGATGTGAGCCCAAAATCTGAGCCGTCCATGTGATGCATCACCCCAAAGAATCCTAAGGCCCATCTTTCAACTTGTTCCAGAACTTTGGTGGGCCATGAAAGAAGGAAACAGTTTCCTCCCTTGATTTGCCTCTTGCTTTTTGCTGCGGCCCACCAGAGTTTTGGATCATGTTGAAAGATGAGCCCTAGGGGTTTTTTGGGGTGCTGCATCACATGGACGGCTTAGATTTTGGGCTTGCATCATGTGCGATGAGCCATGAAAAAAGTGCTCATGAGTCTCTCTCATGAGAAGTGCCCAGGTGTGCCCAGGTGAGCATTCCTCTCTCTCTCTCTCTCTCTCTCTCTCTCTCTCTCTCTCTCTCTCTCTCTATATATATATATATATATATATATATATATATATATATATATATATATATATATATATAGCGAGCCGAATTGAGTTGTGAACGAGCCGAGCTTCGAGCTGAGCTTGGGCATACTCGTGTGCGGCTCAAAATATGAAACAAGCCAGGGAAATCCGCTCGACTATATTCGAACCCTCCCACCGAATCGAGCTGGAATGAGCTGAATCGAGCGAGCTAACCGAGCCAGCTCAATTTGTGCTCAGCTCTACATGCGACCCACTTTATAAGCTTTTCGCCCAATAAGTATCCAATATTCTCAAGAGCAAAAGTAAAAGTAAAAATTCATAAGGTATGAAAAGGAATATGATGAACCTAGTTGTCAGTAATTAGTTCTCATTAGAAATGATAGTCTGCACATCCACATTTTCAAGTAAAATTACACCACTACGTCTCCTTATAAATTACACCATGGGAGGATTCCTTTCCGCAGTAAATACTCAGCAAGGAAAATGATAATATTTAATATGTTGGAAGTACTGCCCTCGTGTACAAGTTAAGATGAAAATTTTCAACTCGGAGCAAAAAAGCTGACTTAATCCATTGATCAAAATAACTAAGCATAATTAGAGCCCAACTGATAAGAAACCCCACTAAATTATTGAACGTTAATGTAGCTCTTGTATAAACAATGATTTTTATCAACTTATTTTCTATTGAATGTACATGCATAAGTTATAAGATCAATTTGTCACATGATAGTAATAATTATAAAGGTGTACATTTAATCTATTTATATTTATAAATTACCCACTCGTTTGTGAAACTGTCCACATACTATAGCCTATCCAAGCTCGTAGCTACCAAACCATTTGGTAATTTTTTCTGAAACCTAAGATCTAACCATTCAGCAACTAAAGTCTCTAATAACTTCTTTATCCACCTCTTAAATACCCAAAGTAATCCGGTCACCATGTACATCACACCAGACACATGCACCATGTGCATTTTCATCAAAACCAGGCCTTAAATCATGTTGATCTAGCATCATGGAGGGGGTGGGGGTGTCACCACTTGAGTGGGGAAAGAACATGAGATGTCCTAAACCTCAAATTGTTTTAACCCCAGTGACGATGCAACAAGTGATTCATATTAACACCATTGACCAAGATACATTTCAACCCCAGTGACCAAGATACAGCAATTTCCTGGCTAGAGGAAGGCTTGCCTCAGCTAGTCCTCTTAACTGGACTAACTACTATTTGCACCATTTCATAAAGGGTGATGACTATGGACTGGTGTAACCTCTGGGAAAAAGGTGGTCCGGAATGTGTTTGTGCCACATGTGTGCTCTTGATTGGGGCCTACAATTTTGTCTTTCTAGATTGATGCTTGTGAATACCAGTCAGTGTATCATCCACCATCAATTGCAGAATGGTGGGAAAGCACATAGCAGTCCAGCCCCTTCTTAGCAGAAGTATTTGCGAAAAACGTACTTCAAGTGGGTAATAGCTGACATTATTCCAAGTGAATGAAAGAAACCAGTCACTTGCTGCAATTTCTCTATCAGCAATATGGGTAAAATGTCACAAAAGAAAACAAGTGAGAGGAAGGTTTTTATCCTAATTTTTAATTGCAATCACTCAAGGGAAATGGTATGTAAGCTAAGTATTTCTAAGTGCCTCTCTGGCAGGTTGTGGTGGATGATATGTGAGCACTTAGAAATACTTGTAAATTTGTAATTGCATACATTGCATACAAATAGTTCAAATTAAATTGTCCAAATTGTGGCTCCCTGTTTAGATGATGTAAATTTATAATTGCATGTATCGTATACTAGCATTTTTTTTAATTAATTACTTCTTTGCAATTCTATTCACTTTTTCATCCAAATAGGTTCCTAGTTAATGTTATGTTGTTTCTATTAGAATTGCAGCGATGGTTCACACCCTACTGCAATTGGGAGTAAAATTATATCTGAGATGGTGGTGGAAGCGCTTAGAAAGGATGGAGTGAGACCTAAGACCTTGCCCTTGGATATCCCATCATTCACCGACTTAAAAAATCAGAGCCCTATCGACCCTGCCAAGAACTGAGACAGTCAGTTGACTTCATCCTGTTGGTTATTGTAACGCCCTGGATTTTCCTTAGGTGGCTTTGAAAGTATAGTATAACATATTATGTGTAAAATTCCCGATTAACGATAATTTTAATTTGTTTTGTGAATAAGTAATGATTCGTGATTAATTCGATATAGATTCTTTTATAAGATATACTTAGGGTCATGCATAAAACCTTGTAAAATCATTAGGTTTCCCAAAAGTTTCAGATTAAAAATAATTATGATAATGCCCTTGGCCCACCCATATTCATTGTTTCTGATCAATCAGGTAAGTAATTTTTGAATCCATCTGGAAGGTAGGTCTAGTTTTAGGTTTGTATCGACAACATAAAGTTAGATTTTTTAAATGGCCATTAGATCATGGAGATCTTAACCTAGGAGCGTCCGTGGCCGTTGATCGAGATAGCTAGTCGGGAAAACAACCATTCCAAACTGGTCATCTTAGTGGTAAACTCTTGTCCTCAAATTTATGTGATGATCCAATGAGTATAAATATGAAATATTGAGTGCTAAAAAATGTGAATGACTCACCTTAACCTAGACCCATGATATCTAGTTCACATGGTTCCCATGATCTGATTGATGTGAAATTTTATATTATGCCTATCTATCATAAATGAACCACACACGTCGAATTTTAGCATTTAGATCATAATATAAATGACCTAATTATCAAATCGGCCCCTTAACCCTTGATTTTAATGTCCATCAAGTGAGGAAAGTAGATGGTTAGTCGTAGTTGAATATTTTCATTCGTGTGAGTGACTTAGATCATCTATATCATGGACCAATAGTGTGATTTAAGTGCCCCTCCTTGATAAGCCTCTTTCTTAAGCAGGAAGTTATCTCATTTTAGGAAATAACCGACTACTAACTCCTTTCAAATCTGAGCCTTTCAATTAACCCACTTCTCATCGTCAATCACAATTCAAATTTGGAATATATCTTAGCATCATATGACTATGAGACTCTACAAAATTTGAACCTCGATCTATAATCCTACACCGTAGAATCACCAACCCAGCTCCTTCATTTTCCGCCAAAAGTTGGAATTTCAAATCTAGGTCATTTCCACTATCAATCAACCACCAAACTTTATACGATCGTTTACCTATCATGACTACACATTTCTTCCAAATTTGAGTTTTAATCATCAAGCGCGGACCGTTAACTGAGATCAAGTCCGTTTTGGCACCCGCCGGGCCATTTTTGAATATCGGTCAATCTAGATTTCAGATCACCATGAAAATTATATATTCTGACTCTACTCTTTGTGCTTAACATGGTGAATGGATTAGAAATTATTAAAAATCATCCCTTAATCATATTTTGATAGTATCATAGTGAGATTGGGAGGTGTGCACGCCCACTTCATGTAAAGGAGTGGTGCGCATGTCCCTACTCCTCTTTTCCAAAAAAACTCACGTCCAACCCTAATTTTTCAGCCCTACACGTCTAAGAGAGAGAGAGAGAGAGAGAGAGAGAGAGAGAGAGAGAGAGAGAGAACTCGCTCACCCACCGATCCTCTTCTTTTCCTTCATTCTTCATCAATATGTAGTCATCTCCAACCCTTCCTCGTGTCGCCGTGGTTCATGTAAAGATTTTCCCTATAAATTCTACTTAGGATTTTCATCTAAGGCAGAGGTGAGGATTTGCTTTAAGCCTGGTTACAATAATATCATGTTTCTTGTCGATTACATGCTTAGACACTAGGGTTTTATTGTGTAATTTCTTGAAATCGTGCTTGTTGAAATCTCTTCATGTGATTATGATTTGTATGATATTTCTTAATGTGTATTATGAACTTTGATGTATGTGAACCATGATTTATGCTTATGTGTTTGGAAAAAGGAACTATGATGATGTATATGCTTCTGTGGAGACTATGCTTAATTTACGTTTGTTATATACTCATGATAAACATGATGATTGATTTGTTGTATGATTCAGAATTCTATATATGGATGTTATGTTAATGAACGCCCCTTAACCCCGTATTGATATAACTGTTTGATGTTAAGAGATAAAGCTTGTATGAGGCCTTGTTATGTTGGCATTACCATGTGGATGTTTTTGGATGAATATGCCTTATTGGTTGCAATAAGAATTGGCATCATCATGTGTATTATTGAATGATATGCCTTGACATTGAGGATTAAGTGTTGACATTACCGTATATGTGTTATTGGTCGTATATGCCATGATGTTGAGTTTGGCACTACCGTGTGCATTGTTGGATACGTGCCAAGGGATCCTTGTTTGATATGTTTCCTGTGGTGGACCCTTTGAGGAATGAGATTGATGAATACGAGAAGTTTCATGAGCTAGGATTGGTGGTATAAGACACTAAGCCTGAACTGTCGGCCTAATATGCTGGGTGACGAGCCCCCAATAGTGACCTTTAGCTTCCTTAAACTAATTAGGATAAGGAGTGGTCATTAGTCGTGAACATCGTTTAATTGTCTGGATGTTAAACTACTTAACTAAAGGTGAAACTAATCATGCATTCATTGGACTCGACTTGGTGGATCAGCTCTGCAGGCGTTGCGACGCTAGCTTGTGGTAGGGAGATGGGCGGCCATCATTTCCATTTACTGGGTTTGTTGACATGAAGTTGTGGAATTACCTGCTTCATCGTAGACTCTGGTGACTAGTGGCTGGTGAGAAGAGTTGGAATAAGTCCTATCTCATTTAGGCAGGGTGCCTTAGCTAGAGCATGCATATCATGCATTGCATTAAATAAGATTTTCTCATGTATGTTTTGGTTGAGTATGCTTATATTTGGATATTATTGCGTTAATCTTAAGGGATAACCCTCATTGATTTAATCGCGAGTAACTCACTCCCTCTTGGGATGGTGTTATATGTAAAACACCACCAGCTTGTTGCAGGTGACGATCCATTAGACGAACTCAACTTATAGGTTGAAGAGTATACAATTTCATAGCGGTCAATGACGGAAGATGAAGTTGTATCGGTTTGAAGACGAATAATGTTTATTGTTTCCATTTTCGTAGAATAAATTTATTTTCATGTAAATCAAATTAAATCTCCCAGGGAGACGGAAAGTGAAATATTATATATTTTGTATGATTTAAGGATTTTATGTTGATAACGTAGAGTAGAAAATCATCGAATAAGAGCCTTGAATTCTGTCATTATGCTATGAATGCCATGAATGTGGGAAATAAAGATGAATGTATGAAAATATATCCCTAATACATTTTAGTTAATACCCGAAAACTCAGGCCTATTGTATTGTCCACGAGAGCCAAAATTTTGGAGCGTTACAGTTATTCATAGGTTTCATTTGTTATTCAGGAAAAGAAAAAAATGAAGAAGAGAAAAACGTGGTTTAAAGTAGTGTCATTGACCAGTACTCTTTAACATGGTTTTTCTTTTCTTATCTTTCTTCTTTGTTCTTCTTTTTAATCTTTTTTGGCTACATGCTCTTTATAGGGAGACTAATAACAGGGGAATAATGGGAACTGGGGCCTCTCCTATATCAAATGTGGCATGTACCTCAAATTAGAATCATCCAAATAGTAGGGGACCATGATAGATTGGCCATTATCCAAAGTAATTAACTGGGGTCAGCTACATAAATCTGCTCTGCATTCCATTAATTCTGGCTGCCAATTGTAAAATAAATCGTAGTGGATACCAGGATCTATACTAACATCAACCAATACAATGAATTTAGAGTGCGTACCTTGATCAACCATCAATCATCAGGATGTTGAAGGTTGCTTGTCGGTCTTACACCTCTACCACACTGACGTTTGGTTGCAGACTCTAACGGTAGGACTTTTCTATGCCCATGTCTCATCAATCCCCTTGGGAGACAAGTCATCTCACAATACAACTCTATGCAGAGCTATTTGGTGTAACTTATACACATAAAACCATATACACCCATTAATGTGGGTCCCACCCAGATGGTTGTGCACTTGATTCAAACCGATCATTGCATTGCCAGATGAAATTATGCCATATATGGCCCACAAAACCTATGATAGATTGCTCGTATCCGTAGACCGGATTGACTCGACAACCTTGGTCCTATGTTAAACTTGCAATCCAATTAGTTACTATTTTCATTTTATTGTGTATTAGAAGTCTAGGAAACCGCAACCAATTAAGAAAAGGATCATACTTTTAGTGTTAACTTTGTGTTATAATCCATCTATAGTGGTCCCACTATTTCGGGTCCAGATAATCCAATTGGTTACTGTTTTTCATTTTATTATATATTACATGTTCACTAGCCTACAGCCAATTAGAAAATAGGATTATACTTTCAGTGTTAACTTTGTGTTATAAACCATCTATAGTGGGTCCCACTGTTTTTGGGTCCGGAGAATTTGGTTATTGTTTTTCATTCTATTGTGTATTAGATGTCCACCAAACGCAGCCAATTAAGAAATAGGACCATAGTTTCAACGTTAATTTTGTATAATCCATCTATAGTGGGTCCCACTATTTAGGTCTGGAGAATCCAATTGGTTACCCTTTTTTTCATTTTATTGTGTAATAGATGTCCACCAAACACGGCCAATTAAGAAATAGGACCATAGTTTCAGTGTTAACTTTGTGTTATAATCCATCTTTGTTTTTCATTTTGTTGTGTATTTCATCAAGTGGCTTATAGGTGCTTGAACGGTGGACCATTTTTTTTCTTTTACTTAAAACCGTCCATTTTAGCATATGGAGTCTCTGCCTGATGTTTTTCCAGGTTATCTTCAGGTGGAGCCCATCTTATGTACAGTTCATCTTTTTAATACACTTGTCAAGTTGGCACGTGTGCCGGATCCAAAGACTCATGTTTCTAACATACAAACCCAGTTTTATTCATGAAAACACAAAACTATACAACGATACGTTAAGAAAGAAAAAAAGAAAAAGAAAGAAGAAGAAGAAGCTCAAGGATAGACGCAAATTCAGTGTAATGCAGGTGTTTTTATCTAAGAAAACTAAAAACTAGCATACGTAAAATAAAGTTCAGACTTCGATGCACTACAGATACAAACGTTCCAACCCCAAATCTCGGAATACACGCAAGTCCAGTGTAACGCAGGTGTTTTTCAATGATGTTGAGGATCGGGTCCACCAGGAACTTCCTTCTTATTGTCCATATACATCATCATGGCCTTAACGGGTCTTCTATGATCAAACCCGATGCCATCATCAAAGCCATCCGCCGCTGATTGAATGGTCGAAAGCTCTTGACTCGCACGTGCTTCCAACATTGCCATGCAGCCTAACAAAATGATCACTAATGACACTGTTGCTACTCTTGAACTCGCCATATCTCTCTCTCTCTCTCTCTAGTGCTTAAAAGGTAGAAGAGGGGAGTTTGGAATGAGTTAGCAAGCTGAGATATATAGACAGGAAGCTGTTAGTGGGAGATGATGAGAAACGTTGAAGTTCTTTTGGACCATTAGATTTTAAATATGGTAGTGGGACTCATTTTTGTGATTGAGAAAATCAGACGCGGAAGATGTTGTCCTACCTTCGCATGGCCCTTCCCTTCGAATGAATGGTTTATCTCATGCGGCTTTCCATTTTCATGTACGCGTGACCCACCCAAGGCTTTCCATTATCCATCATCGGCTTTCCATTATGTCCTACTCTAGGTACATGGATTGCATCCTGCCCCAGACGGATCACCTTCTGGGCAGACCTGTGGAGGGGCCCACCGTGATGTATCCGGAATTGTGAGTTAGCTCATTCTATTTCATCCAGGACATTGTAAACCAAACCCAGGAATTGTGACCATTGATGGACAAAGATCTAGCCATCCCATCATTGTGAAAATCCTTGAAAAGTTGGACGTATGTCAGGCAAAAAAAGGTACAAGTTGGATTTGAGTTGGGTCTAAGTTTAGAACAAGGCGTCCCATAGATCTCGTATAGTTCAGCCAATGATCGAGAATGACTTTGATTAATTATGACATATTAAGATTGATGATTTAAATGAAAATCATTCCTCATACCTATGAAAATTATAGATAGATTTTGAAAATCAGAAAATAGAAAAGGCAATTGAATCCTCTATATTGATGTGGTCTCTAAAGTATATTATTTATTTTTTTGGTTAATTTTTATGAAAATGTTGAAAGGCCAATAGTCTATACCGTAAGTATCTCGTGTTATTTTAAAATTATCCATGATTAGCTTTTTGGGAAAAATAAAAAGTCAGATGTACATTTTTTCTTAATAAATAATCATGATGCTCAATTTTCATCTTTACTTTTTACACAATGAAAAATGCTTTACTTTTAGGTATGAAATTGATCCATTTCAATACTTGTGTAGGCCATTTTAATGAAGACTTTTCCAGTAAATACCTTGGATTGAGCGAACATGCCACATTAATGCCAGCGGCCATGGCATTTCTTGCATATTGGTTTTGATAAAAATCAGTTAGGACAATATGTGTTACCCTACTCAGGACGCTCACCTTCGTCACCTCTCTTTACAAATGCATTATCTAAAAGGAGGAATCCACACAAAAACATTCAATTTGCGTGAAAACTAGAATTCACATTCACTATATATAATAGTCTACTTAACCCCTATATGATTTGGGTCGGGTCGGGTCACCTTTAACACTAACCCAACCCATAAAAATCTAGGTCGGGTTGGGTCAACCCAAAAATTGAATTCGGGTCATATTTTCCAACCCTAAATTAGAAAAAACCGGGTCGGGTTGGGTCAGGTTAGCGGGTTGGGTTGAAATTTGCCAGGTCTAGTTAAAACCAAGGAGAGGATCTAAATTCTTTGAAAATATGTGTAAAAGTAGTGTTCGGCCACCGAAGTGAGATTTTAGTGCACCAGCGGGGCCATGCGATCATGCGGATCAGTGTAAGATCCACTTTTCAAGGTAAGGCCCACCTTACAAAGGCCATCGAATGTCTTCTTATTTTGTTAGGAGGATCCAATGTAAGCCCATTTATCATTACTGGTATCACCTGTCCACATATCTAATAGCCAGGATTGTATGTGCCAACCTATTCTTACGCATTGGCTATTTATCGTCGGACTTCACCTTGAACGGTTGCGATCATCCATATGCATGGCCCATGTAGCTAACTGCTAATTCAGTTTGTTAGTCCAAGGATTACAAGACGGGCCCTTTCCAAAATTAATTACCAAGTGACACTTGGGTTTTTCACTATTTGCCGGTCGAATGCTTTTGGGACGTAGGAATTATGGGATCCTGCTCATCAGCGCACGTTCTCTTGGCTGGTGACGCAGGAAGTCCCATGGTTAGATGATATCAAATGCTAAGTTAGTGGGCCCCTCTATGGATGGTGGATGACTCAGAAATTAATCTTCCAAATTACAGGACACTTATCCTTTGATCAGTGGCCTAAAAATACATGATTTTCGAGAAAAAAATGGTCTAGTTGGAGTTATTTGATACTTGGCAGAGCGATCCTTGCTATAAAAACTATACACGTGCGACACATGAAATTGACTAACTCTTAGAAAGCACTGTCCCTAAGTCACGGTCCGAAAATTAAATTGGTTAAACAATATTAATTCCTAACCTCTGATTTGTGGACACTTGTTTGTTGAAATAGCTCTATTAGATAGCTTTCTTTTTCAACCGTCCAATAAGTGCCCACCAATCCTGATAACTAGATAATCAATTACAATCTTAGCTTTCGGTTCATGATAACAAATAATTTGGAGATTGGGACAAATAATTTGGACAGTCTAATTTGAATTGCTTGTATGCCAAGTATGAATTTCTTAGTAATTTTGAAGTCCCTGCACATCATCCATTACACACATATCTTCTTGATAGCTTTGGCCCATGCATAGGTCATTTTAAGGCTCAGTTGAGCAGTTCTGATTCTCTACTATTGCTTAAGTTCATGGCGATGATTGCATTTTGCCAAGATGATTGTTGGAGGAGCCTTCAATCTGTGCTAAAACAGGTTTCAACGATCGGTCACCCACTGGGCACGACCGGTCGAATTTTGGTTGAGCAGAGCAGTTTGGACTGCTAAATAGTTTCTGGCTTCTACGACTGGTCGGTCGATTGGTTGTTAGTTGCCTGCAATTAGTCGAGCGACTGGTCTTGCATTGAGGCTGAAAGGGTCGATTTTTGGCTGATCTCACTGGACTCTTCCTGGCCACTTGCGACCGGTCGTGAGTGGACCACAACCGGTCGTCAGCAGTGGCAGTGATTTGCATATGGTTACACAAACCTGCATAAATTGTTTCTATTTTCGGTTTCTCTTCTATAAAAAGGATGCTAATCTGGACTTAGATGTATTCCAAGGTATTCTAATTGATATTAGGGTTTGGGGAGAGGTTTGTGAGGAGAGAGATAGCTTTGTTCATCTCTTAGGGCTCTTTTGTAGGTAGTTCATCTCTGTAATCTTTTGATTCATAGTGTTGCTATCGTTTTGTGCCGTAATTTTTCCCACAAGGGTTTTTCATATAAAAATCGAATTGCTCTCTGTGTGTTGGTTGCGTGTGGGATTCGTTTGATTCATACTCTTTGCTTCCGCGATGTTTTCCCAATAATGATTTCATTGGGAACTCCAAGCCTCTGTTGCCCAATGTCTTTCAAATTTGTCAGGGCCTTAGCAATGACTTGCATCCATAAAATTGGGCTCATGTCATTGGCAAAGTGATACTAGGGAGGAAGATTGGCGAAGTGGAGGCCTTCTCGGATATTCTTGGCTTACCCGCTCAATTTTTTTTAGTAAAATGATATCCTTTGGAATGAGGTCATTGGTGCTTATATACTTACAAAAAGTAAAGCACCATAAAGTAGACTAGTTTAAAACTTCAAGAATAAAATTTGTCTTAAATTTGTAACTACAATTATCTTCTTTGCTAAATGAAAATATGTATGGATGAAAGAAAACTCACTAGAGATGATAATTCTCAACCAGCGGAGGGATAAAAACAGCATGCATATTATGAGATTACTAGATTTGGTAAACTATGGTTTTTAGGAGAAAGATTTGCTTGAGAGAGGAAAAGTGTCTTAAATGAAAGCCCTATATTTATAGGCCTTGATCATCAAGAAATCTTAATTAGAAACAAGCTCCAATATTTTTTTTATGTTATGAGAATAATGAGTTGTACCGAATTACTGCTCTCCCTCCTAATAAGGAAACCCAAGCTATTCCTTCCAATTAAGTCTTGTATGAGACCTCTACAACCAATCATCTTTAGAAGATGACATCATACCAAATTCACAAGTGGATCATTAACAACTCAGCTGAATATCTAATTCTTTGTCCTACATCGTTGATCTAATCACACTTAATCAGATATGTTTAATTCTATATGAGTATGTGTACAAATCTTAATACTATGATGTTAACACACACTTATCTACTTTTAAGATCGAACAAAATTTTACTTTTACAAACTTAATTGATCAATATCCGTTAAAAAATTAATATATAATATAAATATTTTTTTTTCAAAATTAATCCTAATAATATCTTACGTCCAGTAATTTAATCTAACTTCTTAGGTATGTCTCTTATGCATCATCACCATTGTGGGATTATTCACATTCTTCCCCTGACCAATGTCTGTGACGCGATATTGAATTTGGCTGCTTTCTCGGCGTGTTGCTAAGTAGGTCGAATATGTGCACATGGCCTTGAGAATGCATATTAAAATAGTGTCATTTCATTGTGACTTCACCATATAAAGAAAGACACTAAAGTCACCTATAGGACTAGCATATTACATAACAATTAGACTCGATTCATTTGTAAGTATTGGTTTCACAACACATGTAGCTCAATTCACACATGATAAATGATTAAGCGTTCTTCATCTTTACGTGATCATCACATGGGATTTATCCGGTCAAACGCTGATCCATCTTTGCTTCAATCACATTGGATTTATTCAATCAAACATTGATCCATCTTTACTTCAATCACATGGGATTTAGCCAATCAAATATTAATTGATCTTTGCTTCAATACTTATACTTACACAATGTGAATGGGTACATAGTTGATTCTGCTAATCTTTGTGAAATCTCATCCTGACCACCTCTTAAATTAGGATAGTGGTGCATTTCATATATACATGGATCTTACTATTCATCACTCTTATATATGCATACTTCCATGATGTAAAGACGATCGTCTAATAATATATGGTGCGGATCGATCAAAGCAAAGGAGGAAAGAAGTCCCGAAAATTGAATGATCGCAAGGCTCAAGCGATCAATCGCAAAGGCCAAGCGACTTGTCGCAAATCACCCAACGGCCGGCCAAATTTTGCCGAGAAACTCATTTTGCTTGCTGAACAGTTCAAAACCCCATGTGACCGATCGCAAATCCGCTTAGAAAGGCCATTACTCTCTGGACTATTGCAAAATCCAAGCAACCCATCGCTAGGGGTTAGCGACCGATCACTAATCCCTGTGATCGGTCTCTGGATTGCGTAGATCCACGTGAAAGTTACCATTTTTTAATTATTTATTTCTATTTTCATTTAGGACTCTTAATTCATGCGAGATTAGGATTTCTTTTGGTTGTTTAGACTATTTAAACTCATTTTAATTATTATTATTCATCTCTTTTCAATAAAACTTGAGTTTTTCTCTGTTTTGCTCCTGGATTTGAGTGTTCCTTCGTGGATTTGAAGAACTCCGGTAGAGAATTTTTGGAAGCTCCCTGGACTCGGAGTAGTTATCCCTGTGAGAGAGATGGTGATTCATCTCACCCATCTACGCTGCGCCATTACACCATTGTAATGACCAATATTCTGAATATCTACGTGCATACATGATCATGAGTCAATCACATCTATACATTTGAACGCACATAAAAAAATCTCAACATAAGAGACGAGCACGATAGAATGTCCATTATCCAAACTAATTAGGGTCGGCCACATTCCATTTACTCTGGCTGTCAACTTGACACAACCCTCTGTATGAGAATGCAAACCATAGATTGCTCCCGTATCCTTAAAAATGGATTGTTAGACAATCTTGGCCTTATTTTAAACTTGCAATCCAATTTGTTACTATTGTTCATTTTACTCTGTATTAGCCAATCATAATTATAGTGTTAACTTTGTGTTATAATCCATCTATGGTGGGCCCTACTATTTCAGGCCCAGGGATTCTAATTGGTTTGTGAGAATCTAATTGGTTACTTTTTTTTTTTTTTTTTTTAATGTATTAGATATGTCCACCAACCCATGATCAATTAAGAAATAAGATCACACTTTCAATGTTTGTGTTATAATCCATTTATAGTAGGTCATACCATTTAGGAGTCTGAGTTGAGTTACATGCCATGTGGAGGGTAGGAGAGACGGTGGTTGGTTAATAATGCCCAACTATACCTCTCATTCCCTATCAGTGGTAAATTATATTGCTGTAAGTTTGCTATTTGGGTACGTGGGGTCAGTTGTTTATGTACATGGGGTCCATTTTGGATAAGATTGTGGAATAAAAATCACATTGATTGAATGATCCTAACTATCGAATATGGCCAACCATTCGGATTCAACAAGGGTTCATCTGATTAGTAATACCATGGCAAAAAGGCTCCATGATGGATAAGATAATCTGATAATTATGATAATTTTATAGTGGTCCACGCTGGTCGATTGGACAACCGTCCAAGTGTACGGATCCAATTAGGAGCAACATAACTTATCGTGCTGTTGGAGTACTGGATCGTTTCTCAAAGTCAAAACAGTTATCTTTATGAGCTGTACGGAAACATAGAAGAGTGAACAAGCCCCGGGTCTACCCACACCATGAGGATTACATCAGGGCCAGCCCACCCATCAAGTGGGTTATAGGTGTATAAACCGTCCATTTTAGCATATAGGAGTCCCTGCAGGATGAGCGTCCCAGCCTGATTTTTTCCCTTATTTATTTTTTTTTATTATTAATATTATTATTATTATTATACACGCACCCCACACCCACCAACCTCACGCTGTAGTGGATTTTTTCCCCATCTTATGTACGCTCATCTTTCTCAAACAGTTGACAAGTTGTCACGTGTGCCGCATGCAAAGGCTCATGTTTCAAACGTACAAAACGAGTTTTATCCATGAAAACACAACTACATTACTATACGTAAAATAAAAAGCAGAAAAGGAAAACCAAAAGAAGAAGCTCTCATATACACGCAAATTCAGTGTAATGCAGGTATTTTTCCGTGATGTTGAGGATCGGGTCCACCAGGAACAGCCTTCTTACTGTCCGTATACATCATCATGGCCCTAAAATTGCTTCTACGATCATCCACGCTGATTGCATGGTCGAAAGCTCTCGACTTGGACGTGCTTCTGACATTGATATGCAGCCTAACAAAATGATCATTAATAAAAATGTTGTGACTCTGGAACTCGCCATCTCTCTCACTTTCTCGTGCTTAGAAGGCAGAAGAGGGGAGTTTGGAATGTGTTAGCAAGCTGAGATGTACAGACAGGAAGGTGTTAGTGGGAGGTGATCAGAAACGTTGAAGTTCTTTTGGACCATTAGATTTTAAATATGGTAGTGGGACTCGTTGCTGTGATTGAGAAAATCAGGACGTGGAAGATGTTGTCCTACCTTCGGATGGCCCTTCAAATCAATGGTTTATCTCATGTGGCTTTCCATTATCTTGGTACACGTGACACACCACCGTTCATATTAGTGTCAATGCTGTTTTGTCAGTATTCTATGTCTGAATCGCCATAAATCTTCCTTTGTACACTCATCATTGTCTGGCAATATTTTACTATGGGACTTACTTAAGGCTAGGTGTGGATGTGCCAATGTGGCACCTGTATGATCTGGCGGTGGGCCCCATAATCACATGAGTCAGTCGACTCATGAATAATGAGTAAGGGCTTTTATTCAAAATAATCAAGTGGGGGATTTGGTTCGATCATCCACCATCCAACTATATGACGAACAACCTTAACTGGTGAGACATGCCTAACAGTGTGGTGTTGTGTCTTATCCAACCATCTATCTAGACATCTAACCATGCATCCATCATACCATTCACCTATTCATTTGTCTATCCATCCATTCATGTATTTACCTAACTATTCATCCATCCATCCATTCATCTAGTCATTCATTTATCTGACCATCCATCTATTTATCTAACCGTTCATCTATTCATTTCATTCATACTTATACCAAACACACACACACACATACACAAAAATTTCGGAGCATGATTTTGGACATCCCATCTGTCTAGTTATGGCAGCTGATTGAGCATCGAAATCTGTCCAGTTTGGACCTCTGGATGGGCTCCCAAATCTTTTCAATTGTTTCCACTGATTAGGCGTTGATATCTGTCCATTTGGAACCAGTAATCAGACAGTCCAAATTTTTTCCTATCTGGACTGTTGATTGGACATACAAATCTAGCTAAATCGGTCTATGATCATGAATAAATCACATACATACATTTGAATACAAACATTAAAAAATCTCAACATAATATAGGGGACCATGATAGATTGGCCATTATCCAAACTAATTGGGATCGATCGGCTGCCAACTTGACACAACCCTCCTTTATTTGGGCTTTCTACAGACGATGAGAATGCAAACCCATGATAGATTGCTCGTAGACGAGGAGAATGCAAACCCATGATAGATTGCTCGTATCCCTACAATCGGATTGTTAGACAATCCTGACCTTATTTTAAACTTGCAATCCAATTGGTTACTATTTTTCATTTTAGTGTGTATTAGATGTCCACCAACCCATGACCAATTAGGAAAGAAGAGGGTCCCACTATTCGGGGTCCAAGAGTCCAATTATGGCTAGTGAGAATATATTTGGTTATTGTTTGTCATTTTATTATGTATTAGATGTCCATCAACCCTTGACCAATTAAGAAATAGGATCATACTTTTAGTGTTAACTTTGTGTTATAATCCATCTATAATGGGGGGGGGGGTAGATTTCCACTAACCCGTGACCAATTAGGAAATAGGATCATACTTTTCAATGTTAACTTTGTGTTATAATCTATCTATACCAGGTCCCACTATTTCTGGGGTTCGAAGTTGAGGTACATGCCACGTGGACGATAGAAGAGACTATGGTTGGGTTATAATGCACGACTATGCATTATTCCCCTTATAATTACAATGGTAGATTATATTACTGTAAGTTGTTTGCGTACGTGGGGTCCATTTTAGATAAGATCATGGAATAAAAATCATATTGATTGAATGATCATAACTATATATATGTGGATATAAATGGATTGTTTTAAAATGTTATGGCCAGCCGTCTAGATTCAACAGGGGTTCGTCGGCCCTATGATGTCGGCAATCAACTTTCTAAAATATAATGCGCGACTACGCATCATTCCTCTTATAATTACAATGTTAGATTATATTGCTATAAGTTGTTTACATATGTGGGGTCCATAATTTGGATAAGGTCACAGAATAAAAGTCATATTGATTGAATGATCCTAGCTATATATCTAATTAATAGGTAGATGTCAATGGATTGTTAAAAATATTACGGCCAACCATCTATGTTTAATATGGGGTTGGTCGGCCCCATGATTTCGACAATCAATTTTCTAAAATATAACGCGCAACTACGCATCATTCCCCTTATAATTATAATGGTAGGTTATATTGCTGTAAGTTGTTTGCGTACGTGGGATCCATTTTGTATAAGATCACGGAATAAAAAGCATATTGATTAAATGGTCCTAAGCTATATATAGGTGGATATCTATGGATTGTTAAAAATGTTATGGCCAACTATCTGGATTCAACGGGGGATTCGTTGGCCCTATGATTTTGACAGTCAATTTTTTTTAAATATAATGGGTGACTACGCATCATTCCTCTTATAATTACAATGGTATATTATAATGCTATAAGTTGTTTGCGTACGTGGGGTCCATAATTTGGATAAGATCACGGAATAAAAATCATATTGATTAAATGTTCCTAGCTATATATAGGTGGACATTTATGGACTATTAAAAATATTATGGCCAACTATCTAGATTTAAGGGGGGTTTCCTCGGCCCCATGATTTCGACAGTCAACTTTCTAAAATATAATGAACGACTATGTATCATTCCCCTTATAATTACAATGGTAGATTATATAACTGTAAGTTGTTTGCATACATAGGGTCCATTATGGATAATATCACGGAATAATAATCATATTGATTGAATGATCCTACCTATCTAATAAGTGGATGTCAATGGATTGTTAAAAATGTTATAGCCAACCGTCCGGATTCAACAGGGGATTCGTGGGTCCCATGATTTCGACAGTCAATTTTCTAAAATATATGCCACATGTAGGGTAGATACGTCAGTGCCATTTTGAGGCAGCGTGAATGTTTAGTGACCATTGACAGATAGCTCCACCCCAGATCAAGGCCCATGCTTAGGCCCACAGGCAAGCTAGTAGGTCCAAGCCTGGCCAAAGCCGGGTTGCGTTGGGTTGGGTTGGGTGGGCTTCCCGGCCCATTGCCACATTTAGTTGTATGTAAAAGCTCAAGTAGGGCGATTTTGCATGTGAACATAAAATTTCAAACACTTTCTTTAAAACAGATGATCCAGATCCCTGTAAAAGGATCTCTGAGCTGTACATAAGTTGGACCACACCATAAAGTTGACATCAGGGCCTGCCCCACGCATCAAGTGGCTTATAGCTGCTTGAACGAGTGGACCATTTTTTTTTCTTTTACTTAAAACCGTCCATTTTAGCATATAAGAGTCACTGCCTGATTTTTTTCCCAGGTTATCTTCAGGTGGATCCCATCTTATGTACAGTTCATCTTCCTCATACACCTGTCAAGTTGGCACGTGTGCCACATGCAAAGGCTCATGTTTCTAACATACAAACCCAGTTTTATTCATGAAAACACAAAGCTATACAACCATACGTTAAGAAAGAAAAAAAGAAAAAGAAAAAAGAAGAAGAAGAAGCTCCAGGATAGACGCAAATTCAGTGTAATGCAGGTGTTTTTATTCAAGAAAACTAAAAACTAGCATACGTAAAATAAAGTTCAGACTTCGATGCACTACAAATACAAACGTTCCAACCCCAAATCTCTCGGAATACACTCAAGTACAGTGTAACGCAGGTGTTTTTCAATGATGTTGAGGATCCGGTCCACCAGGAACTTCCTTCTTATTGTCCATATACATCATCATGGCCCTAACGGGTCTTCTATGATCAAACCCGATGCCATCATCAAAGCCATCCGCCGCTGATTGAATGGTCGAAAGCTCTCGACTGGCACGTGCTTCCAACATTGCCATGCAGCCTAACAGAATGATCACTAATGACACTGTTGCTACTCTTGAACTCGCCATATCTCTCTCTCTCTCTCTCTCTCTCTCTCTAATGCTTAAAAGGTAGAAGAGGGGAGTTTGGAATGAGTTAGCAAGCTGAGATATATAGACAGGAAGCTGTTAGTGGGAGATGGTGAGAAACGTTGAAGTTCTTTTGGACCATTAGATTTTAAATATTGTAGTGGGACTCATTTTTGTGATTGAGAAAATCAGGCGTGGAAGATGTTGTCCTACCTTCGCATGGCCCTTCGAATGAATGGTTTATCTCATGCGGCTTTACATTATCATGTACACGTGACCCACCCACGGCTTTCCATTATCCATCATCGGCTTTCCATTATGTCCTACTCTAGGTACATGGATTGCATCCTACCCCGGACGGATTACCGTCCGGGCAGACCTGTGGAGGGGCCCACCATGATGTATCCTTTTATCCACTCCGTCCATCCATTTTTATAAGATCATTTTAAGGTATGAATCTAGAAATGAGGAAGATCCAACACTTAAGTGGGCCACACCAAATAGTGAGCGGAACCTGGTGATGTCATCGCTACAGTAGTGATGACGTCACCTGGCTCCACACACAGTTTGGTGTGGCCCACTTGAGCGATGGATCTTCCTTGTTTTTTAACCCAATTCCTAGCATGATCTTATAGATTGGATAGACGGATTAGATAACCGGATACATCACAGGGCAGGACGCAATCCGCATCACATTTCCTCATGCCTTAATATGATCTTAGAAAAGGAATGGATGGAGTAGATAAACAGATACATCACGGTGGGCCCATCCACAGATTGGTTTGGATGCTTTGCGTCCATATTAAGTTTGGACGCAATCCACGTCCATGAAGAACAACCTTAACTGGTGAGACATGCCTAATATTAAATTTAACTAGTTTAAATATCTATCACTGCAGTGATTCTTGAAATTATAGAGGTTCGAATTTTTTTCGTGTGTGCATGGAGTGGTTCATAAATCAGTCCAAAGCTGGACCATTGAGTGGTCCACAAATCTACTTAAAATTGGACCGTTGGAACAACCATTAATATGCCCACTTTGGACCATTGATTGACTCATAAATCTGTCCATATCTGGACTATTTAAAGGTCCACAAAATTTCCCAATAATAGACTGTTTGATGGTCCTCGAAACCATCTAAAACTTAATGGTCCAATTGCCTAAATATAGACCATACCTTGGAAACGGACAGATTATGAATATCCGAATGCTCCAAATTTTGGGTGAGTTAGCTCATTCTATTTCATCCAGGACATTGTAAACCAAACCCAGGAATTATGACCATTGTTGGACAAAGATCTAGCCATCCGATCATTGTGAAAATCCTTGAAAAGTTGGACGTATGTCAGGCAAAAAAAAGTACAAGTTGGATTTGAGTTGGGTCTAAGTTTAGAACAAGGGCATTCCATAGATCTCGTATAGTTCAGCCAATGATTTATATACAAAATGGCATAAGGTTTTGATATCCTGTTTACATCATTTTGCTCTCTTTTTCTATTGAGTTATATTTTTGCAATTAATTGAGTCCACTAATAGTAATGAGAATGTACCGGTTAGGAATGGTTTAGATATCATGATACTTGATTTGTTTTTCAATGATCGAGAATGACTTTGATTATGACATATTAAGATTGATGATTTAAATGAAATTCATACTTCATACCTATGAGAATTACGGATAGACTTTGAAAATCAGAAAATAGAAAAAGGTGATTGAATCCTCTAGATTGATGTGGTCTTTAAAGTATGTTATTTATTTTTTAAATTAATTTTTATAAAAATGTTGAAAGGTCAATGGTCAATGATATGAGTGTCTCATATTATCTTTAAATTGTCCACGATTAGCTTTTTGGGAAAACAAAAAAGTCGATGTACATTATTTTAATAAATAATCATGATGCTCAATTTTCATCTTTACATTTTACACAATGAAAAATGCTTTACTTTTAGGGATGAAATCGATCAATTTCAATACGTGTGAAGGCTATTTTGATAAATACTTTTCCATTAAATACCTTGGATTGAGCGAACATGCCAGATTATGCCATGGCATTTCTTACATATTGGTTTTTGATAAAAATCAGTTAGGACAACCTGTGTTACCCTACTCAGGATGCTCACCTTTGTCACCTCTCATTACAAATGCATTATCTGAATGGAGGAATCCACACAGAAACATTCACTTTGCGTGCAAGTGCCAAGTGTACGTTTGTCTGACATCCTAGCTGTCCAAAGCAGAAGATCCTCCCTTAAGAAATTATGCACAAAAACTAGGATGATGAACTCAATTGATAAGTATTTATGGAATTGTATGTAAACAATGGAGGTTAATGGTACGAGCCATAGGGCACCTTTGGCTCACCTTTGTTAAACTTAAGTTAAGCCATGTTGGGCCAATCGAGACCGACCTAGTTACAACTAAATGGGTCATGTCAGGTTAGGCTTCTGCTCTATGAATTTAAGTGGGTCATGTTGGGTCAGAGGGTAATGATTTATGGCTCAGTTTCAATCCCATTCTTAATCCCAACGTTGGGTTGGGCGGGCTTCCCGCCCATTGCCATGTTTAGTTGTATGTGAAAGCTCAAGTAGGGCGGTTTTGCATGTGAACATAAAATTTCAAACACATCAACTCCAACCAGCAAATCAGTGCCTATAAAACAGACGGTTGAGATTAATAATCGAAAATTGTTCCAATCAAATTTGAACAATGCATTTGTTGGGGCCCACAGCAGGTTGCTTATGGTTTTAAATAATCAATTATGTTAACTTTCAGATGGATAGGATCATCTGATAATTATGATAATCTCATAGTAGTCAACGCTTATCCATTGGACAACCATCCGAGTGTACGGATCCAATTAGGAGCATTATAACTTACAATGATGTTGAGCACTGGATCATTTTTCAAAGTCAAAGAATTATATATCTTTATCTGCCGTACGAAATCTTAGAAGAGTAAGCATTCCCTGCGCCCATACCTGTAAAAGGATGATATGAGCTGTGCATAAGTTGGAGGACGTGGATTGGCTAGTGACCCCAACACCAGCCCCGGCCGGTGTCAAAGCTGTGTGGGCCCACCATGATTTATGTGTTTTATCCAAGCTGCCCGTCCATTTTTCCACCTCATTTTAGGGCATGGGCCCAAAACTGATGCAGATCCAAATCTCAGGTGGACCACACCACAGGAAAACAGTGTTGATTGAACATCCACGCTTAAAAACTTCCCAGGGCCCACTATGATGTGTATTTGCCATCCAACCTGTTGATAACGTCACACAGACCTGGATGAAGTGAAAACACAAATATCAGCTGGATCCAAAATTTCTGTGGACCATTTTTTTTTTCTTTTACTTAAAAGCATGCATCCATTTTAGCATATAGGAGCCCATCTTACGTACAGCTCATCTTTCTCATACACTTGTCAAGTTGGCACGCGTGCCACATGCAAAGGCTCATGTTTCTAACATACAAACCCAGTTTTATTCATGAAAACACAAAACTATACACCGATATGTTAAAAAAGAAAAAAGAAAAAAAAAAAAAAAAAGAGCTCGCAGATACACGCAAATTCCGTGTAATGCAGGTGTTTTTATCCATGAAAACGCAAAATTAGCATACGTGAAATAAAGTTCAGACTTCCATGCACTATAAACGTTCCAACCCCAAATCTCTTGGAATACACGCAAGTTCAGTGTAATGCAGGTGTTTTTCCATGATGTTGAGGATCGGGTCCACCAGGAACTTCCTTCTTGCTGTCCATATACATCATCATGGCCCTAACACGTCTTTTACGATCAAACACAACGCCATTATCAAGGCCATCCGCCACTGACTGCATGATCGAGAGCTCACAACTTTCACGTGCTTCCGGCATTGCCATGCAGCCTAACAAAATGAGCACTAATAAGATCGTTAGCACTCTTGAACACGCCATCTCTCTCTCTCTCTCTCTCTCTCTCTCTCTCTCTAGTGCTTAAAAGGTGGAGTTTGGAATGTTTTAGAAAGGTGAGATATATAGACAGGAAGGTGTTAGTGGGAGATGAGAAAAAATTGAAGTTCTTTTGGACCATTAGATTTTAAAAATGGTAGTCCACATTTGATTTACAAAATCCTACGTAAGAGTGTTGTCCTCACCTTCGAACCAATGCTTCCTCTTATGTGCTTTCCATTATCTTGGTACACGTGAGACGCCTCTGTCCGAATTAGGGTCAATGCTGTTTTGTCAGTATTTCGACATCTCATCGTTGCATGGCAAGGCTGGGTGTGGGTGTGCCAATGGGGCACTTGTATGATCTTGCGTTGGGCCCCATAATCACATTGAGTCACTCTGACTTCTATAAATAATTAACTAAGTTGGGGTGTTGGTTCGAGCATCCAATATCCACTAAGAGAAGAACAACCTCAACCGATGAGGCATTGCCTAACTGTGTATTTTTGCGTAACATTCTATATTATTTTGTGTGTGCGCGCGCGCGGGGGTGAACGTATATGAAATCCAACCATCCATCTGAGTATCTAATCATGCATCCGTTCCTTTATTTATCCATCCATCCATTTAAATATCCATATGTTCATTTATTTATTAATGTATTTATCTACCTATCCATCCATTGAACTATTAATTCATTTAATCATTCATTCATCTATCCATCTATCTATTAATCTTTTTATTTTCTAATATATATCTAATGATCATGCATTTATCCATTGATTAAATATTTTGAATCTTATATACAGATTTCTAATGTTCTTAATTCTATATGGATTTTTTTGAGATAGACATGTTTTACTTTTGAAAAGTTGTATAGGGCTTTATTCATTGGTCTCTACCGCAATCATCCTATTTGGATTTTAAATTTCAGGAAATGAATCTCGTTAAAGCTGCCAGGTGAAGTTGTGATTGATTTATTCATATTTTCAAGTGATATTGTAATAAATTGGACGATGAAAGCTGTATTTAGAGTATTATAAGTTTGGAATAATTTGGATGATATCGAATATATTGATGGAAGTTGTACTTTAAATATTATAATTATGGAATAATTTGAATGATATTAAATGAGAAAAGTTGTACTTTGAACTTTGTAATTATGTGGGTCCTTGCTCATGCCTCGGTGGTAGACTCACTGAGAGTTTCAACACGTGGTCCTAGGTTCGAGTACCCATTGTGGTGAAATCCCATTGTGGTTTGAGTGTGTGGGTGTGTGAGGTGTTAGTTCACAGTTTTGAAAGAAAAACGTTGTAATTATGTAATAATTTGGATGATATTTCCCTGTATTTTAGTTTTAAATGGACATTTGCTTGATTTGTGATGGAATTGTGGATGAAAGCTTTAGACATTATGATTTATGCCACCAGGTGCGGTGTCATGGTCCACTATACTCCGGTGTCAAATCCAATGCCGTGACAATTACTCACCTAATATTTTCAGTCTATAATAATTAAATATCAAGTTAAGTTGGGTCAAGCTTTTGAGTTAACTTATAACTTGGCCGAACATCGAGTCTTTTTTTTTTTTTTCTTCTAAAAAAAACACTTTGTCATATATGTGAAAATTTGGATGGTCAAAAAAGAAAATCTACAGTGGTCTACATTTAGGTATGTTTGGGAAGGATGAATCCTAAATGTGAACATAGAAATGCTCCAAAAATTAGTCAATGTAGAAGGAAACTGTGAAAATGTTAGAAAGTAAATGGTCAATATATGTCGTTTATTTTTTACGTTATAGGCATCTCATATTAACTTAAAATTATCCATAATTAGATTTTTGAGAAAAAAATAATTTACTTATTTTAAAAATAAATAATCATGATACTCATTTTTTTTTTTTTTTTTTTTTTTTTTTTTTTTTTTAACACACACCCACACCCCCACTCACACCACATGGGAACTTGATCCCTAGTTTCAATGTTGAAACTAGATCCTCAGAATCTACCACTGAGCCATGAATGGAGACAGTGAAAAATGCCTTATTTGTAGAAATGAAATCAATTTCAATATATATGGTGGCCATTTGATCGAGCAAACATGTCACATTAACATGTGCTACCGGTGTTTGGAAGCTTGGAAAATTAAAGGAGAGAAGGTGAAATTTTCTTTTAAAATTATTTTGGAAAAAAGCATTTGGAGATAGACAAAAGGAAAAACACCCGCATAGATCTAAGCTAACCAGAACCATCAAGTTGGTGGGTCACAATGTGGAATTGCCGTAACAAACAAAAATGGCGATTTCACATTCCTAGTGGTCCCATTCTGCTAATCTTTTGGGGGGTTCTTTTTTCATTTTCTTTTATTAGCCATTCATTTCGAGGCCAACAATACAAAGGCTGATCAAATCAACCATTATTTTTTTAGCTAAGCTCTTTTTAAAGGAGCCCACAGGATCAAAGGTTCTGGCTGTCCTGGAAATTGGCCTGCACGCGGTTGAGATACTGAAAATGGTTGTACTTCTCTCATTCTCATGGACGCGGATTGTCACGGGAAGTTCCGACACTCAAAAGCTACTTGGGCCCACTGTGATGTTTTGGAGAAATCCACATTGTCCATCCTTTTTTCCACCTCATTTTAGAATGGGGGACAAAAAATAAGATGTATAGAATACTCTCAAGTGGGTCACAAAAGAGGAAAAGATGAGGAAAGAAATGTCTACCATTGAAATCTTCCTAGGTCCTCCTAGATGTTTATATGCCATCCAAACCATTCATAAAGTCATTCCCACTTTGATTAACAGAAAAAACAAAATTCTTAGACGCATATGCTCTTTAGCGCAAAAACTTTTTGCAACAGCCTGATGGAGGAAATCCGCATCCCTGTCCCTTTCTCACATTCTTATCAACTCCATGAGATAACCTTTCTCTTGGCTTGTTATTTGCTTCATTCTTATTTAAGAAAATATATATGTTTTTCTAACTAAAGTTGAGATGAGGATCCTCTGGGAGTTCATGACATTTGAAAATGAATTCGGATCCTCTGCTTGATTTTAATAGAGAATTCTTGTTTGGCACCAATCACATTGGTCAATGTCAGCACTCAATGTCAGTGCTAATGTGAAGGGTTAAAACTAAGGAGAGGATCTAAATTCTTTGAAAATATGTGTAAAAGTAGTGCTCGGCCACTTAAGTGAGATTTTAGTGCACCTAGCAGGGCCATGCAGTCATGCGGATCAGTGTAAGATCCACTTTTCGAGGTAAGGCCCACCTTACAAAGGCTATCGAATGTCTTCTCATTTTGTTAGGAGGATCCAATGTAAGCCCATTGATCATTACATGGTATCACCTGTCCACATATCTAATGGCCAGGATTGTATGTGCCAACCAATTCAATTGTATGCGCCAACCAATTCTTATGCACGGGCTATTTATTGTCGAACTTCCCCTTGAACGGTTGCGATCATCCATATGCATGGCCCACGTAGCTAACTGCTAATTCAGTTTGTTAGTCCAAGGACTACAGGACGGGCCCTTTGGCCCTTTACAAAAATATTTACCAAGTGACACTTTGGGTTTTTCACTATCTATTTGCCGGTGGAATACTCTTGGGATGTAGGAATTATGGGATCCTGCTCATTAGCGCACGTTCTCTTGGCTGGTGACACAGGAAGTCCCATGGTTAGATGATATCGAAAGCTAAGTTAGTGGGTACTTCTATAAATGGTGGATGACTCAGAAATTAATCTTTCAAATTACAAGACACCTGTCCTTTGATCAATGGCCTAAAAATACATGGTTTTTGAGAAAATAAAAAAAATGGTCTATTTGGAGTTAATTATTTGATACTCGGCAGAGGGATCCTTGCTATGCAGGCAATAAAAATTGTACATGTACAACATATTAAATTGACTAAGTCTTTGAAAGCACTGTCCCTAAGTCACAGTCCGAAAATCAAATTGGTTAAACGATATTAATTCCTAACCTTTAATTCGTGGACACTTCTTTGTTGAAATATTCCTAACCTCTGATTTCTGGACACTTGTTTGTTGAAATAGTTCTATTAGATATCTTTCTTGTTCAACTGTCCAATAAGTGCCCACCAATCCTGATAGCTAGATAATCAATTATAATGGCTTTCGGTTCATGATAACAAATAATTTGGACAGTCTAATTTAAACTAGGACAAATAATTTGGACAGTCCAATTTGAATTGCTTGTATGCCAAGTATGAATTTCTTAGTTATTTTGACGTCCCTGCACATCATCCATTACACACATATCTTCTTAATAGCTTTGGCCCTTGCATAGGACGTTTTAAGGATCAGTTGAGCATTCTCATTCTCAACTGCTTAAGTTCACGGCAATGATTGCATTTTTCCAAGATGATTGTTGGAGTAGCCTTCAAACTGTGTTGAAACAAGGTTCAATGATCAGTCACTCACTGGGCACGACCGATTGAATTTTGGCTGGGTAGAGAAGTTTGGACGCTAGACAGTTTCTGCCTTCTACGACCTGTCGTTAGTTGCCTGCGATCAGCCAGGTGACCGGTCTTGCGTTGAGGCTAAACAAGTCGATTTTTTGCTGATCTCATTGGACTCTTCCTGACCACCTATGACCGGTCGTGAGTGGACCACGATCGGTCGTTAGCGGTGGCGGTAATTTGCATGGTTACACAAACCTACATAAATTGTTTTTATTTTCGGTTTCTCTTCTATAAAAAGGATGCTAATTTGGACTTAGATGTATTCTAAGGTATCCTAATTGATATTAGGGTTTGGGGAGAGGTTTGTGAGGAGAGAGATAGCTTTGTTCATCTCTTAGGGCTTTTTTGTGAGTAATTCATATCTGTAATCTTCTGATTCATAGCGCTGCTATCGCTTATGCTGTTGTTTTCTTTCCGCAAGGGTTTGTTATGTAAAACTTGGATTGCTCTCTGTATGTTAATTGCGTGAGCGCGTGTGGGATTCGTTTGATTCATACTTTGTGCTTCCGTAAGGTTTTCCCAACAATGATTTCATTGGGAACTCCAAGCCTCTAATGCCCAATGTCTTTCACATTTGTCAGGGCCTTAGCAATGACTTGCAGTCCATAGTATTAGGCTCATGTCATTGGTCAAAGTGATACTAGTGAGGAAGATTGGCGGAGTGGAGGCCTTCTCAATATTCTTGGTTCACCAACTCAATTTTTTTATAAAATAATATACTTCGAAATGAGGTCATTAGTATTTATATACTTATAAAAGGCAAAGCACAGTAAAGTAGACTAGTTTAAAACTCCAAGAATAAAATTTATCTTAAATTTGTAACTACAATTATGTTCTTTATTATATGAAAATATGTATGGATGAAAGAAAGCTCACTAGAGATGAAGATTCTCAACCAACAAAGGGATAAAAACACCATGCACATTATGTGATTACTAGATTTGGTAAACTATGGTTTTTAGGAGAAAGATTTGCTTGAGAGAGGAAGTTTGATGTATGCTATGTCTGGGCGCGTACACACCATAGCATACATCAAACTTCCTACCGCTGATGCGTAAGTTATCTTCTGCATCTCTTCCACTTCTGCCTTCGTCTTAGGACACTGTTTGTCGCTCAATTTGAAGTGACCATCCAGTGGAGTACTGACCGGCTTCGCTGCATTCATATTGAACTGCTCTAGGACTTTCTCAATATACCGCTCTTGTGACAGCCAAAGCTTCCTGCTGTTTTTGCTTCGGGTTATCTCCATTCCTAGGATCTGTTTTGTCAGGTCCAAGTCTTTCATCGCAAACGACTTGCCCAACTCTTGTTTCAGCCTGTTAATCTTCTTGATGTCTTTTCCCTTGATGAGCATGTCATCAATGTACAATAGCAGAACTAAGAAATCACCGTCTGGGAACTTGCGCGTGAACACATAGTGGTTCGACTCCGTTCTGTCATATCCATGCTTTAACATGAATGAGTTGAACTTCTTGTACCATTGCCTAGGAGCTTGTTTCAACCCATACAAGCTCTTCCTAAGCCTACACACCATATACTCTTTGCCCTTTACTTCAAACCCCTCTGGTTGGCGCATGTAGATCTCTTCTTCCATGGAGAAAGAGAATTTTGACATCTAACTGCTCTATCTCCAGATCTATACAAGCTGCCAACCCAAGCAACACCCGTAGTGGATGTTATATTCACCACTAGGTGAGAATATCTTATCGAAGTTTATTCTTTTTCTCTTACCAAACCCTTTCACCACAAGTCTGGCCTTGTACCTTATCTGTGAATTCTTCTGCTCATTCTTCTTTCTAAACACCCACTTGTTGCTTAAAGATTTCTTGCCCTTATGCAATTTCACTATATCATAAGTGTGGTTCTTATGCAAGGATTCCATCTCCTCTTGCATAGCTTTCAACCACTTCCCCTTATGCTTGTCGGCGAGGGCCTCAGAATAGTCTTCTGGTTCTCCCCTATCAGTGAGCATAATGTACTCATGCGGCGAGTACTTCTTTGGATGGATGTCTGTCCTTTGATGTCCTTCTCACCTATGGCTTAACAGGTGGATCAGATTTAAGTGACTAGAATCTAGATTTAAATATTTTCAAAACTATATGCCTTGGAATCTCTACTGTTTAGATAACTTAAAGGATCACATAAAGACATTGAATTTCTTTTTCTGTTTATCTTGGTTTAACAGGTGGAAATAACAGAAAGTCTCGAGATTGTTTCGATTGGTGAAAACTATCAGGATAAAATTGCTTGCATTATTTCGAAAAATCCTTAGATTATTTTCCCCTGTTTTGCTCGGGACTAGCAAAATGCTGGTTGGGGGGTGTGATAAGTACCTAATATTGTATAATTAACTCTGGTTGTTAAGGGCATTATCATTGTTTTTTCGATTAATTATCCCTCATTAGGTGAATTTTCAATGTTCAGGTGATCAAGAGAGGTTGGACAAGATCCGAGCCAATCAGGGTGCTTTAGGACCCAAAAGTGATCAATGTCAAGTGGGTGGTAATCCTAAAGAAAATCGGGCGGTAAAGATCAAAGGATGGATCATATTCTATGGTAGACTGCATCACAACTGTTCATCGGAAGTCTAGGATGTGCATGTTTGATGGTAGTAATTTGGAGATCACATGAGTTTGAACGATCAAGATTGAATGTCTACATGTGGGACCAACCATGCCAAGCCTATCCATTAAGGTGGACCCCACCTGATGAGCATGCCCATCCTCACCGTCCAGTAGCTGGAGATCTCCAGCATCCTTCAGCCATCGTCCAAGTCCAGCTGGTGGACGTCATCAACTCAATTAGGTCCTCTAGCAATCATATCATGCCATCATCCAGCCCATCTATAGCTGGAAATCCAGCAGTTCATCATGCAGATTCAGGTGTGGTAGATGACTCATCACCAAAAGCAGTTGCAGCTGTCCATCCAGCTGATCTCCAAGCTCAGCCATCCATCCATCTGCAGCAACTTCATCCCAGCCGTCCATCAAAGCTCCAAGTCCAGCAACTGTTTCCAACATCAACCGTCCATCAGATGGACCACCTTCAACAGATGGACGTTCTCCATCTGATCAGTCAATGTGTAGAAATCCCATCATCCAGTGGACGTCTGTCCAGCACTGTGGACCCCACTACTCCTTCACACGAGCAGCTCATCCACACCATCCATACAACTCTAGCCCAGATCATCTCCACCGTGTGGAGATTCCACATCAATTCCACTCATGCTGACCTTGCAACGTCCATCTACACAAGGAGCAGCAGCAGCTCATCAACTGTCCAAGCAACAACAGTTGCTTCTCTGCAAACTGACATTGCAAGCTATCCGTCCAATAGGGTCGTCTATCAACTTCAGTCAGCCGTCCATCCAAGTAGAAGCTGCAGCACGTGCAAGGCCACTCAAATTACATCCAGGCCATCCAATCTTCCTCCACCATCCACGTCCATTCGTCCAAGCTGCAGCCAACTATGGACTCTTCTTCATCAACGTCCATCATCAGGCATCCAACACATCATCCATCCTCCCAGCAGCATCCAGCCCTGGACGTCTCCAGATCTGTCCAGCCCTGGACGTCTCCATCATCCCTTATCAATTGAGTTCATAATCCTAGTTTTTGTGCATAATTTTCTTAAGGAAGTATCTTCCGCTTTGGACAGCTAGGATGTCAAAAGAAGGTAACACACTTGGCACTTGCAGGCAAAGTGAATGTTTTTGTGTGGATTCCTTCATTCAGATAATGCATTTGTGATGAGAGGAGACAAAGGTGAGCGTCTTGAGTCGGGTAACACATGTCCTAAATGATTTTTATCAAAACCAATATGCAAGAAATGCCATGGCTGCTTGCATTAATGCGGCATGTTTGCTCAATCCAAGGTATTTATTGGAAAAGTATTTATCAAAATGGCCTACACAGCGTATTGAAATCGATCAATTTCATCACTAGTAATGCATTTTTCATTGTGTAATAAGTAAAGATGAAAATTGAGCATCATGATTATTTATTAAAAAAAATGTACATCAACTTTTTTGTTTTCCCAAAAAGCTAATCAAGGACAATTTTAAGATAACATGAGATACTTATGTTATTGACCATTGACCTTTCAACATTTTCATAAAAATTAACTTCAAAAATAAATAACATACTTAAAGACCACATCAACCTAGAAAATTCAATCGCCTTTTCTATTTTCTAGTTTTCAAAGTCTATCTATAATTCTCATAGGTATGAAGTATGATTTTCATTTAAATCATCAATCTTTATATGTCATACTTAACCAAGGTCATTCCCGATCATTGAAAAACAAATCTAGTATCATGATATCTAAACCATTCCTAATCAGTACATTCTCATTACTATTAGTGAACTTAATTAATTGCAAAAATATAACTCAATAGAAAAAGAGAGCAAAACAATGTAAACAGGCTATCAAAACCTTATGCCATTTTGTATATAAATCATTGGCTGAACTATACGAGATCTATGGGATGCCTTGTTCTAAACTTAGACCCAACTCAAATCTAGCTTGTACTTTTTTTTTGCCTGACATACGTCCAACTTTTCAAGGATTTTCACAATGATCGGATGGGTAGATCTTTGTCCATCAATGGTCACAATTCCTGGGTTTGGTTTACAATGTCCTGGATGAAATAGAATGAGCTAACTCACAACTCCGGATACATCACGGTGGGACCCTCCACAGGTCTGCCCAGATGGTGATCCGTCTGGGGCAGGATGCAATCCATGTACCTAGAGTAGGACATAATGGAAAGCCGATGATGGATAATGGAAAGCCTTGGGTGGGTCACGCTTACATGAAAATGGAAAGCCGCATGAGATAAGCCATTCATTCGAAGGGAAGGGCCATGCGAAGGTAGGACAACATCTTCCACGTCTGATTTTCTCAATCACAAAAATGAGTCCCACTACCATATTTAAAATCTAATGGTCCAAAAGAACTTCAACGTTTCTCATCATCTCCCACTAACAGCTTCCTGTCTATATATCTCAGCTTGCTAACTCATTCCAAACTCCCATCTTCTACCTTTTAAGCACGAGAGAGAGAGAGAGAGAGAGAGAGAGAGAGAGAGAGAGATGGCGAGTTCAAGAGTAGCAACAATGTCATTAGTGATCATTTTGTTAGGCTGCATGGCAATGTTGGAAGCAGGTGAGAGTCGAGAGCTTTCGACCATTCAATCAGCGGTGGATGGCTTTGATGATGGCGTCGGGTTTGATCATAGAAGACCCGTTAGGGCCATCATGATGTATATGGACAATAAGAAGGAAGTTCCTGGTGGACCCGATCCTCAACATCATTGAAAAACACCTGTATTACACTGAACTTGCGTGTATTCTGAGAGATTTGGGGTTGGAATGTTTGTAGTGCATGGAAGTTTGAACTTTATTTTACGTATGCTAGTTTTGAGTTTTGAACTTTATTTTACACTGAATTTGCGTCTATCTGCGAGCTTCTTCTTCTTCTTCTTTTCTTTTTTCCTTTTTTCTTTTTTAACGTATGTTGTATAGTTTTGTGCTTTCATGAATAAAATTGGGTTTGTATGTTAAAACATGAGCCTTTGCATGCGGCACACGTGCCAACTTGACAAGTGTATGAGAAAGATGAGCTGTAGATAAGATTGGCTCCACCTGAAGATTACCTGGGAAAAATATCAGGCAGGGACTCCTATATGCTAAAATTGATGGTTTTAAGTAAAAGAAAAAAAAAATGGTCCACCGTTCAAGCACCTATAAGCCACTTGATGAGTGGGGCTGGCCCTGATGTCAACTTCATGGTGTGGTCCAACTAATGTACCGCTCAGAGATCCTTTTACAGGTATGGATGCAGGGATAATTTACTCTGTTTTCCTGTGGTGTGGTCCCCCTGAGATTTGGATCAGCTTCATTTTTGGGCCCATGCCTAAAATGAGGTGGAAAAATGGATGGACAGCGTGGATAAAACACATACATCATGGTGGGGCCCACACAGTTTTGACATCAGCCCCCGGGCTGGTGCTGGGGTCACTAGCCAATCCGCGTCCTAAGTTGGACCACACCATGAAGATGAAATCAGGGCCATTCCCACGCATCAAGTGGCTTATAGGTGCCAGACCGGTGGACCTTTTCTTTTTCTTTTCTTTTCTTTTACTTAAAACCATCCATTTTAGCATATAGGAGTTCCTGCCTGATATTTTTCCCAGGTTATCTTCCTTCAGGTGGAGCCCATCTTTACGTACAGCTCATCTTTCTCATACACTTGTCAAGTTGGCATGTGTGCCGCATGCAAAGGCTCATGTTTCTAACATACAAACCCAGTTTTATTCATGAAAACACAAAACTATACAATCGATACGATAAAAAGGAAAAAAAAAGAAAAAGAATAAAAAAGAAGCAGCTTGCAGATACATGCAAATTGAGTGTAATACAGGTTTTTATCCATGAAAACGCAAAACTAGCATACGTAAAATAAAGTTCCGACTTACATATGCACTACAAACGTTCCAACCCCAAATCTCTCGGAATACATGCAAGTTCAGTGTAATGCAGGTGTTTTTCCATGATGTTGAGGATCTGGTCCACCAGGAACTTCCTTCTTGCTGTCCATATACATCGTCATGGCCCTAACAGGTTTTTTATGATAAAACACGATGCCATTATCAAGGCCATCCACCACTGACTGCATGATCGAAAGCTCACGACTCGCACGTGCTTCCGGCATTGCCATGCAGTGTAACAAAATGATCACTGATAAGATCGTTAGCACTCTTGAACTCGCCATCTCTGTCTCTCTCTCTCTAGTTCTTAAAAGGTGGAGTTTGAAATGTTTTAGGAAGGTGAAATATATGGACAGGAAGGTGTTAGTGGGAGATGAGAAGTTCTTTTGGACCATTAGATTTTAAAAATGGTAGTCCACTTGTGATTTACAAAATCCGACGTAAGAGTGTTGTCCTCACCTTCGAACCAATGCTTTCTCTTGTGTGCTTTCCATTATCTTGGTACACGTGAGACGCCTCCGTCCGTAATAGGGTCACTGCTGTTTTGTCAGTATTTCGACATCTCATCGTTGCATGCCAATATATTATATGATTTACCTAGGCTGGGTGTGGGTCACTTGTATGATCAGGCGTTGGGCCCCATAATCACATTGAGTCACTCTGACTTTTATAAAAAAAATTAACTAAGTTAGGGTGTTGGTTTGAGCATCCAATCTCCACTAAAGTGAAGAACAACCTTAACCGTTGAGGCATTGCCTAACTATGTATTTTTGTGTAACATTCAATATTATTTTGTGTGTGTATGTGTACGCGTGAACATAGATGAAATCCAACCATCCATCTAAGTATCTAATCATGCATCCATTCCTTTATTTATCCATCCATCCATTTAAATATCCATATGTTCATTTATTTATTAATGTATTTATCTACCTATCCATCCATTGAACTATCAATTCATTTAATTAGTCGTTCATCTATCCATCTATCTATTCATCTTTTTGTTTTCTAATATATATCTAATGATGCATTTATCCATTGATTAAATATTTTGAATCTTATATACAGATTTCTAATGTTCTTACTTCTATATGGATTTTTTGAGATAGACATGTTTTCCTTTTGAAAAGTTGTGTAAGGCTTTACTTATTGGCCTCTAGAGCGATCATCCTATTTGGATTTTAAATTTCAGGATTTTAAATTTCAGGAAATGAATCTCGTTAAAGCTGTCAGGATGAAGTTGTGATTGATTTATTTATAATTTCAATTGATATTGTAATAAATTGAACGATGGAACTTGTATTTTGAATATTATAAGTGTGGAATAATTTGGATGATATCGAATATATTGATGGAAGTTGTACTTTGAATATTATAATTATGGAATAATTTGAATGATATTAAATTAGAAAAGTTTTACTTTGAACATTGTAATTTTGTGGGTCCTTACTCAAGCCTCGGTGGTAGACTCACAAGAGTTTCGACATGAGGTCGTAGGTTTGAGTACCCATTGTGGTGAAATCCCATTGTGGTTTGAGTACGTGGGTGTGTGAGGTGTTAGTTCACGTTTTTTTTTTTTTAAATAATGTTGTAATTATGTAATAATTTGGATGCTATTTCCCTGTAGTTTAGTTTTAAGTGGATATTTGCTTGATTTGTGATGGAATTGTGGATGAAAGCTTTAGACATTTTGAGTTATGCCACCAAGTGCGGTGTCAGGTCCACTATACTCCGGTGTCAGATCCAATGCTGTGACAATTACTCACCTAATATTTTCAGTCTAGAATAATTAAATATCAAGTTAAGTTGGGTCAAGCTTTTGAGTCAACTTATAACTTGGCTGAACATCGAGTCTTTTTTTTTTTTTTTTCCTTCTAAAAACCCTTTGTCATACATGTGAAAAAGTGGATGGTTAAAAAAGGAAATCTACAGTTGGCTACATTTAGGTATGTTTGGGAAGGATGAATCCTAAATATGAACATAGAAATGCTCCAGAAATTAGTCAATGTAGAAGGAAACTGTGAAAATGTTAGAAAGTAAATGGTCAATATATGTTGTTTATTTTTTAAGTTATACGCATCTAATATTAACTTAAAATTATCCATAATTAGCTTTTTGAGAAAAAAAAATAATTTACTTACTTTAAAAATAAATGATCATGATACTCAATTTCCATTTTTTTTTTTTTTTACGCACACCCACACCCCCACTCACACCACATGGGAACTGTTGGGTGCGTTTCAAACAAACCTTCGGATCTCGCCCCCCTATACACTAGAATTATGGACTATGATAATGCAATAATCAAGAATAAACATCAACCACACGAACACAAGGAGTTTTTACATGGAAAACCCTCAAAAGAGGTAAAAACCACGGGACCTAGTCCAGATCAACAATCCACTATCTCAGGGAACTGTTACAACAGATCTCAAGCACACACCGCTTGGATCAAACCTTCCTCACTCACGTAGGAGTGGATAAACAATAAGAGAATAGTAAAAGTAAAGCGATCTCACCGATCCCGAGGACGTAGAAGCGCTGAGACAACAGTTGCGCAGAAGAATCCCTCTTCAAGCAACTTCTCCCTTCTACAAGCTTCATCTTTCTCTCTTTTCTCTTCCTCTTTTCCTCTCTTTCTCACCTTAGACGTGCAAATCACTCAATGGGATGCCCTAATCCCGTTTTGGAACTCCTTAAGTACGAAAACGGAAGAATTAGAGCCCAATAAGGAAACTGCGTATAAGCAGTCAGCGCCGGGTCGGGTGCCCAGTCACCAAACCGTAGGGCGCCCAGTCACCAGACCGTCGGGCGCCCGGCCAACCCAAAAAATGTGCAGCAAGAAAACATGAGAAAAAAATCCATTTTCGAGCGCCCGGACCAACATAGTCTAGTGCCCGGCCAGGGCATCGGGCGCCCGGCTATTGCAAGAACAGTCCAGCAATGTTGCTGCCTATCTGGTGGAGTTTCGGTCGCCCGGCCACATTTTGGGCCGGGCGCCCGGCCATACCCAGGGTGCACTCTCTCTCTCCTTTGACTGAGGAGGAAAACTCCATCAAATCTCCCCCTTTCCGACTCAGGAGAAATTCACCTTCTTCAAGCCAATCAGGTTTCTACAAACCTCAAACTTGCCCTTGAACAAAGCCTTGGTCATCATGTCTAACCTGTTATCGTCCGTATGGACCTTCTCAAGCTGTAACACCTTCTGTTCTAAAGTATCCCTGATCTAGTGATACTGAATCTCTATGTGCTTCGACTTGGAATGCTGACTTGGATTCTTGCTCAAGTGTATAGCACTTTGGCTATCGCAATAGACCACGTGCTCCTCCTGCTTCAGGATAAGTTCCTGTAGGAACCTCTTCATCCAAAGCATTTCTTTGCATGCTTCTGTGACTGCGATGTATTCGGCCTCTGTCGTCGACAATGCTACGACCTTCTGTAGCTTGCTCTGCCAAGAGACCGCTCCCCCTGCAAACGTGAACATGAACCCCGATGTAGACTTCCTAGAGTCTATGTCACCTGCCATATCTGCATCTGTGTAGCCTTCTAACACAGGTTTTCTGTCACCATAGCATAAGCTCAACCTGGATGAGCCTCTCAGATACCGCAGTATCCACTTCACCGTTGCCCAATGTTCTTTGCCAGGATTGACAAGATACCGGCTGACAACCCCAACCGCATATGCTATGTTTGGGCACGTACACACTATAGCATACATCAAACTTCCTACCGCTGACGTGTAGGGTATCTTCCGCATCTCTTCCACTTCCGCCTTTGTCTTGGGACACTGCTTGTCGCTCAATTTGAAGTGACTATCCAGTGGAGTACTGACCGGCTTCGCTGCATTCATGTTAAACTGCTCTAGGACTTTCTCAATATACCGCTCTTGTGACAACCAAAGCTTCCTGCTGCTTCTGTCACGGGTTATCTCCATTCCTAGGATCTGTTTGGCCGGGCCCAAGTCTTTCATCGCAAAAGACTTGCCCAACTCCTGTTTCAACATGTCAATCTTCTTGATGTCTTTTCCCATGATGAGCATGTCATCAACGTACAATAGCAGAACTAAGAAATCACTATCAGAGAACTTATGTGTGAACACAAAGTGGTCTGACTCCGTTCTGTCATATCAATGCTTCAACATGAACGAGTCGAACTTCTTGTACCATTGCCTGGCTAGGAGCTTGCTTTAGCCCATACAAGCTCTTCCTAAGCCTACACACCATGTGCTCTTTGCCCTTGACTTCGAACCATTCTGCTTGGTGCATGTAGATCTCTTCTTCCAGGTCACCATGGAGAAAGACAGTTTTGACATCTAATTGCTTTATCTCCAGATCGATGCTAGCCGCCAATCCAAGTAACACCCGTATGGATGTCATCTTCACCACTGGTGAGAATATCTCCTCTCGAAGTCTATCCATTTTCTCTTACTAAACCCTGTCACCACAAGTCCGGCCTTGTACCTTGTCTGTGAATTCTTCTGCTCATTCTTCTTTCTGAACACCCACTTGTTGCTCAGAGCTTTATTGCCCTTAGGCAATTTCACCATGTCATAGGTGTGGTTCTTATGCAAGGATTCCATCTCCTCTTGCATTGCTTTCAACCACTCCCCCTTATGCTCGTCGGCTAGGGCCTCAGAATAGTCTTCTGGCTCTCTCCCATCAGTGAGCATAATGTATTCATGCGGCGAGTACTTCTTGGATAGATGTCTGTCCCTTGATGTCCTCCTCACCTGTGGCTCAACAGGTGGATCAAGTTGGGGTTGCTCCCCCTGTCCATCTACTGTAGGGACTCCCTCATTCTTTGCACCTTGCTGTACTCCCCCATCATCAGGCACCACGGGAGAAGTAATCGGATCCATGTCTTCCAGTTCACCTGAACTGGGTTGGGTCTTCTCTGGCTTTTCAATGTCTTTTATACACTGATCTTCAATGAAAACCACATCACTGCTCCTGACGAGCTTCTTCTCGGTCGGATCCCACAACTTGTAACCGAACTTCTCATCACCGTACCCTAACAACACACACTGCCTGATCTTCATATCGAGCTTGACTTCTCGTCCTTTGGTACGTGAATGGATGTCCTGTATCCAAACACCCTGAGATAACTGTATGATGGATCACGTCCAGTCCACATCTTCTCATGTACTTCTCCATTCAATGGGGCTGATGGAGACCTGTTTATCAAGTACACCGCCGTGTGCATTGCTTCTCCCCAACATCTTAGGCAACTTTGCATGGGATAACATGCATCTAATTCTCTCTATAATGGTGCGATTCATTCGCTCAGCCACACTATTATGCTGGGGGGTCTTGGGAACCGACTGTTCATGCCATATACCCAGTGACTTGCAATACTCGTGGAAGTCACCTATGTATTCACCACCATTGTCAGTGCGGATGCACTTCAATGATCTGCCTGTCTCTCTTTCAACCATAGCATGAAACAGTATAAACACACCAAAGACCTCGTCCTTGGATTTCAAAGCATACACCCAAACCCTCCTAGATGCATCATCTATAAAAGTGACAAAATAGAATGCCCCACCCAAGGTTTTTGTCCTCATAAGACCACAACTTCAGAGTAAACCAAATCTAATGCATGTACTTTATTAGTATGAGAAGCAGTTTTAACAAAAGAAACTCTATGCTATTTTCCAGATAAACAGTCAATACAGGTTTTGAGAGGTATACCTGTCACGTCTGGAAGGAGCCGCTTCTTCGCTATTAACAGAAGCCCTTTTTCACTCATGTGGCCTAGATGCCTGTGCCACACGTCAGTAGCTGAGTCATCCGCTGCGTTCAATCCACCCTTGCATACACTGACACTTGCCTTGTAAAGGGTGCAACACTTCTTTCCTCTGACAGCAATCAACGAACCCTTGATGAGCTTCCAGCGCCCACCAACAAACCGGCTTTCATAGCCATCATCATCCAGCCTTTCCGTTGACATCAAGTTGAGGCGAAGGTCTGAAATGTGTCTCACATACCTGAGAACCAATGTGCAGCCCACATTGGTCTTCAAACAAATATCACCGACCCCTACGATCTTCAAAACATCAGAATTTCCCATCTTCACTGTCCCATTGTCACTTGACTTATAGCTTGTGAAGAAATCTCTTGTGAAGACATCCCGAGTCTATCACCCATTCGGTGTCCTGACTCGAAGCCGTGAGACAAATATAGTGATCTGTCGAAAGAATAACAACAACGTTATCATTTGAGGCGACCGCAGTAGAATCCGAATCATCTTCCTTCTCCTTTCTTTACCCTTCTTATCACTCTTCTTCTTGTGACATTCATGCTTATAGTGGCCCTTCTTGCCGCAGTTTCAGCATTCAACTTCTTTCCTGACAATTGACTTGTCTCTTGATTTATCTCGGGCATTTCCGCCCTTTCTGTTCTTTCCTCTCCTCTTATCTTGTGTCACAAGGGCCTCTTGTTGAGCAGGCCCTAAAGACTTCCTCCTTGTCTCCTCATTGAATAGACAGCTTGTTACCTGATCCATGGATACTTTTCCGTCTAGCGCGGAGTTACTCAGAGACACCACCAATGTCTCCCAACTGTTAGGCAATGAGCTAAGCAGTAGCAAAGCCTGAAGTTCATCATCCAGGACCATCTTCATGCAGGAGAGCTGGTTCACAATGTTGCTGACCTCATTCAGTGTGTTCAGCCACAGAACCACCATCTTTGAACTTGAGATTCACAAGTCGTCTTATCAGGAATATCTTATTGCTGGCTGTCTTCCTCTCATACAGCCCTTGCAATTTCTGCCATAGGCTAGCGGCTGAGGTCTTTGTGGACACATGGTGGAAAACTGAATCGTCCAGCCATTGTCTAATGAACCCCACCGCCTTCCAGTCCAATTTCTTCCAATCATCATCTGACATATCCTTTGTCTTCGCCGATACGCCTAGAATTGGAGCATACAAGTCCTTGCAATAAAGCAAGTCCTCCATCTTAGCCTTCCATATGCTCTAGTTAGAACCATTGAGGCTGATCATCCTTGATGAGCCACCTTCCATAATTCAAAATTGATCCCACTCCGTTCAAACAACCTGAACTCTCTGATACCACTTTGTTGGGTGCGTTTCACACAAACCTTCGGATCCCCCCCCCCCCCCCCCCCCCCCCCCCCCCCCCCCCCCCCAATACACTAGAATTATGGACTATGATAATGCAATAATCAAGAATAAACATCAACCACACGAACACAAGGAGTTTTTACGTGGAAAACCCTCAAAAGATGTAAAAACCACGGGACCTAGTCCAGATCAACAATCCACTATCTCAGGGAACTGTTACAACAGATCTCAAGCACACACCGCTTGGATCAAACCTTCCTCACTCATGTAGGAGTGGATAAACAATAAGAGAATAGCAAAAGTAGAGCGAGCTCACCTATCCCGAGGACGTAGAAGCGCTGAGACGACGGTTGCGCAGAAGAATCCCTCTTCAAGCAACTTCTCCCTTCTACAAGCTTCCTCTTTCTCTCTTTTCTCTTTCTCTCCCCCTCTTTTCCTCTCTTTCTTACCTTAGACGTGCAAACCACTCAATGGGATGCCCTAATCCCGTTTTGAAACTCCTTAAGTACGAAAACGGAGGAATTAGAGCCCAATAAGGAAACTGTGTATAAGCAGTCAGCGCCAGGTCAGGCGCCAAGTCACCAGAACGTCGGGCGCCCGGCCAACCCAAAAAATATCCAGCAAGAAAACATGAGAAAAAATCCATTTTCGAGCACCCGGACCAACATGGTCAAGCGCCCGGTCACCAGATCCACCGGGCGCCCGGCTATTGCAAGAATAGTCCAGCAATGTTGCTGCCTATTTGGTGGAATTTCGGTCGCCCGGCCACATTTTGGGCCCGGCGCCCTGCCATACCCAGGGTGCACTCTCTCTCTCTCCTCTGACTGAGGAGGAAAACTCCATCAGGAACTTGATCCCTGGTTTTAATGTTGAAACTAGATCCTCAGAATCTACCACTGAGCCATGAATGGAGCCAGTGAAAAATGCCTTATTTGTAGAAATGAAATCAATTTCAATATATATGGAGGCCATTTGATCGAGCAAACATATCACATTAACATGTGCTACCTGTGTTTGGAAGCTTGGAAAATTAAAGGAGAGAAGGTGAACTTTTCTTTTAAAATCATTTTGGAAAAAAGCATTTGGAGATAGACAAAAGGGAAAACACCCGCATAGATCTAAGCTAGCCACATCCATCAAGTTGGTGGGTAACTACGTGGAATTGCCGTAATGAACAAAAATGGCGATGTCCCATTCTGCTAATCTTTTGTGTTGGGAAAGCCGGCAGGGGAAGCGGAACGCTGAACACGTGAAGCAATGCGCAATAAAATGAGAAACACTATGCAATCAATCACACGCAAGCATTCACCACAAGAGACTCCGAATTTTGCGTGGAAAAACCCCTCAATCGGTAAAAAACCACGGCACAAGCGATCCACTATGAATATCAGAAGATTACAGAGATTGACAGCCTACAAAGCAAGAAAACACAGAGAAAACCCAAGCTCTCTCTCTCTCACAACTCTCTCTCCTCTTCCTAGTACGAAGAGGAAACCTTGGACACCTTAGGATACCTCTCTAAGTCAGATTACAACACCTTAAATACGAAGAAATCCGAAAATAGAAACACCTTGCGCAGTACTGCAGGACTGCGCAAGAACTCCGCGCGCACAGCCCACCGGTCACCCGACCAGTCTCACCTTGCACAGAACGTCCAGGGAGTTTTACACCAACGCTGCCTCACAGCCAACCGGTCGCCCGACCGGTCGGTACACGCAGAAAATCTGCCTTTTGTCTTCACGTGCATTAAGCTAGCTCCGTCAGACTGGTCGCTCGACCGGTCTGAGCACCCTATCCAGCACATACTTTGAAGACTCTCCAACATTTTGGTGGGTTCATTTTTCAAAAAAAAAATATTAGCCGTTCATTTCAAGGCTAGCAATACAAAGGTTGATCAAATTAACCATTATTTTTTAGCTACAACTCTTTTTATAGGAGCCCACAGGATCAAAGGTTCTGGCTATCCTAGAAATTGGCACGCGCGCAGTTGAGATACTGAAAATGGTTGTACTTCTCTCTTTCTCACGGACGCGGATTGTCACAGGAAGTTCCTTCACTCGAAAGCTACTTAGGTCCACTGTGATGTTTTCAAGAAATCCACACTGTCCATCCATTTTTCCACCTCATTTTAGAATAGGGGACAAAAAATAAGACGTATAGAATACTCAAGTGGGTCACAAAAGAGGAAAAGATGAGGAAAGAAATGCCTACAATTGAAATCTTCCTGAGGTCCTCCTTGATGTTTATATGCCATCCAAACCATTCATAAAGTCATTCTCACTTTGATTAACAGAAAAAACAAAATTCTTAGACGCATCTACTCTTTAGCGCAAAAACTTTTTGCAACAACCTGTTGGAGGAAATCCGCATCCCTGTCCCTTTCTCACATTCCTATCAACTCCATGAGATAACCTTTCTTTTCGCTTATTATTTGCTTCATTCTTATTTAAGAAAATATATATGTTTTTCTAACTAAAGTTGAGATGAGGATCCTCTAGCAGTTCATGACATTTGAAAATGAATTCGGATCCTCTACTTGATTTTAACAGAGAATCTTTATTTGACACGATCTCATTGGTCAATGTCAGCACTCAATGTCAGGGCTGATGTGGACCAATGAGATCGGCACCAAACAAGGATTCCCTGTTAAAGATAAGGAGAGGATCTAAATTCTTTGAAAATATGTGTAAAAGTAGTACTCGACCACTGAAGTGAGATTTTAGTGCACCAGCGGGGCCATGCAATCATGCGAATCAGTGGAAGATCCACTTTTCGAGGTAAGGCCCACCTTACAAAGGCTATCGAATTTCTTCTTATTTTTTTAGGAGGATCCAATGTAAGCCCATTGATCATTACATGGTATCACCTGCCCACATATCTAATGGCCAGGATTGTATGCCCCAACTAATTCAATTGTATGTGCCAACCAATTCTTACGCATGGGCTATTTATCGTCGAACTTCCCCTTAAACGGTTGCGATCATCCATATGCATGGCCCACGTTGCTAACTGCTAATTCAGTTTGTTAGTCCAAGGACTACAAGACAGGCCCTTTGGCCCTTTACAAAAATATTTACCAAGTGACACTTTGGGTTTTTCACTATCTATTTGTTGGTCGAATACTTTTGGGTCGTAGGAATTATGGGATCCTGCTCATCAGAGCACGTTCTCTTAGCTGGTGACATAGGAAGTCCCATGGTTAGATTATATCGAAAGCTAAGTTAGTGGGCACCTCTATGGATGGTCTATGGATGGTGGATGACTCAGAAATTAATCTTCCAAATTACAGGACACCTGTCCTTTGATCAATGGCCTAAAAATACATGGTTTTTGAGAAAATAAAAAAAAATGGTCTAGTTAGAGTTAATTATTTGATACTCGGTAGAGCGATCCTTACTAAGCAGGCAATAAAAACTGTGCACGTAGGACACATTAAATTGACTAACTCTTAGAAAGCATCATCCCTAAGTCACAGTCCGAAAATCAAATTGGTTAAACGATATTAATTCCTAACCTCTGATTCGGGGACACTTCTTTGTTGAAATATTCCTAACCTCTAATTCATGGACACTTGTTTATTGAAATAGTTCTATTAGATATTTTCTTTTTCAACCGTCCAATAAGTGCCCGCCAATCCTGATAGCTAGATAATCAATTACAATGGCTTTCGGTTCATGATAACAAATAATTTGGACAGTCTAATTTAAATTGCTTGTAAAGTATGAATTTCTTAGTAATTTTGAAGTCCCTGCACATCATCCATTACACACATATCTTCTTGATAGCTTTGGCCCTTGCATAGGCCGTTTTAAGGATCAGTTGAGCATTCTCATTCTCAACTGCTTAAGTTCACGGCAATGATTGCATTTTGCCAAGATGATTGTTGGAGGAGCCTTCAAACTGTGTTGAAACAAGGTTCAACGATCAGTCACCCACTGGGCACTACTGATCGAATTTTGGCTGGGCAGAGAAGTTTGGACGCTGGACAGTTTCTGCCTTCTACGACCTGTCGTTAGTTGCCTGCGATCAACCAGGCGACTGGTCTTGCGTTGAGGCTAAACAAGTCAATTTTTGGCTGATCTCACTGGACTCTTCCTGACCACCTATGACCGGTCGTGAGTGGACCACGACCGGTCGTCAGCGGTGGTGGTGGTTTGCATGGTTACACAAACCTGCATAAATTGTTTTTATTTTCGGTTTCTCTTCTATAAAAAGGATGCTAATTTGGACTTAGATGTATTCTAAGGTATCCTAATTGATATTAGCGTTTGGGGAGAGGTTTGTGAGGAGAGAGATAGCTTTGTTCATCTTTTGGGGCTCTTTTGTGAGTAATTCATCTCTATAATCTTCTGATTCATAGTGTTGCTATCGCTTTATGCTGTTGTTGTTTTTCCGTAAGGGTTTTTCATGTAAAAATCGAATTGCTCTCTGTATGTTGATTGCATGAGTGCGTGTGGGATTCGTTTGATTCATACTCTGTGCTTTCGTAAGGTTTTCCCAACAATGATTTCATTGGGAACTCCAAGCCTCTGATGCCCAATGTCCTTTCACATTTGTCAGGGCCTTAACATTGACTTGCATCCATAGTATTAGGCTCATGTCATTGGTCAAAGTGATACTAGTGAGGAAGATTGGCATAGTGGAGGCCTTCTCTGATATTCTTGGTTCACCAGCTCAATTTTTTTAGTAAAATAATATACCTTGAAATGAGGTCATTGGTACTTATATACTTACAAAAGGCAAAGCACAGTAAAGTAGACTGGTTTAAAACTTCAAGAATAAAATTTATCTTAAATTTGTAACTACAACTATCTTCTTTGCTATATGAAAGTATGTATGGATGAAAGAAAGCTCACTAGAGATGATGATTCTCAACCAGTGGAGGGATAAAAACACCATGCACATTATGTGATTACTAGATTTGGTAAACTATGGTTTTTAGGAGAAAGATTTGCTGGAGAGAGGAAATGAAAAGTGTCTTAAATGAAAACCCTATATTTATAAGCCTTAATCATCGAGAAATCTTAATTAGAAACAAGCTCCCATATTTTTTATGTTATGAGAGTAATGAGGTGTACCAAATTATTGCTCTCCCTCTTAATAAGGAAACCCAAGCTATTCCTTCCAATTAAGTCTTGTATGAGGCCTCTATGACCAATCATCTTTAGAAGATGACAACATACCAAATTCACAAGTGGATCATTAACAACTCTGAATATCTAATTGTTTGTCTTACATCGTTGATCTAATCACACTTAATCAGACATGTTTAATTCTATATGAGTATGTGCACAAATCTTAATGCTATGATCGTAACACACACTTATCTACTTTTAAGATCGAACATAATTTTACTTTTGCAAACTTAATTGATCAATATCTGTTAAAAAATTAATATATAATATAAATATTTTTTTCAAAATGAATCCTAATAATATCTTACATCCATTAATTTAATATGACTTCTTAGGTATGTCTCTTATGCATCATCACCATTGTGGGATTATTCATATTGTTCCCCTATCCAATCTTTGTGACGCGATATTGATTTGGCTGTTTTCTCGACATGTTACTAAGTAGGTCGAATATGTGCACATGGCCTTGAGAATGCATACTAAAATAGTGTCATTTCATTATGACTTCACCACATAAGAAAGACTACTAAAGTCACCTATAGGACTAGTATATCACATAACAACTAGACTAGCTACATTCATTTTTAAGTATTGATTTCACAGCACATGTAGCTCAATTCACACATCATGAATGATTAAGCGTTCTTCGTCTACGTGATCATCGCATGGGATTTATCCAATCAAACATTGATCCATCTCAATCACATTGGATTTATCCAATCAAACATTTATCCATCTTTACTTCAATCACATGGGATTTAGCCAATCAAATATTGATTGATCTCTGCTTCAATACTTACACAATGTGAATGGGTACATAGCTGATTTTGCTAATCTTTGTGAAATCTCATCCTAGCCACCTCTTAAATCAAGATAGTGGGCATCTCATATGTATATGCATCTTACTATTCTTCACTCTTATATATGCATACTTGCATGAAGTAGAGACAATTGTCGAAGAATATATGGTGCGGATCGATCAGAGCGAAGGAGGAAAGAAGTCTCGAAAATTGACTGATTGCAATGTTTAAGCGATCGATCGCAAAAGCCAAGTGACCGATCGCAAATCACCCAACGACTAGCGGAATTTTGCCTAGAAACTCATTTTCCTTCCTGGACAGTTTAAAACCCCATGCGACCGATCGCATATCGCTGGCGACCGATCGCAAATCCTCTTAAAAAGGCCATTACTCTTTGGACTATTGCAGACTCCAAGTGACCCATCGTTGACCTGTCACCAGGGGTCAGCGACCGATCACTAATCCCTGCGACCTGTCTCTAAACCGTGCAGATCCGTGTGAAAGTTACTGCTTTTGAATTATTTGTTTTCATTTTCGTTTAAGACTCTTAATTTACGCGAGATTATGATTTCTTTTGGATGTTTAGACTATTTAAACTCTTTTTAATTCATTGTTAATTATTATTATTCATCTTTTTTCAATAATACTTGAGTTTTTCTTTGTTTTGCTCCTGAATTTGAGTGTTCTTTTGTGGATTCGATGAAGTTCGGTCGAGGATTTTTGGAAGCTTTGTGGACTCAGAGTAGTTATCCCTGTGAGAGAGACGGTGATTGATCTCACCCCATCTACGCTGTGCCATTGCACCATGTAATGACCAATCTGAATATCTACGTGTATACATATGATCGTGAGTCTTTCACATTTATACATCTGAGCACATAAAAAAAATAATCTCAACATAAGAGACAAGCATGATAGAATGTTGATTATCCAAACTAATTGGGGTTGGCTACATTCCATTTACTCCGGTGGCCAACTTGACACAACCCTCCTTTATATGAGAATGCAAACCCATGATAGATTGCTCTCGTATCCATAACAATGGATAGTTAGATAATCTTGGCCTTATTTTAAACTTGCAATCCAATTGGTTACTGTTTTTAATTTTTCTCTGTATTAGATGTCCACCAACCCATGACCAATTAGGAAAGAGGATCATAATTTCAATGTTAACTTTGTGTTATAATCCATCTATAGTAGGCCCCATTTTTTGGAGGCCAGGGAGTCCAATTGGTTAGTGAGAATCTAATTGGTTACTTTTTTTTTTTTTTTTTTTGTATTAGATATGTCCACCAACCCATGATCAATTAGGAAATAAGATCACACTTTTAGTGTTTGTGTTATAATCCATCTATAGTGGGTCATACCATTTAGGAGTCTGGAGTAGAGATACATGCCATGTGGTTGGGTTGTATATGATGCGCAACTATACTTATCGTTCCCCTCGTAATTATAGTGGTAAATTATATTGCTGTAAGTTAGCTATTTGGGTTCGTAGGGTCACTTGTTTGTGTACATGGGGTCCATTTTTTATAAGATTGTGGAATAAAAATCACATTGATTGAATGATCCTAACTATCTAATAGGTGGGAGTGCGGATCGATGTCTGTGTTGTCATTTTCTTTATCTTCATCTCAAAAAATACCCAGAATTTCTCTTTTCAGTACATTGCGTGCTACATAGCACAACTTTTAACTTGTTCATAAGGCCACCCATACCTGGATGAAGGTACAACACAAGTATATGCTTGATCATAGTCATCTATGCCCCTAAGAAGTTTTCAATGGTAGCATCAATTCCACTGTTTCCTATGGTGTGTTACACTTGAGCTTGGGATCTGCCTTGTTTTCATTCTTATAATCTAGAAAGATATGAAAAAAATATATAAATGGTGTGGATCTCAAAAATAAATCATCATGGGCCCGCATAAATTTCTCACGTCCAGAAATTCCGCTGCTAGCATAGAGAGCCGAAAATCGGAACGGCTCAAATGTGGAACTTTCGTGGGGCCCATCATGATGTATTTATTAGATCCACACTGTCCATCCATTTTTCTCATACCTTTTAGCCACGAAAACGAGTAAGATCCAAGGCTCAAGTGGGCCACACGACAGGAAAGAGTGGGAATTGAACGCCTACCATTGAAAACTTTTTGGGGCCTTAGACGACTCTGATCAAGATGATGTTTTGTTTTCCCTTCATCAAGGTCTAAGTGACCTTATGAAGAGGTTGGATGGCAAATAAACCTCACAGTGGACCGAAGGTTTCAACGTTACTCATTCAATCCATGCTTTTTGTTGTGTGGTCCACTTGAGCTTTGGATGTGCCTCCTTTTTTCACATATGCTTTAGAATAATCTGGAAAAAAAATTGATGGTCGGTGTTGATCTAATAGATAGATCATGGTGAGGCCCAGAGAAATTCCACACTGTAAAAGTGGGGTTGTGTTGCACACAATCACACTTGAGAGGGGAAATAGGCTTGTTTTATGAGTTGACGTCATTAGTGATGACATAGACCAATGAGAATAGATGGCACTGAATTTTTCTGTGCCTTCAACACAGACTATCGGCACTCTATATGATTGTTAAAATTAATATGGCCAACCGTCCGAATTCAACAAGGTTTCATCTGATTGATAGTCAATTTTCTCAAATATATACCGCATGTAGGCTATATATCCCACTGGGGAGCGAATTAGATCTTGCCCTGGTAACACCTTAGTGGGTGTTACCCCTACCGTGTGGGGCCTGCCTTGTTATATTATTTGTATATCCGTGCTGTCCATCTGTTGTTACACTTAATTTTAGGATGCGATCCAAAATTATAAGAAGATCCAAATTTCAGGTGGACCATACCAATAGAAAGAGTGATGAATAATCATTAAAAGCATTTTGCCGGCCACAAAATTTTTAGATCTATTTGATCTTTAAATTTTCCCTTCATTCATACCTTCTTGACATTATGAAGAGCTTGGATTGCAAATAAACGTTACCAAAACCTTACAATGGGCTCTTTGGAGTTTTTAATGGTGGGCACTCAATCAGCACTGTTTGCCGTGGTATGGTCCACTTGAGATTTGGATTTGTATAATTTTTGGAAGCACATACTAAAATGGGCTGGTGTAACGGACGGACGCAGTGGATATACAAAATACTATCCATGTGGGCCACAAGGTAGGGGTAACACCCACTAAGCTGTTCCGGGGTAACACCTAATTCGCTCCCATGTCAGTGCGATTTTGAGGCAGGTGAACGTTTTAGTGACCATTGGCTGATAGCTCCACCCAAGATGATGGCCCATGCTCGGTCCACGGGCTAAGCCAGTAGGTCCAAGACCGGCCAATTAATCCTGGTTGGGTTGGGTTGGGTTGGGTTGGGAAGGCTTCCTGGCCCGTTGCTACCCTTAGTTGTATGTCTGAAAGCTCACGTACGATGACTTTGCACGCGAACATAAGAATAACAAACACTTTGATTTCAACCAGCAAATCAGTGCCTATAAAATGGACGGTTGAGATCACTAATGGAAAATTATTCCAATCAAATTTGAACCATGTATTTGTTGGGGCCCACAGCAAGCTGCTTTTATGGTTTTAAATGATCAATTACCTCAACTTTCAGATGGACAAGATAATATGATAAATTTACAGTAGTCCACACTGTTGGATTTGACAACCGCTCAAGTGTACGGATCCAATTAGGAGCACCCTAACTTATCGTGCATCACTTATCTACTGTACGGAAGCTAATTAGAAGAGTAAACTATCCCCGCGTCTACCTGTAAAAGAATATCTGAGCTGTACATAAGTTGGACCACACCATGAAGATGACATCAGGGCCAGCCCCACTCATCAAGTGGTTTCTAGGTGTATGAACGGTAAGTAATTTTTTTTCCTTTTCTTTTTTAAACCGTCCATTTTAGTGCATAGGAGGCCCTGCCCGATGAGCGTCCCAACTTTATTTTTTTTCTCAGGTTATCTTCAGGTGGAGCCCATCTTATGTACAGCTCATCTTTCTCATACACTCGACAAGTTAGAACGTGTGCCACATGCAAAGGTTCATATTTTGAAATTTTAGTAACCAACTTTTTTATTTTTTTTTAACATTTATGAAATCCATCCATCCATCTAGGTACCTAATCAGGTATCCATGGTACCATTTATCCATTCATTGTCCATTCATTTAACATTTTTTTTTTTCGCACATGTACTCACATCCCACACAAAGCCACACACTCACACCACGGGGGATTTCACCATAATAGGTACTCGAACCGATGACACCGGGTTGAAACTCTTGTGAGTCTACCACCTAGGCATGAGAACCCAATTTAAATATCCATCCATTAATTTATCCATTCACGTAGATAAATCTATGTACTGATCCATTGATCCATCAATTCATCTAATCATTCATTTATCCATCCATTCAGCTTTTTTTTTTTTTTTCATAAATCTATCCATTCATTCATTCATTGATTAAATATTTTGAGTCTTGCATACAAACTTTTAGTGTTCTTAATTTTATATAGATTTCTTGAGGTACATATGTCCTACTTTTGAAAAGTTGCCTAAGGCTTTACTTATTGTCTTTACAACTCATCCAATTGGAATTTTAAATTTTAGAAAATGAACCTCTTAAAACAGTCAAGGAAGGAATTGCGATTGCTTTATTTATATTTTCAATTGTTATTGTAATAAACTGAATGATGGAAGTTATACTATGATCATTGCAATTATGGAATATAAGTTGGATGATATTGAATGATGGAATTTGTACCTTGAACATTATGATTATGTAACAATTTAGATGATATTTTTTTTCCTCTATTTTAATTTTAAGAGGGTGTTTACTTGATTTGTGATGAAATTGTGGTTAAAAGTTAGACAGTTTGAATTACATCCTCTGGTGCAGTGTCAGGGTCCAGTGTATCAGGATGTCGGATTTAGGATCATGACAATTACTCACCTTAATATTTTCAATTTATAATAATTAAATATCAAGTTGAGTTGGGTCAAGCTTTTGAGTCAACTTACCTTGGCTGAACATTGAGTCTAATTTTTTTATTATTATTTCCTTTAGTTTTTAAACTTGCTCACATATGTGAAAATGTGGATGGCCTAAAAATTAAATCAATGGTTATCTACATTTAGGCATGTTTGGGAAATGAATCATAAATATGAACACTGAAATGTTATGGAAGTTGGTCAATGTAGGAAATTGTGAAAATGTTGAAAAGTATATGGTCAATATTTGTTGTTTATTTTTTGAGTTATAGGCATCTCATATTATCCTTAAAAAAAAAATACACTCAGGTCCATAGCTCAAGTGGTAGACTGGGTGAAGATAGCCTCGTTTCAACACTTTAGGTCATGGTATCAATTCCCCCGTAGTGGGGGTGGCTAACATTGTGATGTGACTAATAGGGGTGGGTGGGTGCACTAACAATAGGGTGTATGAATTAACCCATTAAAAAAAAAAAAATCCTAAAATTGTCCATGATTAGCTTATTGAGAAAAATTAATTTACCTTTTTAAAAATAAATAACCATAATGCTCAATTTTCATCTTTTCTTTTTTACACTATAAACAATGAAAATTGTTTTATTTTTAGAAATAATATCAATTTCGATATATGTGGGTGCCATTATATATGATGGATCCCTTTGATGGAGCAAACATGCGACATTAAGTTAATGATCAGTACCTATGGCACCTTCGGCTCACCTTTGTTAAACTTAAGTTGGGCCATGCCCGGCCAGTGGAGACCAACTCCGGTACAAGTAAATGGGTCAGGTCGGGTTAGGCATGGCTCTCTGAATTTCAAGTGGGTCATGTCGGGTCATAAGGTAATGGGTAGGTTGGTTTTAATCTCAAATCTAGGTCCCTTCGGATAACAGGTTGCGCCTGAGGTAACCCTGACCGGACCCAAAACCCAAACAGTTATGACACATTGCCATCCCCTGAGTACATCTCTCCACCATACACATTGCATAGATATATGTAACCAGAACCATCAAGCTGGCGAGTCACAACGTGGAATTGCCATAACCAACAAAAATGGCGATTTCACATTCCTAGTGGTCCCATTCTGCTAATCTTTTGATAAGTCTTTTTCTTTTTCTGTTTTTTATTAGCCGTTCATTTCAAGGCCAGAAATATAAAAACTGGTCAAATCAACCATTATTTTCTGGCTATCCTGGAAATTGCCACGCGCGTGGTTGAGATACTGAAAATGGTTGTACTTCTCTCTTTCTCACGGACGCAGCAGAAGTGCCTGCGCTCAGAAGCTACGTGGCCCCACCATGATGTTTTCCAGAAATCCACACGGTTCATTCATTTTTCCTCATGTTAGGTTAGGGGACAAAAAATAGATGTATCCAAAACTCAAGTGGGGGCCATCTATTTGATGGACCTCACGAGGATGTTAACTTCTTTCTGGCTGCCTTTATCTTTTACTTCTCTTTTTTCAGTGCGTGTGGACTGATGCTGTGTTTATTTATTTTTTATCCTATGCATGCCATTATCATCCAATGGAATGTCCGTCATTCATCCCACATAAAATAGGCATCGCACATTAGTTGAGTGTGACAATGGAATGTCCATTGTTCATCCCACATGATCGTTTTGGTGCAGCCCAAGCTTTTTAATGGCTTGTTTGGATACAAGTGCCACCTTGGTGGGAAAGCATGCAAGTGTTAGGTGTAAGTCTTCAAACTCTACCATGTTAGCAACCGGTATTATGTACTACACCATTGGTATCAAACTTTCCTTTATCATTTCTATGTTCCAAAAAAAGAAGAAAGAAGAAAGAAAATCTTATATCCCTAATGCCAATTAACCGGCAGTTTGAGCGCACCTGACCTGAACTGAGCATTTAGTTGCGTCTACTTTTGGGGGTTTTTGACTTACAATGATGATATTCTGATGAATTTTTGACATTTTGATGATTAGATACCTCAGAACGGATTAATCCACTGATTCTAAACATTGAAGAGGCAATTTTCCATAGGTGATAACATGGGGCTGTGTGCAAGATCAATGCATCATTTGGTAGGTCTAAATGATGGCCATGCCATCCTGTGTGTCAAAGGTACAGCTGAATCCATCCAATGGGCTCCAACAATCATGTAATTCCTCAAACATGTGCGGATTTGGTACATCTGCCAGTTCAATCCATGCCATGCAGGGGTGTGGGTGTGTGTATGTGGACATATCCATTGATACACACACACACATTGTGTGTTTGTGTGTTTGTGTGTTTGTGTGTGTGTGTCTACACATCGTGTGTTTATTGATTTTTTTTTTTTAGACTGGTAAAGGGTCCTTATTGGTCTTTTTTTTAGTAGTAAAGGTGGTGGCTCCATTTTGTGTCTCACTTTTCTGCCCATGTGTCCCTATTGTTATAATTTGTGGGTGTGCGAAGAGAGGCATCAGGCACAGCATGTCATCAAAATTAATAGGCTTCTCATGGTATGACTCAATTAATATGTTTGCCCACATAACAGTGTGATAGTTTAACTCCATCACAGTACGCTTTGGGGTGTATTTTTGGGATCAAATGCTAAATGAAATATGGAAAAGTGGAAAGAGGGTGTAGATAAAACCCGTACATCACAATGGCCCCTTAGAACCCTTATCCGTCCATTACCCGAGACGGTAGTACCCAATCCGTTCCCATCTTTCCTTCCTAGCTGGTGTTGCCAGTGGATTAGGTGCACCACAGCCTCACTAAAAACGAATGTGGTGTATGTATTGTATATATGCTCCTTCCATCTGTTTTTCCGGCCCATTTTAGGTAATGATCCAAAAATAAAAGATCTAATTCACATGTGGACCACACAAAAAGGAAATGGTGGTGAGGGACTATTCAAAACTTCTTATGAGCCACAAAAGTTTTGGATATTCATTTTTTTCCATTCATCTACCTATGTGTGACCTTATTAATAAGTTGGATGGAAAATAAACATTAGGGTGAGCATTACAGTGGGCCCTTGGAAGATTCTAATGGTGTGGTGAAGTGTTGGCGTTGTGGGACCCACCTTGATGTATGTGTTTGCCATCCAACATGTCGCATAGACATGGATGAAGAAAAAAAACAATTATCAGCTTGATCCAGAATTTTTGAGGGCCCTAAGTGTAAATTTCTACAATGCGGAATAAATTGGACCGTGCTGTGCATTTGAGATGGAGATCTATAAACCATAAACCAAAAACCAATGAATTCGTACCTAGTGTAGATGCCATGTCTGTAGACCGAATGCCGTAGCCTTCTGCACCTTACACCTTTAGGAGAGCACTGGGATGGGATGTAGAGCTTCCAACGTGTGTAGGTTTGCGGACCCAGCCCTGTTTATATAGATATGTGGGTTGGGGAGTTTGTAACCCATCGACACTCCTCTACCCTAAGCTCCACACGAATTTGAGTATCCTAATACTATTATAACACTGTGCGTGCGACACAGTTAGCGCACCACCCCTACACGATCATAGATCAATCACGTCTTTAGTGGGGTCCACTGGTATGCCTGACCATTAGATCCAGTCCTTAGGTAAATCCAGTCCGTTGATAAATTAGGCCCACTTTACAGAAAATCTTACACTAAGAATTTTTTAAGGGTGAACGCTCAATGTCCACTGTTTCCTATGGTGTGGTCCACCTGAGATATGTATCTAACTCATTTTTTAGCTCATGCTACAAAATGATCTGGAAAACTGGATGGACAACATCGAGAAAACATATATATCATGGTGTGGCCCAAGGCACGAATCAATAGCAGCATTAGTAGGCAAAAGACGGAAGTGGATTGCATCCTAGCCCTAGACGAAAATCAATTCAGGCAAGGGATTTGTAGGGCCCACCGTGATGTTTATATACTATCCAACCTGTTCATAAGGTCACATAGACACGGATGAAGGGAAAACACAAATCCAGTCCGTTGATAAATTAGGCCCACTTTACAGAAAATCTTACACTAAGAATTTTTTAAGGGTGAACGCTCAATGTCCACTGTTTCCTGTGGTGTGGTCCACCTGAGATATGTATCTAACTCATTTTTTAGCTCATTCTACAAAATGATCTGGAAAACTGGATGGACAACATCGAGAAAACATATATGTCATGGTGTGGCCCAAGGCACGAATCAATAGCAGCATTAGTAGGCAAAAGACGGAAGTGGATTGCATCCTGGCCCTAGACGAAAATCAATTCAGGCAAGGGATTTGTAGGGCCCACCGTGATGTTTATATGCTATCCAACCTGTTCATAAGGTCACATAGACATGGATGAAGGGAAAACACAAATGTTAGCTTGATCCAAAACTTTTATGACCCCCAAGAAATTTTTAACGGTGGAGGTTTAATCCCCACCATATGGTCCACTTAAGCTTGTATCTGCCCCTTTTTGGGATCATGCCATAAATTGATATGTAAAACTGGACGAACCATGTGGATAAACCCCATACATTATGATGGGTCCCATAGGCCCTTGCCTAGACCGAATGGAATCCGGTTCTGTCTAGGGCTCTCAATGGAGCAAGTCAGATTCGAGATCCGATTCGCTTCGAATCCGTATAATGCGAATTTGGATCTTAAAATAGGTCCGATTACTTAAATGGACCGGAATTGGATCTTAAAATAGGTCTGATTACTTAAATGGACCAAATATGGATTCACAAGAACATATCCGAGTTCGATCCGAATCTGATTAAGATCTGACTCATTGTCACCTTATTGTATATGTTATGTTCATGCTGAACATCAGTTTTACAAATTATTTTGGACCATGTCGACCATACCACAATAAATATTGGGATTTGCATCATTTTTCTACTAAATTAAATATATTATATTATATATTTTATATCATATATTTTTTTAGATTTGTAATGGGGTGGATTCGGACCTAGATCCGACATCGGACCTCAATCCAATGGTTATATGGATTTTGGATTGGAAATGGATCTAACGATTTATAAATGGATCGGATATGGATATCACCTTTTGGATCCAAGTTGGATCCGAATCCATCTACAGATATACGGACTTGGAGCCGGATTCAATTGGATCCGATCCAGATCCAACCCATTGAGAGCCCTTAGTTCTGCAATCCACTTACACAAAAGATGGTAATTAAAAGCTACATTATTAATAATGGGCATTTTTGTCATTTTATAAAATAACTTGGAAATAGGAGAAAACTAATGGAAGGTACCCAATTGATAATTATTAGTATTAATGAGGTATCTTAATGAGAAGATAATTTAAAAAGATACTGAGATGTAATGAGGTACTATTTTGTAAAATTTCCAAAGCTTTTTACATTCTCTTTGGCCTTAATGCTGTATGCATTTATTTTTTAATCAACTAAAAGGTATGTTATAATTTAACTATTTTAGCAGGTCTCTTAATGGAATGTGAAATATTTAGAATGAATGATGTAGGAAAAATAAAAAGGCTAGTTAACTTTTAAATATTTTATATTTATTGATTCTTCAATTATTTTATGCTTTGTTAGGGCGTAATGGCTCTATCCATGTGGGATATGACACCTACATACTTGAAAACAATCCTTAATTTTGGGACCAAAGTAGAGATCAGTTAGAGCACCACGATGAAGTTATTTATACTCATCAAAATCAGTTAACAAAAATGTACGTTTTCTCAAGCAAGATGATCCGTTGGATTGATGAAAATGCTTCATCATGCCTTAATATTCACCAGTTGTGGATAATATATGTAACGACCGCAAAATTTCGGTAGGAAAATTTTCTTTTAGGAACAATAATGGTTTAAGTAAATAAATTTAAGATAATAAACAAAAGAAAAGCATGGAGTAATTGGTTAAAGCTCTCTTAAGTGAGAGAGAAGACTAGGGATCAAGTCCTATCACTAATAAGAATTTAATTTCCTTTTTGCTATAAATATGAATTTTGGTTAGGACCATGTGGGTGGGTCAAAATCGATCTGAATGAGTCATAATGACCATAAGGTCAAAATGTACATGGGCTACGAAATTCAGATCGATTGGACCTACAGATGGGCAACATCGATTAGATGAATAATAGCCTTTAAAATTCTTTTATTATTGTTTTATTTAATTATTAAATTAATTGTGATAAATTTATTTTATTCCAAGTTATTATTGGGCCCACAATGAGGTGGCCGACCCAATGTTTGACCAGATCTTTTGTAAACCACCCCACATATAAGCCTAAAATAATAATAACAATAATACTAAAAATAAAAATAAAAATAAAAATAAAAATAAAAAAAGGTTGCTGGACGTTCAGCAGTCAAAGACGCTGGAACGTCCAGCAATGGAGGCTTTTGAAGTTAACGTGGGGGCCCCACTCATGGGACCCACCTTGATGGATTTAATATATCCATTCCGTCCATTTATTTCTCCAACTTATTTTAGGACTGGTGTCCAAATTTGGACCCAAACCGAGGTCCAAGTGGGCCATACCACCTGGAACAAATTAATGGTAAAAAAATTATGAAATAAAAATGAAAACAAAAATATAGAAATTCTGGGCGTGGACAGCGATCCACTCGTAGACCCCATTGTGATGAAATCAGTAGATCCAAGCTGACCTATGTTGTGTCATGATGTTTTACAGCTTGCGTCTAAAAATCAGGTAAATCTGAATCTCAGATGGCCCACACCATTTAAATAGTAATGATAACAACACACATGGTTGAGGTAGTCCGATTTTGGATTGCTGTCCACTTTTGGGACCCATTTGGAGACATTTTGAGAAATCTAATCCGTCCAATATTTTAATAAATAAATTTTCTGGTTGAGGACAGAAAATGATCCATATAAGATATTCCAATAGACTATACCAAGACAAACAGTGGGGACAATACCTGTCCACTGGTTGAGAACTTATGGGCCCCACTGTGTAGACTTTGAAAAATCTGATCCACCCAATCTCTTGAGTAATGGCCCAATCAGAGTTCCAGGTGAGCTGTGCCAAGTGAAATAGTGGGGAGGTACGGTATGGATTCTCATAAATTGATCATTTTAGATATCCTACAACAAGATCTTTGCAAAATGTAATTAACCATCTTTGGTAGTGTACCATTGGGGAACTTGTGACCAAGAATAGGATGATCCACCAGTCAAGTGGGCCGTACCATTAGAAAAATAGTAAAAGGGTCATTCCTTTTGGAAAAATGGGTCACAATAATCGAATCTGGACTGTCCATTAGGACACTAAACCTCAATAAAGTATAATTCAAATTGAAAATAAGTATATTTAAGGCTAGATTGGTGATGAATAAATATAAATTACATTTATTGTAGATTCATGACCGATTCTACTCAGGACGTGATAGAATTAACAAAGTAATCACCACTATCAATAGGTGAGTACATCCCAGCACGTTTCCTAGTCATTTTAATTAAGTTGTGTGATGGACATAATATGTGATATCGATTAATTCATGATTGGTTAAATATTATTTGAATAATATCCATTTATAATAAATGTCATGAAATGTTGTCTCTCAAAAGGAGAGATGGAATGTACGGATGTGAATTATTGTATGGATGTGAATTATTGCATGCATTCATGAGTTATTGTACCTGGAGTTCGACTCCGAAGATCGGTTGGTACTTAAGTACCCGGTTATCCAGGGACCATCCTGGAATTCCACTAATATGTGGAAGTCCGCTCTACAAGGAAGGGAGAGCTGATTGATGGGATTCAATCGAAGCAAGTGGAAGACTGAATATATGCCCACATGATGCATCATTTCATATTAAACTCATTCTTGCATTAATTATGTATTACATGTATTTGATGGCATGTGTTTATCCTACTTAGTTGAAATACATATGAACAATATTGGGTTATTCATTGGGCTTTCCAGCTAACGTTGTGAATTAAAAATATACAGATGATGTGGACATTGAACCTTCAAAGAATGCCCCTGATAATGAAATGGGACCACTAGAGGAACCGTAGGACTATTAACCTAATTTTACCGAGGAAGAAATGGCGGCCCTAAATCAAGATGTTTAGACTATTTTTATTTTATTTTGTTATTTTTAATAATTAGTAGACATCTAATAAAGTCCTAAATGGATGGATTTAGTTTATAGTTGAATATTTCATGAACAAATGGTAACTTAGTATTTCATTATTTTATGCCTCTTAAAGTGGTTTAACATTATAAATGCATTTAGTGCACCAGTTATACCCCGTAAACTGAGTTGGAGGGTGCATACTCTAAGTCTGAATTTCGGGGCGTGACAAAATATATTAAAGAGATGCTTTTCTTAAAAACCTAGTTGACCTATAGGTTATGACCCCACTCTTATACATAAATGGTAGACCCCTGAAAATTAAAAACCAAACTTAGGACATTCCCTAAATGATTGTGGTAAATGTACAAGAACTTAGAAATCAAAATTAGGAATCCCTATAAAAAAAATGAAATGAAATGTTTACTGCTCATCTGAAGTTCAATATAGACTCAAAGTGCTTTATTGTTGTTGATAATTGATTTATAGTTCATTTTATAGCAATTAAGTATTTTTATATGATTTTATAACACAAAAATCCTGCTGGACAGTAATGTTCAACAGAATTGTTGATTTTTGTAAAAATCATATCTATTAATATACAGCTCCGATCAGTGTGATTTAAAGGCCTGATCATAGCTGGGTAAGTTTAGTTTAATATAAAATTAGTAAAAAAATATAAACCCATTAGTGACTACAATAAATTAGTAAATTTCTACAGACTAGTCAAAAATGTCCCAAATACTGGACAGATTATAATATACGAAGTTTATAAAATTTTGTACTTCTTGGAACAGGTTGAAATTTTATGACAGATAAGTAGACCTATAAGTTAATCTACAGAAATTTTTTTATGTAAAAATATATTTTATAAAGTAGTGGATCAGTATTAGAATTACCCTGAACATTATTCTGTTGGATAGCAATGGACTAGCAGAATTGTAGTTACTTATAAAATTTGTATTTATTAAAGTACAGCTCCGATCTAGGTGGTTCAAAATCTTAATTGTTGCTTGACAAGTGTAGTTTAGATAAAAAATAGTTAAAATTTCATAAACATCATATACTTTATAGATTTAGCAAATTTGTGAAGACTGGTCAGAAAATATCTATTTCTGGACAGATTACATCGTAGGAATTTTAGAAAATTCTGTAATAAGCAAAACAAAAATACGAAATTTTACAGTGATAAAGTGAACTCATCAAGAAAGTTATATAAAAAATTTTCTGTAAAAATATAACCAATAAGATAACAAATTAATACTGAAACCAACCCTAAATGTACATCAAGTAAATTTTCCAGATGTCTACCCTCACTATTCTTTCTTATTTTAGTACAATAAACCCCTTAGTGGCTCTTTGGCACTAAATTTCGTTATTCTTCATAGGTAATTATGGCTCCTAGGAAATCCAAAAGCCTACGTGATACAGGCCTATCAACAAATGTAACTATAGCCCAAGGACTGGTAGTGAATCCTGCAGTAGTGGTGGAAGAAGAGGCGTCAAATAGAGAACAAGATGAAAATGATATAGAAGAAAAAGAAAACTTTGAGGAACAACAGAATCTTGCACCACCCCCACTGGCGGCAAATCAAAATGAAGCAGGGCCCAGTACTCGGTTACCATTACCTCCTAGGACAACGCATGCGAATCCTACGGGACCCAACATTCAACCTTTGGATGCAGCATTTAGACTACTTCACCAAATGGCGGCAATGATGAAACAACAACAGGAACAGTTTGCTGCATAGTGGGCTGACATGACTCAAGCACCACGTGGAAGTCGACAGACAGTGCCAATGAGATCGGAACAACCACGAGAAGTGGACTTGCTGGAGAAGTTCACCAAACTCAGGCCTCCGGTATTTCAGGGTGCCACAAATCCAACTATAGCTGAGGATTGGTTGGTCCAAGTAGAGAAGGTACTAGAAGCAATGAACTACCCTGACAATCAAAAGATTCGATTGACCTCATTCATCCTTTAAGGAGAATTAGATGTCTGGTGGCATGCGGCAAAGCAGGTGGTGGAAGCTAATCATGAGTGGACATGGGCAGAGTTTAAGAAGAAATTTCGTGAGAAGTATTTTCCTCAGGCCTACAGAAATCAGAAAATGGCTGAGTTCACTAAGTTAGGACAAGGCTCAATTGATTGTGGCTCAGTATGAGGCTAAGTTCGCAGAATTGTCCAGATATGTTCCGAAAATCTTGGAAGATGAAGAATATAAAATCTCTAAGTTTGATGAAGGACTTTGTCAGAATGTTCGAACAAAGTTCTGCACCGACACTATTAAAATCTATGCTGAGATTATAGCAAAGCGTTCAAGGCTGAAATGGATAATGAACTGGTTCCAGAAATCTCGCACTCAAATAATTGGAAGTCAGTCTTGGTCTGCACCAAGTCAGCAGCAATCTTTAGAGAAGAGGCAAAGGGTTAATGTGTCAACTTTCGTGGGGAACAATCAGGATCAGTTCTTTGTTGGAAACTATGCTCACTGCAATAAGTATGGACACAAAGCAATACACTGTCAGACCCGACTTCGCGACATGGGCTTACTACCTTCCCATGCGTTGTTCCCTGCTACAACTCAACAGTCAGGCATGACATCTCAGGCATCGCGGTTAGCAAATCCCATTCCCCAATCTTCAAAGTCGTTACCTCTCAGGCCACAACAGTTCCAACAAAATCGACCCCAACATCCAGCTCGACCTACGACTTCTCAGAATCGAGGAGGACAGCAATTTAGACAACAACCTATGCAAGGGAAAGTATATGCGATTGCACCAACTGCTGAGCCAGAGGTGGATAACAATGTGGTGGAAGATATAGCGAATGTTCGTGATAAATCTGTTACTATTCTTTTCGACTCTGGTGCTAGCTTATCTTTCATATCAACTGCTATAGTGGAACGATTAGGCCTTAAACCAGAACACCTTAGAAAAACAATCTTAGTTGAGACACCTGTAGGAAAGGCAGTAGTCTTGAACCAAGTGTGTAGAGTCTGTCAACTCAATATTGGCAGTATACTTATGCCAGCAGATTTGATTGTGATGGACATGTCAGGGTATGATGTAATCCTAGGTATGGACTGGCTTATCTCGAATCGAGATAAGATAGACTGTCATGATAAGTCAGTTACCTTCTTTATTCCTCGCAAAGAACCATTCCAAATGCAAGTCATAGAGAAGGGTAAAGAATTTATAAATATCATTGTGCTAAAGGAAGGTGAGTCACAAGAGCAGACCTTGGATCAAATTCCGATAGCGAGTGAGTATCCCGAGGTTTTTCAGGACATTCCTATGTTACCACCTCGACGAGACGTTGATTTCGGTATCGATCTCTTACTAGGTACTGCACCAATCTCTATTCAGTCATACTGAATGTCGACAGTGAAATTAAAGGACTTGAAAGATCAACTGGGCGAATTAACAAAACAAGGTTTCATAAGACCTAACACATCCCCGAGGGGTGCACCGGTAATTTTTGTAAAGAAGAAGGATGATAATATGCGGTTATGTATTGACTACCGTCGGCTGAATGAGGTGACCATCAAGAACAAATACCCATTACCTCGTGTTGACGATTTATTCGATCAGTTGAAGGGTGCTTGTTATTTCTCTAAAATTTACTTAAGGTCGAGATATCATTAGCTACGAATCAAGGAAGCAGATATAAACAAAACAGCGTTCCTAACACGATATGGGCATTATGAATTTTTTGTTGTGCCTTTTGGGTTGACCAATGCCCCAGCCATGTTTATGGATTTGATAAACAAAATATTCCAGCCATATCTGGATCAGTTCGTTATCGTATTTATTGATGATATATTGATTTACTTGAAGACTTGTTACGTGCATGCACTCTCAATTTCAAAGGCAGTTGGGACGATAATCTGCAGTTTACTGAGTTCGCCTACAACAATAGCTATCAAGCTAGTATTTGTATGGCATCGTATGAAGCATTGTATGGGCGACCTTGTCGAGCACGTAATTGCTGGACAGAAGTGGGTAAGAAGAGTTTGATTGGTCCCGACATTGTTCAGGAAGCTTTAGTAAAGGTTGAACTCATTCGAAAGCGTCTATTAGCAGCTCTAAGTCGTCAAAAGAGTTATCCGGACAACAGAAGACGAGACTTACTTTTTCAGGAAGGAGATCACGTTTTCCTCAAAGTTTCATTGATGAAGGGATTAATGCAATTCGGAAAGAAAGGAAAACTAGCTCTGCATTTTATCGGTCCATTCCAGATTATAGAACGAATAGGAGCTGCAGCTTACAAACTTGCGTTATCACCTCTACTTGCAAGTGTTCACAATGTATTCCATGTGTCCATGCTACAAAAGTACGAAAGAGATGCTTCGCATACTATAGATTGGCAAGACCTAGAACTTCAAGAAGATGTCTCTTATATAGAAAAGTTGACTCGTATCTTAGACCGGAATGAACATGTATTACGAAACAAGATTGTTCTGTTAGTTAAAGTACTGTGAAACCATCATGGAACAGAAGAAGCATCATGGGAGCAAGAGTCGAAAATTCGCGAAAAATATCCTCTTCTATTCGAATAAGAACTCAGGTAAATTTCGAGGACGAAATTTTTTATTAAGGGGGTAGAACGTAACGACCCCAAAATTTCGTTAGGAAATTTCTCTTTTATGAACAATAATGGGTTTAAGTAAATAAATTTAAGATAATAAATAAAAGAAAAACATGGATTAATTGGTTAAAGCTCTCTTAAGCGAGAGGGAAGACTAGGGATCAAGTCCTATCACTAACAAGAATTTAATTTTCTTTTTGCTCTAAATACGAATTTTGAAATTCAAACTTATTTTATCTTATCTCAACCAACCCATCTTATCCCAATAAACTCCCTCTCTAAAAAGAGAGAGAACGAGAGGATTATTCATCGTAAAAGAAATGAAAGAAAAGAAAGGGAGAAAATGAGAGAAAGAAGGAGGAGCGGAGGATCTTACGGCTAAATCAAGTAGGCAGTCCCTTCCTTTTATTTCATTTAAGTGGGCCAGACCCAACCAATGAACGAGTTGGATCGTCCGTCCATTCATTGTATGGATCTAGGGACCATATTTTTATCTTAACCCTTGAATATAAGATCGTGATTGGTGGGGACCATTTGGGTGGGTCGGAATCGATTTGAATGAGTCATAATGACCATAAGGCCAAAATCTATATGGGCCACGAAATTCAGATTGATTGGACCTACAGATGGGCCACATCGATTGGATGAATGATAGCCTTTAAAATTCTTTTATTATTGTTTTATTTAATTATTAAATTAATCGTGATAAATTTATTTTATTCCAAAATATTATTGGGCCCACAATGAGGTGGCCGACCCAATGGTCTGTCCAAATCTCTTGTAAACCACCCCACATATAAGCCTAACATAATAATAACAATAATAATAAAAAGAAAAATAAAAAGAAAAAAAGGTTGCTAGACGTCCAGCGTTGGAGGCTTTTGAAGTTAACGTGGGGGCCCACTCATGGAACCCACCTTGATGGATTTAATATATCCACTCGATCCATTTATTTCTCCAACTCATCTTAGGACTCGTGTCCAAATTTGGACCCAAACCGAGGTCCGAGTGGTCGACACCACCTGGAACAAATTAATGGTGAAAAAATTATAAAATAAAAATGAAAAGAAAAATATAGAAATTCTGAGCGTGGACAGCGGTCCACTCATGGACCCCATTGTGATGAAATCAGTAGATCCAAGCTGACCATATGTTGTGTCATGATGTTTTACAGCTTGGGTCCAAAAATCAGGTAAATCTGAATCTCGGGTGGCCCACACCACTTAAACAGTAATGATAACGACACACATGGTTAAGGCAGTCCGATTTTGTATTGCTGTCCACTTTTGGGACCCATTTGGAGACATTTTGAGAAATCTAATCCGTCCAATATTTTAATAAACAAGTTTTTTCGTTAAGGACAAAAAATGGTCCATATAGGATATTCCAATGGGCCATACTAAGACAAACAGTGGGGACAATACGTGTCCAATGGTTAAGAACTTGTGGGCCCCACTGTATAGTCTTTGAAAAATCTGATCCACCTAATCTCTTGAGTAATTTGATATTAGTTTTGTGACAAACAATCAGCCCAATCAGAGTTCCAAGTGGGCCATGCCAAGTGAAATAGTGGGGAGGTACGGTATGGATTCTCATAAATGGATCATTTTAGGATATCCCATGACAAGATCTTTACAAAATGTAATTAACCATCTTTGGTAGCGTACCATTGGAGAACTTGTGACCAAGAATAGGATGATCCACCAGTCAAGTGGGCCGTACCATCAGAAAAATAGTAAAAGGGTCATTCCTTTTAGAAAAATGGGTCACAATAATTGAATCTGGACCGTCCATTAGGAAACTAAACCTCAATAAAGTATAATTCAAATTGAAAATAAGTATATTTAAGGCTAGATTAGTGATGAATAAATATAAATTACATCTATTGTAGATTCAGGACCGATTCTACTCAGGACGTGATAGAATTAACAAAGTAATCGCCACTATCAATAGGTGAGTACATCCCAGCACGTTTCCTAGTCATTTTAATTAAGTTGTGTGATGGACATAATATGTGGTATTGATTGATTCATGATTGGTTAAATATTATTTAAATAATATCCATTTATAGTAAATGTCATGAAATGTTGCCTTTCAAAAGGAGAGATGAAATGTACGGATGTGAATTATTGCATGCATTCATGAGTTATTGTGCCTGAAGTTCGACTCTGGAAGACCGATAGGTACTTAAGTACCCGGTTACCCAGGGACCATCCTAAAAGCCCACTAATATATGGAAGTCCGCCCTACAAGGAAGGGGGAGTCGATTGATGGAATCCAATTCGAAGCAAGTGAAAGACTGAATATATGCCCTCTTGATGCATCATTTCATATTAAATTCATTCTTGCATTAATTATGTATTACATGTATTTGATGGCATGTGTTTATCTTGCTTAATTGAAATGCATGTGAACCGTATTGGGTTACTCACTGGGCTTTCCAGCTGGCATTGTGAATTAAAAATATACAGATGATGTGGACATTGAACCTTCAGAGAATGCCCCTGATAATGAAATGGGACCACTTGAGGAACCGCAGGACTATTGACCTAATTTAACCGAGGAAGAAGTGGCGGCCCTAAACTAAGACGTTTAGACTATTTTTGTTTTATTTTGTTATTTTCAATAATTAGTAGACATATAATAAAGTCTCAAATGGGTGGACTTAGTTTATAGTTGAATATTTCATGAACAAATGGTAACTTAGTATTTCATTATTTTATGCCTCTTAAAGTGGTTTAACATTGTAAATGTATTTAGTGCACCAGTTATACCCCGTAAACTGGGTTGGAGGGTGCACACTCTAAGTCCAAATTTCGGGGCGTGCCAATATAAGTATGAATTTAGGGATACTACCTACCACTTATAGCGAGTCAAATCAATTTTGAATACGATTAAGAATTATATGACAACCTAATACATTTTTTTACAGTGGTTTGATTTTTTTTAATTGTAGGTGTTAAGACAGCATGTATCCTCTTGTTAGTTTTCAGACTGATGGAAGAATGGCTGAGAGAAGAGGAAGAAGATGATTATTCCAACCTTCTGATGATATATTGCAACGCCCCAGATTTTCAAGATTTATTTGAAAATTTTTGAAAATTCATTTTTAATTTATTTTTTTATTAATTATCGTACATTTATTGTTGATTTGGGAATAGTGGGACATCCATAGGAGATCCGATAGGGGACCCTTTACAAAAGTTGCTTAGAACGATCCCATAAACATCGTAGAAAGATCAGATTTTAAAAATCACACACTTTTCAGATAATTATGAAAATGCCATAGTTAAACTTAAGTGAAGATGTCATTTTTAAATATTATAATTTCTGACGATTACTTTCACTCAAAACCCTGGATCTAAGCTTATGGGCACATATTAACCATACACGTCAAATTTCAGCCCTTAAATCATAGTAGAAGTGGTCTAATTGTCAAATCAGCCTATTGACCCTTGATTTTCATGTACATCGAGTGGGGAAAGTAGATGGTTAGTCGTAGTTGAATATTTCTCTTCGTATGAGTGACTTGGATCATCTTTATCATGGACCAATAGTGTGATTTGAGTGCCCCACCTTGATAAGTCTCTTTCTTATACGCGAAGTTATCCCGTTCTAGAAATTAACGAGTTACCAACTTTTTTTAAATCTGAACCTTTCAATTTACCTACTTCTCACCATCAATCGCTTCTCAAATTTGGACTACTTATTATAATCATATGACTACGAGTTTACACAAAATTTGGACCTCGATTTATAATCCTAAACCATTGAACCACAAAACCAGCTCCTTCATTTTCCACCAAAAGTTGGAATTTCAGATTTAGGCATTTCTCACCATCAATCAATCACTAAACTTTGTACAATTGTTTTCCTCTTATAACTACATATTTTCTCAAAATTTCAGCCCTGATCATCAAGCGTAGACCGTTAATTGAGATCTAGGCCATTTTAGCACCCGTCAGGCCATTTTCAAGGATCGACCAATCTAGAATATGAATCATTAAGAAATTTACGTATTTTGACTCTACTCTTCGAGCTTGATAAGATGAATGGATTAGAATTGATCAAAGATCACCTGAATATTGATATTTGAGAAACCACCTCAAGACGTTACACAAGACCTCGCACGCTCTTCTTTTCTCTACCCATGTACGCACATCCCTCTCCATATTCCTACTACCCACCTCCAAGCCCTTCTCCTGACCCTAGCCTCCATGCTTTAGAGAAAGAGAGAAGAGAGAGAGAGAGAGAGAGAGAGAGAGAGAGAAGAGAGTTCTTTCTCATATTTTTCCAGCAGGCTAGGATTTTCTACAACCCTCTTCTAAGTCCATCCTAGGGTGAGGATTTTCCTTCAAGCCTTTCATTAATAATATCACGATTATCATAAGTTTCTTTTATGGTATGTGAAGTTATTTTGTTTTGCATTGCTTATCCATATAACATGAAGTTTGATGTGAGATTTGTAATAAATATCATTGTATGGTGATGTGATTCATTATTTAGATTTTTTACTAAGAAGCATGTGTATTTATGTTATTTATTTTTGTGAAATCAATGCCCTTATTTTCTTAGTCCATGTATTACAAGTAACATTGGTTTTCATATTGTGATATGAAATATATGTATAAGATCATGATATTGATATCTCATTATTATATACTCTTTGTCCCTAAGTTGGTAAAATTATTTAATGTAGAGAGATGGAACCCATGAGAGGTGTCCATGATGGAAGAATATATCTTGACTTAACTGAGAGAATAAGGTGATTGTTTGTTAATGGATCCTTACATATACATAATGTTTTATTGGACCCATTTATATTACATGAGTATTTTAATAAATTTGGCCATGATGTATAACTTTGGCTTCTTGGGATATGATGAAATCATAAAACAGGACAATGAGTGGACACTAATGGTATACAAATTCTCATGAGCCGGGGTTGGTGCCATGGACACTAAGCCCGAGCTGTCAGCCTATGCTGGGTCACTTGTGACTCCCCATAATGTCCAGTGAGCTGCTAAAAATGGTTGTATGTGAAATTACTTAAATAATGGTGAAACTAAAGTCATGCATTCACTTGGCTCCATGTGGGTGTATGGAATTGAGAATAGGCTAGAGCGCCCTACTTCTCCCGTACATTATCACGTGTAGATTTGGGCTATGAGCGTCCCGTTTCTCACGTGGTCGGGCAAAACTATGGGCTTGTGCGTCCCAAGAACCTCTGGTGAATAGTGGTTAACGTAAAGTCATAACAGGGAGTCACCCACTTCATGTATTGTGATTTTAGCCAGGGTGCCTTAGCCAGAGCATGCATTCCATGCATCGCATTAACAAAGATTTTTACTTGATTGTTTTGTTTGAATAAAGATATTATTATGTTGCATTACTCTGAGTTTTGCATATTATTATTCTTGATTGTCTTGGAGGAAATATTCCCCACTATGATAGTGTTTAACACTATCCCAATCGCAATTTAGATGATGTAAGTGAAGATCCAGGTATCGAACTCGACTTTCAAGATGAAGAGTTCGATGGTTCGTACGATCACATGGCGGATGAAAACGTTAAAGGAATTTAGTTGATATTTTCATTTATTAGACATTTCTTTTGATTAGTGGTTACATTTATGGAAATTGTAATAAGTCTTCCAGAGAAGACATGGTTTGATATTTTGATTAATTAGTATGAATATTGGTTGGTTCCCTTATTTAAACATAGATAATGAAGTAGTAAGTTTGATAGAATAAGATGAATATTTGTTTCCGCCATTGTGCTTGAATGCTATATTTCATTATTTAACAAATCAATTAGTCCATGATTTGCTTGGGAATTCGGCCGTCATGTTATACACAAAAGTCGAAAATCTCGAGTCGTTACATATATGAGCAGGCTTCCCCTTGTTAGTTTTTAGAATATGGAAAATGACTGAGAGAAGAGGAGGAATAAAAAAGATATCGTGAATTTCTAATGATATATATGACGAATAAAAGTTTGTTTTTTTTTTTTTTTGGGTGGGGGGAAGAGTGTAGTTGCTGCGACCCTTCCCTCTATATATTTTTAGTATATGTGTACCAATTTAAATTCAATATATGACGAATAGAATTTAGATTTTTTTTTTTCGTTTGGAAGAATGTTATTGTCACTTTTCTCATTGGGCCTTGACTTTTTGAACAGATGTTTAGTTAATGTAATGGATTACATAAATGAATGTAAAAATGTAATGAATTATGTTGGGGCTCATGCGGCGTAGAGAAATCATAGTTACGTGGTTATGCCATCATACACATGGTAAACATTGGCATAACCTTCGAATGGTTAAATTTCTAACTGTTGGGACTTTTTTTCTTCTCTCTCTCTCTCTCTCTCTCTCTCTCTCTCTCTCTCTTATTTCTTTATTTTCTTACTCTCTCACATTCTATTACTCTCATTTTCTTTTAAAATAGCATCATTAAGTTGGTTTTTCACATTTGAGTATATGGGTTCATTTGAGTAGTTGTTTGGTAATATAATAAAACTACAAAGAACAATTCCCTACAATGTGGGCCTACATGATCATGGAAGGTTGACATCAAAGGTTGACCGACATGGTGAACAACCCATATTAACAAATGGACCTCACATGATGAATGGTCCACATCAATGTGGGCCCACATAATGGACAGTTAACATCAAAGGTCGGCCGCACGGGCTGCACATGATGAATGGCCCATATCAAAGTATGGCCTTGGACAATCTACATCAAGGGTTGGGCTCACATGATGGAAGGTTGACATTAAAGGTGGGCCCACATGATAAATGACCCATATTGAAGGTGGGATCCCACATGATGAATTGTCCACATCAAGGTGGCACCAAAGGTGGGCCTCACATGATGGATGGCCCACATCAACGTATGGCCCAGCATGATGGAATGTCCTCATCAAGTAGGCCCCACATGATATATGGTCCACATCAAAGGTGGGACCCACATGAATGGATGTTTACATTGAATGTAGCCCACATGATGGACGTCGAAGGTGGGCCCACATGATGAACAACTCATGTTAAAGACCAGGCCCCAAATGATGAATGGTCCTCATCAAGTTATGCCCACATAATGGATGGAGGACCTCACATGACATGTGGACCACATCAAAAGGTGGCACCTGTATGATGGATGGTAGACATTAAAAGGAACCCACATGATGGTCAACCATCGAAAGTGGGCCTACATGATGAATGACCGATATTAAAGGTGGACCATTTAATCAGTACCAGAAAAAATGAACAGCACACTTCAATTTGATCATAATCAGAGTTGTGATTTATAAAAATAAAGCAACTAACCCTACTCTTATTTGAATGTTTTACGAAACATTCTTATTTGATATATGATCTTTTTTTCTTCATTATGAAAAATTGATTTTACTCAGCAAGCTTATTGTAAAATAAGAGCTGGAAGAAACTATTTTATTAGAGTGGCTTTTATTTAAAAAGCTCTTATTTGATTAGATCATGAGGCCCATGCATGCCGCATGATTTTGATAGAATATATAAGTTCTCACAACTTAATAGGTTTAGGCAAGAGAGCTAGATTCAATTCGCTTGTGATCGAATGCATGTTAAGTTACCTACCGTCTATTTGGAACAGTTCTGGGTGTACCTTGATGTAGATGTGAAATCCAAACCAAGAATACGATGGACCGCCTCATGTTCATTGTACAACTGAAATTCGTACTGTTTCAAAAGTTTGGGTGGGATGCTTCCACCTAAAATCAATATATTCACGTGGCTGGACCTACCTGAGCTATTGAATGTCCTTTTTGGTTTGTTTTCCACTTCATCCTAGTGGTTAGCACCTGCAGATTAAAACAAAAAAAAAATGAGGTAGGGCACCCCCCTTCCCAATGTTCTCAAATGTTTTTTTGTGATGTTGCCTGCCTAAGCTATACATTAGGCTAAAATTTTAAATCTAGGTCTAATTTGGATGGGCTTGCTGGATTAGTGGTCTAGATTTCACATATTATTATAGTATACGTTACCTTTTCATGTGTTCGGATGCATGTGAACAAAACTAGGAGTGTGGAACGTATCGGCGTGAAGTGTGCATTCTTGAACGGGAAAATTGGGCGCTATCTACTCTGTAAAAAAGGAAGTTAAATGGTACTTTCAAGTTTCATGCACTGTTTAAATCGTCTCTGGAGTTGGACAAGTTCGCTTCTATTTGCTTGACTCCCACTATGGATGGAGGTTGCTCCCAAAATCATTTACATTGGAAGATCCTAGAAACCAATATCAAGACTCTTTCCACTGAATGTGGAACACCATTGTATTTGTGTACATAAGCATGTTCGCCTCTAAATGTAACTAGTTAGCTGTATTTGTGTACATATACATGTTTGCCTCTACATGTAACTAGTTAGTTACATGTAGGGTGTTTTTTTTTCTCACCATGCATCGTGACTTGTAAGGGTGTGTGAGGTAGATTGTAACCCTCCAAATTAGCTATGCTAAAGTGAAACTAGTAATGCACACTTAAAATAATAGTGTGGTTGATGGTCTTAAACGAGCCATTTTAAGAGAATAAGCTAGTCCGATATTGCATATGCGAACATGGAGGGTTTTGATACTTTTGCTTTACCATGGTCGAGGGGGTGGAGCACTGAAACTTCACCAGATTGACAATTCCGTCAAATGGGTCTATCATATCAAACAACGAGATTCTGGGTCCTTCCATTTTCATCATTACTATTAGACCATACTAGGTAGGAAGTAATGTAGGGCTAGAATTTACTAGATTTACTGGGACAACAATTGAAAATTGTAATGAAAACATATTTGGGAATTAGTCGCACTCATGGCATGCACACATGTAAATTAATACTAGCATACGATGACACATGCTGCCTATTGACATATGTGGCATATGCAGGGCACTTAAACGTTGAATGTATTCTTGTTGAATGGTTGAAGAAGAGTTCTCTCACTTTGGCACATTCACACATGTGACACATGCCATGCATCCATGTGCATGAAAGATTTGTCTGTGCATTTTATGAAAATTAGGCAAGCTACTGATCAGTTCATGCTTGCCTAAGTTTTTTGGACAAACCTATCTTTTTAGTTTTGCTAAAATTAATGCACCTATATAAATAATAATTATTGGCAAAACATGGACATGTGCTTGTCTAGATAAAGCTGCCTATATGAGCATCACTATCTTCTAAATTTTAGCAGACATTTGATATCAAACATTGGTTTTGAGTAGTAAGATGGATATTTTGGGTCCTTAATCCTTATCATGGCTTTTAGTAGTAGACTCATAAGAGTTACAACACTAAGGTTATGGGTTTGTGTGTGCGTGGGTGTGAGAGTGTGTGGCTTAGCAATACAATGACAAAAACAGTTGCATAATCCCTTGAAAGATTGTTAGTGTGGTTGGGTACATCATGAATTAACTGCCGTACTCCAAAATTCCTTACATTGGAAAACCCTAACCATTAGATCTTTGGCCTTTTCTGTTTTAACTTGAAGTGTTGTTATATTATTTTACAGGGAAAGTCTCGATTTTAAATCATTTGACCACATAATCAAACCAAAGGTAACGTCAAACCTATTTAGTGCATGCGATATCCAGTCCTTCCAATATGTTGAATGCATGTTCATCAATCTCACACACACCCGTTGAGAAGTCACCCCCCTTTTTATATAATTTTTAGGCCTTGGACTTCCCTAGTTTTGGTGGGGCCATTTGCAAATAAAGAATAATAAATGAGCCATCGGTCCTAATGAGTATTACTTCATCACCATCGAATGGATGGATAAATGTGTCCATCTTTAATGGAGATGGCTAAATGGTTAAGTTCCTTTAATCAATGTAGTTTACGTGCTGTGTTCATCAAAAGTGGGCCATGATATTTATTGCCCGCTTATAAGCAATTCCCTAAGAGGATGACACTATTGTAATTTTATGTACCTCCTCTGCAAATGAAGTCCCCTAGTTCCTGGTAGGGGCCGTTTGCAAGAAAAGAATAATAAATGATCCAACGCTCCTAATGAGTATAACTTCATCACCATCGAATGGATGGATAAATGCGTTCAAATTCCTTGGGATGATGGCACTACTGCAATTTTGCGATCCTCCTTTGCTAATGAAGTGGAAAACAAAACTCAAGCACCGAGTTGTCAACCGAGAGCAGATCAAGTGAGACCCACGGTGCACCTTACTGTCGGAACCCCATGGGACCACCTTGATGTATGTCTTTTGTATCCACACTGTCCTCAGCTTACCATGGGAACCCCATCGGGCCACCTTGATGTATGTATTTTGTATCCACACTGTCCGTTTTTCAAGATCATTTTAGGGCATTGTCCCAAAAATGAAGCCGATCCAATTATAAGGTGGACCATGTAATGGTGGTTGACCAGTCCTACCATGAAAATTTCTTAAGGTGCACTTTAATGTTTCCGTAGTGTTTTTTTACCATCTAATCTGTTGATAAGGTAACATAAAACAAGTATAAGCTGGATCCAAAACTTTTGTGGCCCATTAATGATAATCAACATTGTTTCCAATGGTGTAGTCCACCTAAGTAATTGGATGTGTTTCAATTTTTTGGATTTAATGTCATAAAATGATCTGAAAAAACGGATGAAATGTGTGGATTCATAATACATACGTCAAAGTGAGCCCCATAGTAACCCCACGGTAAGGGCCACACGTTTTGGGTGAGGCCAGGGTCTCACCTTATCCACTCTAGTCTACAAAACCTCTTCTATGCAGAGCCTAAAAACACGCATAGGGATGACAATATTGTATGTTTGAATTCCACTCCGTCCATTCGAAGAGACCCACCACTTGAACTCCACATACAAAATATGTCTTGTTAGAAAATCTTGTAGGCCACCTGAATGGGAGCAATGCCAAATTTCTCACAAAACAGCTAAAGTGTTACACTGTAGCCCACCTGATTTTATGACGAGGATTATTTTTTTATCCTCTTCTGTCCGTTTCCCGGATAAACGGTAATGATGAAAGATGCATCACACGTTGGCCCTAGCACGTAGACCTATGGTTGCCATCCCCTCCCACTATTCCACGAGGTGATTTTTTTTACGTAATATGCTAATGTGGAGGATAGGGAAGTGGATTGGTTGCTAATATCTGGTCCGACAATAAGCCATTCGATGGAATCTGTGTGGGGGCATTGTGATGTATTTGTTTATTTAAGCTGTTGATTCCTTTTTTTTTAATGTCATGTTAAGATATGAATCTAAAAATGAAGCAAATCCAATGCTCCATTCAACCATAACAGAGATGACTTTTGAATTTAATGCTTTGTGCATTTGTTTCAACCTAGCTCGCTATTTGGTGTCGTCCACCCTTGGGTTGGATTTATCTCATTGTTTAGTGAGGATTGTGGCCTACCTCTGCTTGTCTTTGGTTGTGGACCGGTAGTAGCTCTGAGAGGCCACCATGATGTATGGGTTTTATCCACACCATCCATTCATTTTTCCCAAGCATTTTATGGAGGAGGACCAAAATTTAGGAAAATCCAAGACTTAGGTGGACCGCACCATAGGAAGTAGCGGTGACAATAATGCTCACCATTGAAACTTTTCTAAGGCCGACCGGATGTTTATTTTCCATCCAACCTGTTCATAAAGTTACATATACCTGGATGTAAGGAAAAAACAAATATCAACTCGATCCAAAACTTATATGGCCCCAAAGAAAATTTCAACAATAATAGTTTAATTGTCATTCTATGGTTCACCTGTCTTGGATTTGCCTAACTTTTGGGTCTATATTCTGAAATGATACAGAAAAGTGGATGAACGGTGTGGATAGAACCCATACATCACGGTGGCCCCTTAGAGCTGTTGCCTGTTTGTAGTAGCCGGAGATGGGCGGGGAAAGACGCAACCCACGTTACTCATTTTTTGGTCCATACCTTAACATGAACCAAGAATAGGATAGGTAGCGTCGATGAAAAGATACATCGGGGTGGGTTGCATCCAGCCCATTTGGGCAGATCTATGGAGGGTCCCACCATGATGTATCCGTTTAGCCACTTTGTCCATCCATTTTATAATATCATTTTAAGGTATGACTCTAAAATTAAAGAAGATTCAATGCTCAAGTGGGCCACACCAAACAATGAGTGTAACCTGGTGACATCATTACTACAATAGTGCGGCCACACAAACAGTGAGTGTAACCTGGTGACATCATCACTACAACAGTGATGATGTCACCAGGTTACGCTCACTGTTTGGTGTGGCCCACTTGAGCATTGGATCTACTTTTTTTTACCCCATATCCTTACATGATCTTATAAAATGGATGGACGGGATAGATAAAAGGATTCCTCACGGTGGGCCCCTCCACAGGTCTTCCGCAGGACGCAGTGTCCATATGATGGACGGCTTATTATCCCAGCGGAGTCGGCTGCAATCGGACGTCGATTGCGTCCTTGTTCAGTATGGACGCAAAACTGATCTGTGCAGGGGCCACCGTTTCATCTTTTTCATTTTAGGGCACAAGGCCAAGAATAAGGGAGATCCAACGTTCGCGCCTGTGCTACACCTAAACCTGCGTTCGCGCCTGCTCCTATCAATCAATAGTCGTCCGTATGATATAAGAAGCTACTACGTGACTTTCGTACGGGTTGTCACGTTACTTCTGCTGGCTTGGACGGTCTGAAAGGGGATGCGATCTACCCCGTCCATCAACTGACCCACCACGAATTTAGACCGAGATAAAAAAAAAAAAACTCAAGGCAATTCAATACTCAGGTGGCTATACAATGGGAAACAATTAAGATGGAAAATTTTACCATTGAAATCTTCTAAATTGTGTGCTGTATGTCCCAAAGATACGTGAATTTTCAGTTCAAAGAATCAGGTACGACACAATATGTTAATGTAGTGGTTTTAGCCGTGATTTTATAATGTTCGCCGTATTATGGTTCACATAAATATTAAGTTTGGCTGGAATTTATGATACACAGTGAATATAAAATTACTCGTCTGATGGATGGAATGGATCCCATACGTGCTTACTCTACATACTAAATAATTTAGTACAGGTCACGCCTTAATCGTGCATAAGATCTCTGTACCATGCATAGATCACATGTAGCTCATGAAAGCCAAAGTCAGGGAAGTACAGTACAGTGCACTGATATGTACCTTAACTGCACCTGTGCAGTAAAACCTAAAAAAGAAGTGCATCTCGGGCTACGTGGTTGGCGATGTCATTGCAGGCCATGTCACTGTCAAATCTTTGAAATCTCTGGGGTTACCTGTTTCCTCCAAACATCCAACGGACCGATCCATGCACCAGTGGGACGCGGATTAGCTACTGACCGGGTGAGTAGCTATCTCGCTACTGAAGTGACGTCACCAACTCCTGTGTGCCACCGTGATGTGTGTGTTATATCCACACCGTACATTCATTCGGAGATATCATTTTAGGGCATGATCTAAAGAATGAGACAGATACAAAGCTAAAGTGGACCACACCAAAGAAAACTATAGAGACAATGACGCGATCGTTGAAACCTTCCCTGGGCCACCATGATGTTTATTTCAGATCCAACATGTTCATAAGTTCACACAGACATAGAAGAAGAGAAAGCACATCAGCTTGATCGAAAACTTCTGTGGCCCCAAGAAGTTTTTAATTGTAGGAGATCAATCCCCACTGTTTTCTTTGGCGAGGTCTACTTGAGCTTGAAACCTGCCTCATTCTTTGGATAATACCATAAAATTATCTATCAAAATGGACGGACGGTATGGATACAACACACACATCACGGTGGGACCCACATAAGTTGGTGACGTCACTTCAGTAGCGAGATAGCTACTCAACCTATCATAGCTAATCCGTGTCCGTACCAATGGCCCAACCTGAAAATTCGTGCCGCCAATTGTGATAAAAAAAATCCCGACAAAATGACAAGACTCACGGAAGCGGATTGCGTGGTGTGCATTACATCACCGACCTCGGTGGTGTCTTGACGTCACCGAATTCTTTCGGGCAATCATGTTAGATCCCAACCATCCTTCTATTTTACGTTACCATTTCATGCCATCAACCAATAAAATGTGGCAGATCCAAACCGAGAAAAATGGACTACAAAAAAAAAAAAGTGGAAAGTAAGATTGGAAACAACGATATGTAACCATTTCTTTAAAAAAAATTTAAAAAAAAGGTGTTTGTTTCCATTTTTTCTTTCTCCCATTTCACCGAAGTTCAAATTGCATCCCGCTTTATACGTGCCATATATCCGCAACATTAGCTAGTCATTATTTTTTATTTTACCACGTTCCCTCTTCTGTTTCGTTTACCTTATCTTCCGTTTTCTTTACTTTATTTGCTTATTAGAGTTCTAACTCTCTATGAAGTAAAGTTAGGATTGCATTTTACTTCGTTTTACTCATTTGGAGCCACTTGGCTATGTGAATTATGGGTAAATAATTTTTTTATTTTTATAATTGTCTGCCCCATGAATTATGTGAAACATGGCTATGATTATATATATAGTACCAAAATTTCATTGAATTCTCTAAGTTACAAAATTCTATAAAATTGAGACCGCATGTCATATAGGCAAAAAAGGTGCCTAACCTCTTCATAAATTAACTACAAGATGAGTTAGAAAATCTAATCGATTCTACTGTTTTTAGTTGGTTATAAATTCAAATCTTCATTTGACTAGTTGCGACTTAAAAAATTCAATGTATTTTCATGACATCACGTGATTGATCACACATAAAAATAAAAAATAAAAAAAATAAAAAATAAAAAAAAAGTTCAAATTTGTGACAAATTGACCAAGTTTTGCACTGACTCGACCAATCCACAAAGTTGCAGAACTTAGCTCGACTCAATCGATCTTTGTAGAAAATGAATGTTTTTAGTTAGTAAAGACCGATCCTTAACATAAATTAATGAGTTTTACTTTACTTTTAATAGATCCTAATGCAAGTTGACAACTCCAGAACTACAAACAAAAAAAGAAACCCTCCTAACTGTCCTATCTAGTGTAAGCCATCTTTGTGTTTTCTTTGGATATGGTGTGAAACTGGAAGGGCACATCTTATGAATTACATATGGCCTTACATCACAGTGTGTACATACACTCAAATGGACTTCTGCAGCCCGACTTATTTTGGGGGAATTATTTCTCCCAGTGTAATACGTCGAAGGAATGGATTGGATGGCATATATATACACACCACGTTAGATCCCACACTAAATTTCAAAAAATTTAATGGTAGGACTTTCCATCCAAACTTTGTTGCATGGTGTGTAGGCCACTTGATGGCTCAATTAGCTTGATTTTTTTAACCCCGTATAAATACACACGGCGATGCACTTTATGATGGATGGGGAGGATCTCATTGCGGCGGGAGAAATATACTCCTTCCATTAAGTTTGTTGGCTCACATTAAGAAATGAGTGAAAAAGTGAGGCAGATTCAAATTTCAAGTGGGCCACACAACAGGAAATAGTTGGGGAGGAAATGCCCATCATTGAAACGTTCTCAGGGCCCACCATGGTTCCCATTGGGATGAACTGAAAATGCAAATATTAGCCACTCCAAAACTTCAATGGCCCCATGAAGATTTTAATAGTGTGTTCAAACCTCTTTGCTTCCTGTAATGTGCTCCGTTAAAATGTTGTACCTGCCACATTTTTCTGCTAATGTCCTAACATTAGTAGGCAAAGTCATGGATAGAGAGGATTTTTCAGAGATATCACGGTGGGTCCTACATACCTTCAGGCAAATTGTGCCAAGTAATGCCCTTCGTGTTGGTATGAAAGTTAGGAGGCATTTTCCTTATTCATTCTTTATATAACTACTCTAATCGCCTCCCTCTCTCTCTCTCTCTCTCAACCAGACATCCCTCATGCTTGAGCTGAACTATTTTAACCCGTCATACCCTTGAGTTAGGCCCGGGGATTGGGCTTGAGAGAGCCTCAACTCGCCTAACCTGGCCCATTGACACCCTAGGGAAACACTGGTAGCTACCTAGTTGGGTAACTTTCACTAACATGGGAGAATGACATAGTTTGCTAGAAATTCATGCCATCAATCTTGTATATTATCCTTTGTTGGGCTTCAATCTAAAAAATCAGGATGATGTAACACTCAGATGTCCCACCCAAAAAAATTGACTTGAAACCTCTAAATTCATGTGAAATGGCCTACCCAAATTTTAGAATTTTATGATTTCTGGATGATTCTTTATTCTTGTTGAGGCACATCATATGATGGGTTGGTGTTGGGAAAATCAGCAGCGGGAGCAAAGCCAAACACCATAGCAGAATATAAGATCAAACGAGCAACATAATGCAATCACACCCACACGCAATCAACCACATAGAGACAATCCAATTTTACATGGAAAAACCCTCAACGGGTAAAAACCACGACATAAAGCGATCTACTATGAATCAGAAAATTACAGAAATGAACAACTCACAAGCAAGGAAACCCAAGAGAAAACTCAAGCTCTCTCTCTCTCTCAAAACAATACACTTAGGAAACCTTGGACACCTTAGGATACAATCTAAGTTCCAATTCATGCCATATATATAGCAAATAACCCAAAAATAGAAACAACTTACGCAATTCCGCGTAACTGGGTAAGAAATCGCGTATACACTCGACCGATTGGACCCCATTGGCCGACCGATCGAGTTTAGCAAAAAATGTCCAGAGAGAAAACTTCCAAAAATCGACATGTCCACCTCCATAGTCGACCGGTCGGAGAACACCACCAACCGGTTGGGCGATCGGTCGAAATAGTCAGAAAACTGTCCAAGGCTAACACTGCACACCCAATCTGAAATTTAACCGGTCGGACCAGTCTATCCGACCGGTTCTGGGATCCTATAACTGCACAGTTTGAAGGCTCTTCCAATAATCTCCATCGAGGCTTCAAATGTCGAATCAAACCTTTATTGCTTTCTTCATCATCTCAATTTCGACATAGCTCCACTACTTCTCATGCCTCCATCAACCTCATCCTTGCACTTTCACGCCCTTTATCGCTCTTCTCATGTGGCCCTTGGGCACTTGCCACATAAGAGCAACCGTGGATCCTGCTGTCGATCCTGCAGCTCCACTGTGAAACGTGCTCCCGATCAACTTGTAAAGATGGCCACACCTCTGTTTTTTCATCCACACGAGTGCCCCCTTTATCACTTTACAACAACGATAGCGGCCAATGAACCTGCACCCTTTTACCTCGAGTGCACCAAGAGAGATCACATTCTTCTTTATTTTGGAGACATGCTTCACATCTTTCAAGACTCGTTCGATCCCATCGAACATATTGATGCACACCGTACCAATACCCACCACCTTATGAGCGTAGCCAACGCCCATAAACACTGATCCACCATCGTACTCCTTGTATGTCATAAATGAACTCCAGTCAGGACAAATGTGACATGAAGCACATGAATCTAGGATCCACTCTCTACCATGAGATCCCTTGCCGGATACAGTCAGTACTTCGCAAAGATCACCACTATCATCCACGGTATTAGCTCCCCCTCCAGAAGAATTTTCAGACTTCTCTTGTTTCAACTTAAGATTCTGACAATCCCCATTCATGTGGCCTTCCTGACCACAATTCCAGTACCGTACCTTGGCTTTAGATCCCGATTTAGAATATCCCCCACCATGCTCAGAATTTCTTCCCCTTTATAATTAGTGCCTCTAAGGAAGAATGAGAACCCACGTCACTGCTTTTCTTTCTCATCGCCCTCGACTGGAGGGCTGAGATAACGGTTCAACGTTGATGGTCTCCCTCCCTGCGAACAAAGAGTCCCTGAATGACACGTATGATTCTGGAAGAGAATTCAGCAAGATGCATGCTTAATATTCATTCTTCATCGGCTCATCTATCTCCACCAACTTGTAAACTAGCCTATTAACATGCTAATGTGGTTCTCCATATCCGTCTCCTCCACCATCCTTAAGGTGAACAACTGCATCAATAGGTACATCCGGTTCTCTAGAGATTTTTAAAAAATAACAAAAAAAATAGAAACAACTTACGCAGATCTGCGTAACTGTGTAAGAAGCTGTGTATATACTTGACCGATCGGACCCCATTGGCCAACCGATCGTGTAAGACCCGTACCCTGAATTGCCCTCCGTACGTTTAGTTTCCGGTACCGGTACGTCCCGGACGGACCAGATTAGAGAGCCTTGATCGCGACCCTGATTTAGTACCGCAACGACCCAAGACTTGTACCCTTGCGACCGCGCGGGCGCCACGATTCCAACGCCGCGCGGCACGCCCCATTGCGATACCCGGTGTGTGAGATGCATACGTTCGTGCAATTCGAGGTGGGCCACGCAACGCGCGTGTGGCGTGGGCCCCACTTGCACAATTCCCAACAACATGTCAAATCTATCACATCACCCTTACCCATACCCCCATCATTATCTAGCCATCATCACCATACCCACCCCATCCTCTCTCACCAAAAGTCAACTCTAACCCATTCCCCCATGTCCTCTCTCATCATCATCATCATCATCATGACATCATGCACCCCCCTCTTCCCATACAAGAGCCATACGTGGGGGGGGGTTGGCCTTCTCAATTGCAAGATTAGAGAGAGAGAGAGAGGGAGAGAGAGAGAGAGAGAGAGAGAGAGAGAAGAGAGAGAAGAGAGAGAAGTAGAGAGATTTAGAGGGAGATCAAGAGAGAGAAAGAGAGAGTTAGAGAGATTGAAGGTGAAGATCAAGCTTGGAGGACCCCGATCATCATCCGGACCGTCCGATCGGCAATCCAACCGTCCAACCATCATTGTGAGTGCAAAATTCCCCCATTTTTCTCATTTATCTTTCATTTTCTTTTCCTTGGGCCCACCTTGTGATGGGCAAAGCGATGGGTGGGCTGGATCGTCTATGAATGGGCCCCACATAATAATAATAATAATGATAATAATAATAACAATAATAATAAAAAAAAAAAAAAAGAGAAAGAAAAGAAAAGAAAGGTGAAGCCGGCCGCTGGACAGTCAGCGTCCAGAGGACGCTGCTGCCCAGCAGCGTCTGCCCCTGTTGGGCTTGACATTGGGCCCACTCGTGGGACCCCCCTTTGCTGCATGTATTGATCCACGCCGTCCATTTGTTTCTTCAGCCCATTTTAGGTTTGAATGTCAAAAATTAAGTAGATCCAGATCTCAGGTGGACCACACCATAGAAAACAGTGGGAACGACTGCCAAGGCTTCTTGGGCCCACCGTGATGTTTGTGGACCATATTACCTGCCCAATATTGGGCTTCTTAGAACCCCAATGAGCTGAGGAACATGATGGAGGGGGTGGATTGTCCATAAGTGGGCCCCACTTGAAATAACCACGATATAAAAAAAAAAAAGAAACCAAAAAAAAAAAGAAAAGGGACTCTGGACGTCCAGCGTCTGGACGTTTGACGCTGGAACGTCCAGCGTCACCTTGGGCATTGGCTGGGGTCCCCACTCGTGGGACCCACCTTGATGTTTATGTTCCATCCACGCCGTCTATCTGTTTTACCATATCAGTTTAGGGCTAAGGCCCAAATGTGAAGCATATTCAATTCTTAAGTGGGCCGCACCACATGAAACAGTGGGGTGAATGATGTCCACTGTCGAAACTGCTTCGGCCCACACTGATGTTTGTAGACCCCGTAATATACCCAATATTGGGGTCATTGGACCCACCATGAGATGTCCCAGCTGATGAACGGAGTGGATCACCCTTATGTGGGCCCCACTCGACGATAACCATTGAAAAACAAAAAAAAAAAAGGAGAAGAAAGAAAGAAAGAAAGGAGGAGGGCCCTGACGCGCTGGAAGTACCCAGCGTCCGTGGACGCTGGGCTCGTGGGGGTGCCAGCAGTTGGGCCACCCTGTGGGTCCCACCGTGTTGTATGTGTCATATCCGCACCGTCCATCCATCTGGGAAGATCATTTTAGGGCATGATCCCAAGAATGGGTCAGATCCAAGTCTCAAGGGGGTCTCACCAAAGGAAACAGCAGGGACAATGACCCTACCATTGAAACCTTCCAATGCCCACCATGATGTTTAATTGAAATCCAACCTGTTCATAAGTTCACACATGCGTGTGAAGAAGGGAAAGCAGCAATATCAGCTTGATCCAAGCTTCTGTGGGCCCCACTTGGTAGAAATAAAATATATAAATATATATATGCACATAATGAATAAATAACTAAATAAATATGGGGTCTGCCAAGCCAGTGGCACACTCGTGAGACCCACCTAGAATGTATTTGCTTTATCTATTCTGTCCATATGTTTTTCCAGCTCATTTTAGTGGCTGAGCCAAAATTGAAGCATATCCAAATGTCAAGTGGACCATGCCATGGGAACAGTGGGAATAATGATCTCCACCGTTGAAACCTTCCCAGGCTCTACAGTGATGTTTATTTGTCATTTAACTTGTTCATAAGATCACATGGATATGGGTGAAGGGGGAAACAAAAATATTAGTATGATTCAAAATGCTTGGGGCCCATTTGGGTGCTATGCTCTATGGGTCCCACCACGATGTATCTGTTTTATGTATGCCGCCCATCTGTTTTTCCATATTATTTTAGGGCCGGGGGCCCTCATAATGAGGTAAATACAAGCCTCAAGTGGACCACATTGTAGGAAACAGTGGTCATTGATGCCCACCTTTGAAACCTTCCTTGGGGCCATTGTAATGTTTATTTTTCCATCTAACCAAAGGTGATGGGGCCCAGCTTTGGGTCCCACCTTGATGAATGTTGAGTATATCGTGCCATTCTTCTTGGCAGGGGTGTGGGCCCAGTTTTAGGTGGGCCACACGTAGAAAATAAGGGTGATTGAATGCCTACCATTGGAAACTTTACAGGACCCATCTGTTATGTTTATTTGCCATCCTTCCTGTTCATAAGTCACCCAGCCATGGGTGGGGTTCCACACGTGTGGTGTGCGGGCCCCACCATGGTGTTTGTTTGCCATCTCACTTGATTAGTGGGAAAGCACAAATATCGGGTTGATCCCAAACTGTTGTAGCCCATTGATGTATGTGGCTTCCCCACTCCTTTGTGCGGTTATACCCAACCACGGGTCCATCTTGTTATGCATGTGTCCTATCCACGTCAGCCATTGGCCTCCACGGTGCGATATGTATGTTGGCCATCCATTAGGACCGCCTTAATTTTGTGCTTGATCCAAACCATCCAAAAGAATGAACCCTAGCATGTTATGTACAGGATGGCCCTTGGGACCACCTTAGTGTGCGTATTCGAATGACTGCGTTGTCCATCCTATGGATCCACCTTGATGATTAGTTGTGTAAATCCTTATTGAAAGGTCATCCTTAGAGTTTGCTCGATCCAAGTCACAGGGCTACTTTCTTAAACTCACCCTGTTGAACCGTCTTGTCAATTCACCTTGTTAACTCACCATGTTGACCCGCCTTGTCAACCTGCCTTATTGACTCACCTGGTTGACTCACCATGTTGATTGATCTTGTTAACTCAGCTTGTATACTCATATGACTCACCCCTTCTACCCTTGTACCCAACTATTAAAGACCACCATATCATGTATATCTCATCCACACCGTCTGTCACGCCCCAAATTCGGTTCTTGACGTCCATTCGCTATAACCCGAATTCAGAGGTGGCAGCCTCCGTAGTACCCCGATCTCGGATCCTAACCCCACACGCCAGGTTCCGATCCTGGGATACCACAAGGAGGATTTTAGGGTCTGAATTTTTTTTTGAAAACATGAGCATCACAATATGAGTACCATCAAAGACAACACAATAATTCCACTAAATCATTCGTTTATATACAGTACTGAAAAGTAAATACACAATGCGTAAATATAAAAACTGTGCACACTTCGGCACCTTCGGCTACTGCACTCCCAATTCCAACTCAACGTTGCTGATATACTCTGGTAGAACCTGCAGCGTAACAAACGCGCATAAGCTTCGAACGAAGCTTCGTGAGTGCGTGTGTGCGTGCACAATGCGTATGACAAACATGATAAATATCAGAGTAAGCAGTAAAGCATGATGAGAAGACTAAACCAAAACTTAGCCCAATTAGGCTACACGATCATGTGATATGAATAACTAGTCTATCACGGCTGTGCAAACATGCAATACATATAACTAGCCTACCATGGCTATGCAAGCATGCAATACAGGTAACCAGCCTACCAAGGCTATATACTCTCACTATACAATGGCCTACAGGGCCTAATGTCACATACAATGATCCAATGCATGTATGCAAATCACCACATCTCAGTACAGTGGTCCAGATACGAACAGTCATAACGCGATCACGTAAGCAATGCAGGACTCGGAACTGGTAGCTCGCCAGTGTGGTAGCTCGTCCAGGCTTACAGCCTCGCCCACATCACACCCGCCCACATCAGGTCCGTCCCACACCATACAGAACATCAGTCACATCACTGATACCAATACCATCTCTGAAACGGAACATCACCGGGGTCTCACAGACCTCACTACTCACCAGTAGAATGCCAAAGCCTATCTGGTGCAATAGCGGACCTACTCACAGCTGGTCAAACTCAACCCCCTTTGCCAACACTCTTCCGGCAGGTTAGGTCAGACCTCCTTCCAAACTGACCACGTGCAGTGGATAACACCGCCGTTTGGTATTCGGCATACTGGTGTATGATTAAACCACCCGGTCCTTGAATGGAGCACCCACCTTGGTACCAACGGGATCAGGGACTTTCACCCAGGGACATCTTTGGCATCCAGTTTAAAGATCACATATTTCCGGTGTTCTGCAAACCACGATGGAGCTGTGGTTGCAACGTAGTAACCATGCTATATGCGGCACAAGCAGACGGTGCGAAATGCAACCATGCATACAAACGTGGGACGACATGCCCGTGCAAGTCTCCAAAGAGCACCATAAAACTATAAGGTCTCAAACACAATGACACCGTCAGCTGGAAATGAATTGCACGACAATCACGACCGATGTGGCCGGTTGATACAAGACAATCAGATGAGCCAAGCATTCATGATGCATGAGTCAAGTATACAGTATGAGTGCCAACAAGTAGTTCATCTACCACGATGGCAATAAATCAATCTAGTCCAACCTATTTGAGATATGATTAAGATGAGGGGACACATATGAATGATCGAGTCATAGTGCGGGATGTCGCTAGCCAGGGAATCTCGCACCAAGGGCTACAAGGTATGCTAAGCTATTCCTACCATACAGTGTAAGTCAGGATGATAGATTCCTGTCCTCGAATAGTCCCATACCTATTGGAGAGGTTTGCGATAGAGAGCACAGGAATTACATTTGCGCGACTACATCTCGAATGCTTTATGAATGCGTTTATGCCCTAGTGGTCCCCAACTAACAATGGTGATTCGGGATGCATACTCATTACACATGCATGGTGGTCGTCGAAGCATATAGTATAAAGATCATATATGAGTATTCTAACAACACTACGTGTGGCAACAGACATATCAAAAATAGCATAAAAAGATAATTCACTTATAATACAAAGAAACATAAGGAGATAAGACTCTAAATGGATGGTATACAACAACACAGATGGTCCAACAACTGAACGGTGTGGATTAACCTTCAATATTTAGATAACCCAAATGGAAAGAAAATGATTGAATACACTACCGACACATCAAAGGTAGAACATACTTGAGCGGCAAGAGTAGAATACCCAAAATCATGCCGAGACCCATAATCCTGTAGTACAGTTGGGATAAACACGATGAATGGTCCGTAAAAGGAATATTATAGAACGTATTGAAAGATAGACAGGTTATGACAGAGAATCATAAATGGTAGGGAAATCTGAGACAGATGATCAATACGATGAGGTCCAAAAGAGACGACAGGTCTGACCTCATACTACAAGATAGGCTCCATATAATGGATGGCCTAGATGACATACGAATGTCGAGGATGAGCCCCATACTCGTCCTATAGGTAAACGGACGGTGTGGATGAGATATACACAATATAGTAGTCTTTAATAGTTGGGTACAAGGGTAGAAGGGGTGAGTCATATGAGTATACAAGCTGAGTTGCTAAGATCAATCAACATGGTGAGTCAACAAGGTGAGTCAACAAGGCGGGTCAACAAAGCGGGTCAACATGGTGAGTTAACAAGGTGAATTGACAAGACGGTTCCACAGGGTGAGTTTAAGAAGGTAGTCCTGTGACTTGGATCAAGCAAACTCTAAGGATGACCTTTCAATAAGGGTTTACACAACTAATCATCAAGGTGGGTCCACGGGATGGACAACGCGGTCATTCGAACACGCACACTAAGGTGGTCCCAAGGGCCATCCTGTAGATAACATGCTAGGGTTCATTCATTTGGATGATTTGGATTAAGCACAAAATTAAGGCGGTCCTAATGGATGGCCAACATACATATCGCACCATGGAGGCCAATAGCTGACGTGGATAGAACACATGCATAACATGGTGGACCCGTGGTTGGGTATAACCGCACAAAGGAGTGGGGAAGCCACATACATCAATGAGCCCCAACAGTTTGGGATCAACCCGATATTTGTGCTTTCCCCACGAATCAAGTGAGATGGCAAACAAACACCATGGTGGGGCCCGCACACCACACGTGTGGAACCCCACCCATGGCTGGGTGACTTATTAACAAGAAGAATGGCAAATAAATATAACAGATGGGTCCTGTAAAGTTTCTAATGGTAGGCATTCATTCACCCTTATTTTCTACGTGTGGCCCACCTAAAACTGGGCCCACACCTTTACCAAGAAGAACGACAAAGTATCCCCAACATTCATCAAGGTGGGACCCAAAATTGGGCCCCATCACCTTTGGTTAGATGGAAAAATAAACATTACAATGGCCCCAAGGAAGGTTTCAAAGGTGGGCATCAATGACCACTGTTTCCCTACAATGTGGTCCACCTGAGGTTGGGATTTACCTCACTATGAGGGCCCCCGGCCCTAAAATAATATGGAAAAACAGATGGGCGGCATACATAAAACAGATACATCGTGGTGGGACCCATAGAGCGTAGCACCCAAATGGGCCCCAAGCATTTTGAATCAAACTAATATTTTTATTTCCCCCTTCACCCATATCCATGTGATCTTATGAACAGGTTAAATGACAAATAAACATCACTGAAGAGCCTGGGAAGGTTTCAACGGTGGAGATCATAATTCCCACTGTTCCCATGGCATGGTCCACGTGACATTTGGATATGCTTCAATTTTGGCTCAGCCACTAAAATGAGCTGGAAAAACATATGGACGGAATGGATAAAGCGCATACACTCTAGGTGGGCCCAACGAGTGGGGCCCATTGACATTACCCATAGGCTGCGCCGCTGGGCAGCAGCGTCCCCTGGACGCTGTCTGTCCAGTGGCCAGCTTTCATATTTTTATTTTTATTTATTATTATTATTTTTTTTATATATATATATTTTCTTTTATATCCTCTCCGTAAGTGGGGCCCACAAGCTTTTGATCAATCTGATATTTTTGTCTTCCCTTCTTACATATATGTGTGAACTTATGAACAGGTTGGATCTCAGATAAACATCATGGTGGGCCATAGGTAGGTTTCAACGGTCTGTCACTGTCCTCACTATTTTCTGTGGTGGGGCCCACTGGTGATTTGGATCTGTCTCAAACTTGGAGTCATGCCTTAAAATGATCTCCCCAAACGGATGAACGGTGTGGATTACAGCACATGCATCATGGTGGGACCCACAACTGGGCCACCAGCTGGGACGAGCCAGCGTCCAAGGACGCTGGTACGCCCAGCGCGTCAAGCCCTTCTCTTATCTTTTTCTTTTTCTCTTTTTTTTTTTGTTTTTGTTTTTGTGAGGTTTTGATCGAGTGGGGCCCACATAAGAGTGATCTACTCCGTTCATCAGCTGGGCCATCTCATGGTGGGTCCAATGAGTCCAATATTGAGTATGTTACGGGGTCTATAAACACCAGTGTGGGCCGAGGCAGTCTCGACAGTGGACATCATATTCTCCACTGTTTCATGTGGTGCGGCCCACTTAAGAATTGAATATGCTTCATATTTGGGCCTTAGCCCTAAAATGATATGGGAAAACAGACAGACGGTGTGGATGGAACACAAACATCAAGGTGGGTCCCACGAGTGGGGACCCATTCCAGCGTCCAAGTAACGCTGGACGTTCCAGCGTCAGGACGTCCAGACGCTGGACGTCCAGCACATGTATATTTATTTTTTTCTCTCTTTTTTTTTTTTTTTTTTTTTCTAGTGGTCATTTCATGTGGGGCCCACTTATGGACAATCCACCCCCTCCATCATGTTCCCCAGCTCATTGGGGTTCTAACAAGCCCAATATTGGGCAGGTAATATGGTCCACAAACATCACGGTGGGCCACGGAAGTTCAGCAGTCCACATCTTTTTCTCTACTATTTTCCTATGGTGTGGTCCACCTGCGATCTGGATCTGCTTCATTTTTGGTGGCCAGCCCTAAAATGGGTTGGAGAAACAAATGGACGGCGTGGATTACATACATACATCAAGGTGGGTCCCACGAGTGGGGACCCACGGTCAACTCTCAAAGTCCCAGCGCTGCTGGGCAGCAGCGTCCTCTGGACGCTGGCTGTCCAGCGGCCTTCTCTTTCATTCCTTTTTTTTTTTTTTTTTTTTCTTTTTTAACTTCAAGTGGGGCTCACATGTGTAAGATCCACTCCATCTATCAGATGGGCCATCACATGGTGGGCCCACATGGTGGACAGCGTGGATGAACAACATACATCATGGTGGTCTATTGGCCACACTAAATATGCTACAAAATGGGTCCCAAAGTGGGATCCACACCATCAAAGGGTGGGACCCATTCATGGACGATCCAGCCCATCCATCTGATTGCCCATCACAAGGTGGGACCAAGGAAAGAAAACGAAAAGTAAACGAGAAAAAGGGGGGAAAGGTATGCACTCACAATGATGGTTGGACGGTTGGATTGCCGATCGGACGGTCCGGATGATGATCGGGGTCGTCCAAGCTTGATCTCCTCCTTCAATCTCTCTAACTCTCTCTTTCTCTCTCTTGATCTCCCTCTAAATCTCTCTACTTCTCTCTCTTCTCTCTCTTCTCTCTCTCTCTCTCTCTCCCTCTCTCTCTCTCTCTCTAACTCTTGCAATAGAGAAGCCACCCCCCCCCCCACGTATGGCTCTTGTATGGGAAGGGGGGGGTGCATGATGTCATGATGATGATGGTGATGATGGGAGAGAGCATGAGAGGTATGGGTTAGAGTTGACTTTTGGTGAGAGAGGATGGGGTGGGTATGGTGATGATGGCTAGATAATGATGGGGGTATGGGTGAGGGTGATGTTGATAGATTTGACATGTTGTTGGAAATTGTGCAAGTGGGGCCCACGCCACACGCGCGTTGCGTGGCCCACCTCGAATTGCACGAACGTATGCATCTTACACACCAGGTATCGCAATGGGGCGTGCCGCGCGGCGTTGGAATCGTGGCGCCCGCGCGGTCGCAAGGCTACAAGTCTTGGGTCGTTGCGGTACTAAATCAGGGTCGCGATCAAGGCTCTCTAATCTGGTCCGTCCGGGACGTACCGGTACCGGAAACTAAACGTACGGAGGGCAATTCAGGGTACGGGTCTTACAACTCTCCCCTCCTTATAAAAATTTCGTCCTCGAAATTCACAACGAAACGAAGTCAAAGCAAACCACACATATATATAGATAGAAGCTAAAAGTATACAAAAAATCAATGAAAGTTTGCAAACATCGCTAAGTCCATATAGCATGCGTACAGCTCTTGATGGTGTCAATCTCCTCTGGTGTCGTAGGCGGCTTCTGCGGATGAACCTTTCTTTGACGCCTAGTTCTTCGAGGACCTACGATCGGAGGGATTGGTGCAATCGGTGCTCTGCGCCATGGTTGTTGTTTAGGTGCTCTTGGTCGCTGAGGGCATTCCTTCCTTCGATGGCCAGCTTCACCGCACTCGAAACAGTGACCTGAGATCCGCGACGGGGTCTTCTCTGAAAACTGTGTCGTCTGGGAACTGCTAGGGGAGAACTTCCTCTTCCTGCTGTCACTCGGGGGTGCTTGTTGTTGCTCGAACAAAGCGGTCATCAACCGGAGCATCCCTTGGAATTGCTCTGCGCTTACTAGGGTGACAGGTGCTAACTCTGGCTGGGACGTACCAGCCTCAACTTCAGCTACTGGTGTCGCGTCCATCTTTTAAAAAAGAAGGGACAAGAAACCCTTAGCCTCAGAAAACTACAAACATATTACGATTAAAGAACTATACCATTGGGAATTCTAGTGATTCTAAGTTCGCAAACATCAACAAGTGAGGGGTGATCTAATCCTAAAATACTAAGTAGAAACATTGTGTTGTTCACAGGTAGCTCCCAAGTCATGCTTTGATACCAACTCCTGTCACGCCCCAAATTCGGTTCTTGACGTCCATTCGCTATAACCCGAATTCAGAGGTGGCAGCCTCCGTAGTACCCCGATCTCGGATCCTAACCCCACACGCCAGGTTCCGATCCTGGGATACCACAAGGAGGATTTTAGGGTCTGAATTTTTTTTTGAAAACATGAGCATCACAATATGAGTACCATCAAAGACAACACAATAATTCCACTAAATCATTCGTTTATATACAGTACTGAAAAGTAAATACACAATGCGTAAATATAAAAACTGTGCACACTTCGGCACCTTCGGCTACTGCACTCCCAATTCCAACTCAACGTTGCTGATATACTCTGGTAGAACCTGCAGCGTAACAAACGCGCATAAGCTTCGAACGAAGCTTCGTGAGTGCGTGTGTGCGTGCACAATGCGTATGACAAACATGATAAATATCAGAGTAAGCAGTAAAGCATGATGAGAAGACTAAACCAAAACTTAGCCCAATTAGGCTACACGATCATGTGATATGAATAACTAGTCTATCACGGCTGTGCAAACATGCAATACATATAACTAGCCTACCATGGCTATGCAAGCATGCAATACAGGTAACCAGCCTACCAAGGCTATATACTCTCACTATACAATGGCCTACAGGGCCTAATGTCACATACAATGATCCAATGCATGTATGCAAATCACCACATCTCAGTACAGTGGTCCAGATACGAACAGTCATAACGCGATCACGTAAGCAATGCAGGACTCGGAACTGGTAGCTCGCCAGTGTGGTAGCTCGTCCAGGCTTACAGCCTCGCCCACATCACACCCGCCCACATCAGGTCCGTCCCACACCATACAGAACATCAGTCACATCACTGATACCAATACCATCTCTGAAACGGAACATCACCGGGGTCTCACAGACCTCACTACTCACCAGTAGAATGCCAAAGCCTATCTGGTGCAATAGCGGACCTACTCACAGCTGGTCAAACTCAACCCCCTTTGCCAACACTCTTCCGGCAGGTTAGGTCAGACCTCCTTCCAAACTGACCACGTGCAGTGGATAACACCGCCGTTTGGTATTCGGCATACTGGGTATGATTAAACCACCCGGTCCTTGAATGGAGCACCCACCTTGGTACCAACGGGATCAGGGACTTTCACCCAGGGACATCTTTGGCATCCAGTTTAAAGATCACATATTTCCGGTGTTCTGCAAACCACGATGGAGCTGTGGTTGCAACGTAGTAACCATGCTATATGCGGCACAAGCAGACGGTGCGAAATGCAACCATGCATACAAACGTGGGACGACATGCCCGTGCAAGTCTCCAAAGAGCACCATAAAACTATAAGGTCTCAAACACAATGACACCGTCAGCTGGAAATGAATTGCACGACAATCACGACCGATGTGGCCGGTTGATACAAGACAATCAGATGAGCCAAGCATTCATGATGCATGAGTCAAGTATACAGTATGAGTGCCAACAAGTAGTTCATCTACCACGATGGTAATAAATCAATCTAGTCCAACCTATTTGAGATATGATTAAGATGAGGGGACACATATGAATGATCGAGTCATAGTGCGGGATGTCGCTAGCCAGGGAATCTCGCACCAAGGGCTACAAGGTATGCTAAGCTATTCCTACCATACAGTGTAAGTCAGGATGATAGATTCCTGTCCTCGAATAGTCCCATACCTATTGGAGAGGTTTGCGATAGAGAGCACAGGAATTACATTTGCGCGACTACATCTCGAATGCTTTATGAATGCGTTTATGCCCTAGTGGTCCCCAACTAACAATGGTGATTCGGGATGCATACTCATTACACATGCATGGTGGTCGTCGAAGCATATAGTATAAAGATCATATATGAGTATTCTAACAACACTACGTGTGGCAACAGACATATCAAAAATAGCATAAAAAGATAATTCACTTATAATACAAAGAAACATAAGGAGATAAGACTCTAAATGGATGGTATACAACAACACAGATGGTCCAACAACTGAACGGTGTGGATTAACCTTCAATATTTAGATAACCCAAATGGAAAGAAAATGATTGAATACACTACCGACACATCAAAGGTAGAACATACTTGAGCGGCAAGAGTAGAATACCCAAAATCATGCCGAGACCCATAATCCTGTAGTACAGTTGGGATAAACACGATGAATGGTCCGTAAAAGGAATATTATAGAACGTATTGAAAGATAGACAGGTTATGACAGAGAATCATAAATGGTAGGGAAATCTGAGACAGATGATCAATACGATGAGGTCCAAAAGAGACGACAGGTCTGACCTCATACTACAAGATAGGCTCCATATAATGGATGGCCTAGATGACATACGAATGTCGAGGATGAGCCCCATACTCGTCCTATAGGTAAACGGACGGTGTGGATGAGATATACACAATATAGTAGTCTTTAATAGTTGGGTACAAGGGTAGAAGGGGTGAGTCATATGAGTATACAAGCTGAGTTGCTAAGATCAATCAACATGGTGAGTCAACAAGGTGAGTCAACAAGGCGGGTCAACAAAGCGGGTCAACATGGTGAGTTAACAAGGTGAATTGACAAGACGGTTCCACAGGGTGAGTTTAAGAAGGTAGTCCTGTGACTTGGATCAAGCAAACTCTAAGGATGACCTTTCAATAAGGGTTTACACAACTAATCATCAAGGTGGGTCCACGGGATGGACAACGCGGTCATTCGAACACGCACACTAAGGTGGTCCCAAGGGCCATCCTGTAGATAACATGCTAGGGTTCATTCATTTGGATGGTTTGGATTAAGCACAAAATTAAGGCGGTCCTAATGGATGGCCAACATACATATCGCACCATGGAGGCCAATAGCCGACGTGGATAGAACACATGCATAACATGGTGGACCCGTGGTTGGGTATAACCGCACAAAGGAGTGGGGAAGCCACATACATCAATGAGCCCCAACAGTTTGGGATCAACCCGATATTTGTGCTTTCCCCACGAATCAAGTGAGATGGCAAACAAACACCATGGTGGGGCCCGCACACCACACGTGTGGAACCCCACCCATGGCTGGGTGACTTATTAACAAGAAGAATGGCAAATAAATATAACAGATGGGTCCTGTAAAGTTTCTAATGGTAGGCATTCATTCACCCTTATTTTCTACGTGTGGCCCACCTAAAACTGGGCCCACACCTTTACCAAGAAGAACGACAAAGTATCCCCAACATTCATCAAGGTGGGACCCAAAATTGGGCCCCATCACCTTTGGTTAGATGGAAAAATAAACATTACAATGGCCCCAAGGAAGGTTTCAAAGGTGGGCATCAATGACCACTGTTTCCCTACAATGTGGTCCACCTGAGGTTGGGATTTACCTCACTATGAGGGCCCCCGGCCCTAAAATAATATGGAAAAACAGATGGGCGGCATACATAAAACAGATACATCGTGGTGGGACCCATAGAGCGTAGCACCCAAATGGGCCCCAAGCATTTTGAATCAAACTAATATTTTTATTTCCCCCTTCACCCATATCCATGTGATCTTATGAACAGGTTAAATGACAAATAAACATCACTGAAGAGCCTGGGAAGGTTTCAACGGTGGAGATCATAATTCCCACTGTTCCCATGGCATGGTCCACGTGACATTTGGATATGCTTCAATTTTGGCTCAGCCACTAAAATGAGCTGGAAAAACATATGGACGGAATGGATAAAGCGCATACACTCTAGGTGGGCCCAACGAGTGGGGCCCATTGACATTACCCATAGGCTGCGCCGCTGGGCAGCAGCGTCCCCTGGACGCTGTCTGTCCAGTGGCCAGCTTTCATATTTTTATTTTTATTTATTTATTTATTTTTTTTTTATATATATATATTTTCTTTTATATCCTCTCCGTAAGTGGGGCCCACAAGCTTTTGATCAATCTGATATTTTTGTCTTCCCTTCTTACATATATGTGTGAACTTATGAACAGGTTGGATCTCAGATAAACATCATGGTGGGCCATAGGTAGGTTTCAACGGTCTGTCACTGTCCTCACTATTTTCTGTGGTGGGGCCCACTGGTGATTTGGATCTGTCTCAAACTTGGAGTCATGCCTTAAAATGATCTCCCCAAACGGATGAACGGTGTGGATTACAGCACATGCATCATGGTGGGACCCACAACTGGGCCACCAGCTGGGACGAGCCAGCGTCCAAGGACGCTGGTACGCCCAGCGCGTCAAGCCCTTCTCTTATCTTTTTCTTTTTCTCTTTTTTTTTTGTTTTTGTTTTTGTGAGGTTTTGATCGAGTGGGGCCCACATAAGAGTGATCTACTCCGTTCATCAGCTGGGCCATCTCATGGTGGGTCCAATGAGTCCAATATTGAGTATGTTACGGGGTCTATAAACACCAGTGTGGGCCGAGGCAAGTCTCGACAGTGGACATCATATTCTCCACTGTTTCATGTGGTGCGGCCCACTTAAGAATTGAATATGCTTCATATTTGGGCCTTAGCCCTAAAATGATATGGGAAAACAGACAGACGGTGTGGATGGAACACAAACATCAAGGTGGGTCCCACGAGTGGGGACCCATTCCAGCGTCCAAGTAACGCTGGACGTTCCAGCGTCAGGACGTCCAGACGCTGGACGTCCAGCACATGTATATTTATTTTTTTCTCTCTTTTTTTTTTTTTTTTTCTAGTGGTCATTTCATGTGGGGCCCACTTATGGACAATCCACCCCCTCCATCATGTTCCCCAGCTCATTGGGGTTCTAACAAGCCCAATATTGGGCAGGTAATATGGTCCACAAACATCACGGTGGGCCACGGAAGTTCAGCAGTCCACATCTTTTTCTCTACTATTTTCCTATGGTGTGGTCCACCTGCGATCTGGATCTGCTTCATTTTTGGTGGCCAGCCCTAAAATGGGCTGGAGAAACAAATGGACGGCGTGGATTACATACATACATCAAGGTGGGTCCCACGAGTGGGGACCCACGGTCAACTCTCAAAGTCCCAGCGCTGCTGGGCAGCAGCGTCCTCTGGACGCTGGCTGTCCAGCGGCCTTCTCTTTCATTCCTTTTTTTTTTTTTTTTTTTCTTTTTTAACTTCAAGTGGGGCTCACATGTGTAAGATCCACTCCATCTATCAGATGGGCCATCACATGGTGGGCCCACATGGTGGACAGCGTGGATGAACAACATACATCATGGTGGTCTATTGGCCACACTAAATATGCTACAAAATGGGTCCCAAAGTGGGATCCACACCATCAAAGGGTGGGACCCATTCATGGACGATCCAGCCCATCCATCTGATTGCCCATCACAAGGTGGGACCAAGGAAAGAAAACGAAAAGTAAACGAGAAAAAGGGGGGAAAGGTATGCACTCACAATGATGGTTGGACGGTTGGATTGCCGATCGGACGGTCCGGATGATGATCGGGGTCGTCCAAGCTTGATCTCCTCCTTCAATCTCTCTAACTCTCTCTTTCTCTCTCTTGATCTCCCTCTAAATCTCTCTACTTCTCTCTCTTCTCTCTCTTCTCTCTCTCTCTCTCTCTCCCTCTCTCTCTCTCTCTCTAACTCTTGCAATAGAGAAGCCACCCCCCCCCCACGTATGGCTCTTGTATGGGAAGGGGGGGGTGCATGATGTCATGATGATGATGGTGATGATGGGAGAGAGCATGAGAGGTATGGGTTAGAGTTGACTTTTGGTGAGAGAGGATGGGGTGGGTATGGTGATGATGGCTAGATAATGATGGGGGTATGGGTGAGGGTGATGTTGATAGATTTGACATGTTGTTGGAAATTGTGCAAGTGGGGCCCACGCCACACGCGCGTTGCGTGGCCCACCTCGAATTGCACGAACGTATGCATCTTACACACCAGGTATCGCAATGGGGCGTGCCGCGCGGCGTTGGAATCGTGGCGCCCGCGCGGTCGCAAGGGTACAAGTCTTGGGTCGTTGCGGTACTAAATCAGGGTCGCGATCAAGGCTCTCTAATCTGGTCCGTCCGGGACGTACCGGTACCGGAAACTAAACGTACGGAGGGCAATTCAGGGTACGGGTCTTACACCGTCCGTTTACCCTTAGGACGAGTGTTGGGCTCATCCTCGACGTTCGAATGTCATCTAGGCCATCCATTATATTGAGCCTATCTTGTAGTATGAGGTTAGACCTGTTGTCCCTTTTTGGACCTCATTGTATTGACCATCTATCGCAGATTACCCTACCATTTATAATCCTCTGTCATGACACGTCTATCTTGCAACCCCTTCTATGACATTCCTTTTATGGACCATTATTGTGTTCATCCCAACTGTACTACAGGATTATGGGTCTCGGCATGATTTTGAGTATTCCACTCTTGCCGCTCAAGTAGGTTCTACCTTTGATGTGTCGGTAGTGTATTCAATCATTTTCTTTCCATTTGGGTTATCTAAATATTGAAGGTTAATCCACACCGTTCAGTTGTTGGACCATCTGTGTTGTTGTATACCATCCATTTAGAGTCTTATCTCTTTATGTTTCTTTGTATTATAAGTGAATTATCTTTTATGCTATTTTTAGTATGTCTGTTGCCACACGTAGTGTTATTTGGAATACTCATATGTGATCTTTATACTATATGCTTCGACGACCACCATGCATGTGTAATGAGTATGCATCCCGAATCACCATTGTTAGTTGGGGACCACTAGGGCATAAACGCATTCATAAAGCATTCGAGATGTAGTCGCGCAAATGTAATTCACGTGCTCTCTATCGCAAACCTCTCCAATAGGTATGGGACTATTCGAGGACAGGAATCTATCATCCTGACTTACACTGTATGGTAGGAATAGCTTAGCATACCTTGTAGCCCTTGGTGCGAGATTCCCTGGCTAGCGATATCCCGCACTATGACTCGATCATTCATATGTGTCCCCTCATCTTAATCATATCTCAAATAGGTTGGACTAGTTTGATTTATAGCCATCGTGGTAGATGAACTACTTGTTGGCACTCATACTGTATACTTGACTCATGCATCATGAATGCTTGGCTCATCTGATTGTCTTGTATCAACCGGCCATATCGGTCGTGATTGTCGTGCAGTTCATTACCAGCTGACGGTGACATTGTGTTTGAGACCTTATAGTTTTATGGTGCTCTTTGGAGACTTGCACGGGCATGTCGTCCCACGTTTGTATGCATGGTTGCATTTCGCACCGTCTGCTTGTGCCGCATATAGCATGGTTACTACGTTGCAACCACAGCTCCATCGTGGTTTGCAGAACACCGGAAATATGTGATCTTTAAACTGGATGCCAAAGATGTCCCTGGGTGAAAGTCCCTGATCCCGTTGGTACCAAGGTGGGTGCTCCATTCAAGGACCGGGTGGTTTAATCATACACCAGTATGCCGAATACCAAACGGCGGTGTTATCCACTGCACGTGGTCAGTTTGGAAGGAGGTCTGACCTAACCTGCCGGAAGAGTGTTGGCAAAGGGGGTTGAGTTTGACCAGCTGTGAGTAGGTCCGCTATTGCACCAGATAGGCTTTGGCATTCTACTGGTGAGTAGTGAGGTCTGTGAGACCCCGGTGATGTTCCGTTTCAGAGATGGTATTGGTATCAGTGATGTGACTGATGTTCTGTATGGTGTGGGACGGACCTGATGTGGGCGGGTGTGATGTGGGCGAGGCTGTAAGCCTGGGCGAGCTACCACACTGGGCGAGCTACCAGTTCCGAGTCCTGCATTGCTTACGTGATCGCGTTATGACTGTTCGTATCTGGACCACTGTACTGAGATGTGGTGATTTGCATACATGCATTGGATCATTGTATGTGACATTAGGCCCTATAGGCCATTGCATAGTAAGAGTATATAGCCTTGGTAGGCTGGTTACCTGTATTGCACGCTTGCATAGCCATGGTAGGCTAGTTATCTGTATTGCATGCTTGCATAGCCGTGGTAGGCTAGTTATTCATATCTCATGATCGTGTAGCCTAATTGGGCTAAGTTTTGGTTTAGTCTTGAGTTCTCATCATGCTTTACTGCTTACTCTGATATTTATCGTGTTTGTCATACGCATTGTGCACGCACACACGCACTCACGAAGCTTCGTTCGAAGCTTATGCGCGTTTGTTACGCTGCAGGTTCTACCAGAGTATATCAGCAACGTTGAGTTGGAGTTTGTAGTGCAGTAGCAGGAGGTGCCGAAGTGTGCACAGTTTTTATATTTACGCATTGTATATTTACTTTCCAGTACTGTATATAAACGAAATGATTTAGTGGAAATATTGTGTTTGTCTTTGATGGTACTCATATTGTGATGCTCATGTTTTCAAAAAAAAATTTTCAGACCCTAAAATCCTCCTTGTGGTATCCCAGGATCGGAACCTGACGTGTAGGGTTAGGATCCGAGATCGGGGTACTACGGAGGCTGCCACCTCTGAATTCGGGTTACAGCGAATGGACGTCGAAAACCGAATTTGGGGCGTGACAGATCGGGTATAGGAAAAAAGTCCAAAGAGGGAACTTCTAAAAATCGACCTGTCTGCCTCCACAAACGATCGGTCAAAGCACACCACCGATCGATCGAAATAGCCAGAAAACTATTTAGGGCTAACACTACACGGCTAGTTCAAAATTCGACCGATCGAACCAATCTGTCCCACCAGTCATAGGATTTGAAACTACACAGTTTGAAGGCTCTTCCAACAGTTAGATGACATATAAACACCGTAATGCTCTTGCATAAAACTAATAGTGGGCTTCCATCCCAACTGTTTATTGTGGTGTGGTGTACCTTAATTTTGGATGATTTTGGTTTTTTATTTTCGATTATTAAAATGGGATGGTGCACCTGATGGACGGGTGGATCAAATGGAAGTCCACCCACGTTGCACTCGGTCTACAAAAGTAACCATTGTAGGTATACTCAAGTTCGAATGAGACTAAAATCTCTCTCATCCATAATTGATACCTAATGTAGCCCATACTATCCACACTCACCAGGGATATAATCCCTTAAAGTATTGTAGAAACCCCACCTTATTTGGGTATAGAACTACTCTTGACTATAGTATCAGCTTTAACCAAAAGTACCCTATGGCCCAATGCTCGCAACACAGCCATACAAAATGGACAGACAGTAGCCCGCAACGGGTTCAAGAGATATCCAATGGACCAGATGAGCTAATCAAGTGACATGTCAGCCTGTTTACTTATTCAATCATCTAAGTCTCTGGGATGGTCAAACATACAAGTTATCGATAAAGCGACTCCCGATCTAACCCTAAGACCCTAAAAGGCCTAAAGACGAAGTCTAAGTAGGTCATCAATGCGACCTAGAGACGATCAATATCGCAGATTGACGGAATCATAGTCTCTTTTGGCCTGATCTTGGTCGTTCGTCAATGATACTAGTAACCTACAAACCAATCGAACCACATTTCCCTAACTCGAACAACATTGATATAGCACAAAAACATATCTAAGAGATCCTCGAAACATCTTGGAGACAAGCCCTAGATCCGATTAGCCGTTGCTGGAATAAGCAAGTGACAGGGTAAAGAGTGGAGTACCTTACCTCCGAACATTGTTGGAGCATCAAACCGGTATGACATTCTGATATGTTAAAAAAGTAACTTTACGCAAAAAATGGCCCGGGCCGCTTCTGGGTAATAATGACCCAACAAGGGCCGTTTCAGGGCGTGATCGTAATTGCGGAGTTCTTGGCTCTTAATTCCTTTTGTCATGTAGATGGTGGGCTGTAAAGAAAGTTTAGACACCTTAAAACGGCCATTGAAGGGTAATTATTAAGATTCCCCAAGCTTATTTAAGGAGCTCGCTGTAAATCGAGCTAGAGGGAAAGGACGGAGAAAGGTAATGGGTGCGAGAGAAGGCAAGATTGTGGGGAGGTCTGATCATCGCGGAAGAGCTAATTGAAGCCAATTCCCAAGTTTAAGTCTAGTTGAAGCATGTCATCACTTGAAACTATAGTTGCTTAAACCTATCTGATCCCTTGTCATCTTAGAAAAAGTTCCCTCTGCAAAGCCACTCTATCTAATTGAGGTACGAATCATCCAAAAGTTGAAGAAGCTGTAAAGTAAAAAAGAGTAGGGTTAGAATCGGGAACATTTGACCACCCGTTTTGTAAAAAAAGGTGTCAAGTTTCCCCTTATCCCTCTCATATCTAAAATCAATTCACATCTCAAACCAATTTACATTCCAAACACATCAGCAGTACATACACATTCTATCCAAACCAAAATATTAACGTATTTTACCATAGTGATTTGACACTTTTTTACTAATTTGGCATAATGATAATATAAAATATAGGTTTTTTCATATAATTGCCCGCCTTTAGGGCCATCGACGTATAATCGCCTAATTTTAAAATATTTAAATTAACAAGCTTATGCTTTGCACTGTTAGTCATCCTAATGCCTGGCGTCTAATGGTGTTAGTGTTTTATATTGTTTAAAATTGTATTTTGAAAAAATGATAAACCGCCCTCTAAATAAAGTTAACCAGCTCGGTTACTGAGGTGTAGATCATTGTGTTGAAGGCAAGAGCAGATTGCATGTGCTTGTGTGGGGTCCATAGAGATGTTTATAATAAATCCACTCTGTGCATCTATTTTTAAAGACCACAATAGGACAAGATTCTAAAAATCAAGCAGATCCAAGACTCATGTGGACCACACCAACAAAACAGTGAGAACATCAATGTCCACGGTTGAAACCTTCTTGGAGTTGATCATGATGTTTATATTTCATCCAAACCGTTCATATAACTATTACCTCTCACATAAACTATAGTAACAAATATCATACTCATACAAAACTTTTGCTGTAGCCAAGTGTTCAATCCCCACTATTTCGAGCATGAATTTTAGATCTTCCTATTTTTAAAATCCTTTCCTATTTTGGTCTTTCAAAATTGATGGATGGTGGATTTTTCACAAACATCTGTATAGCAGACACAACCGGGGTCATAGGCTATTCGTTCCCATTGAAGACACATGGAAATTTGGTGCCACCACTTCTCATTGATCCATGTCATCACCAATGACACCAGCTCCCAAAACACACCAATTTTCTCTCCCCAATGCCTTGTGTACTACACAACACAATTTTTAATGTGTGGAACTTCTCTGGCCAACCATGATTTATGTGGTAGATCCACACCGTCCATCAATTTGTCCAGATCACTTCAGAGGATGAGCCCAAAAATGCGGCACATCCAAGGCTCAAATGGATCATACCACATAAAGCAATGGGGATTAAACAATTATCGTTGAAACCTTCCTAGGGTGCATCGTAAGGTTTATTTGTCATCTAACCTCTTAATAAGGTCACATAGACCTCATTTTTTGTCTCATAGCCTAAAATGATATGGAATAATGGATGGACGATGTGGATCTAATGCATAGTTCATGATAGGGCTCATGGAAGTTCCACATGCCAACACTTCCGGATCTCTTCCCTCTTCTCGGAATGTGTTGTACAACAAGCAATACAATTTCTTAAGGTGTGCGTGGCCCCACCATGATGTATTTCTTATGTCACACTGTCCATCCATTTTCCTCAAATCATTTTAGGATATGAGCCAAAAAAAAAAAAAAAAAACAAGGCGGGTCCATATATCAAGTAGACAACACCATAAAAATCAGTAGGAATTGGACTTATGTTGTTGAAAACTTCTTGGGGCCATAGAAGGATCTTATCAAGCTAATAGTTGTGTTTTACCTTAATCAAGGTTTGTGTGACCTTATCAATAGGTTAAATGGTTGTATGAAGGTTTCAATGGTAGTTTGTTCAATTCCCACTGCTTTTGGTGGTGTGGTCAAATTGAGCTTTGGATTGTCTCATTTTGAACTCACGCTCTAGAATGATTTGGAAAAGTTGTTGGATTGTGTGGATCTAATACATAAATTATGGTGGGGCCTAGCCAAACCTCTACATGATAAAAGTTGTGTTGGGTAGTACACATTCTATTAAGCAGAGAAAATTGGCATGTTTTATGAGGTCCTGCTATCAACAATGACATATACTAATGAGAAATGACAAATGTGGATTTTCTATGAAGATACTAGGTGGGGCCACATGTGATTCAGATCGGACTCATTTTAATTTTGATAGATGGCCTAAAATGATGTGGCAAAATGAACGGACAATGCCGATCACACAAGTAGATAAAGATGGGCCCCAACAAATCTTCTGCTCATCTCAAAGGGAGTGAGGACAAATATGTCATTTTCACATGTTGACGGTGCTTTTCCGAAGGTCAGAGTCCAAGATGTGGTTATTTTTTCAAATTTATAAAGCATAAACTTGTTAATTTAAATATTTTAAAATTGCAGGAGTTATATGGAAAAACCTTCATAAAATATCGTCACTACAAGTTTACTATGTGTATCCAAACACAAGACTTGTTAGGTCAAATCACCTGACTTCTATCCGACTGGTTTTATAATCAGCAACGATGGCACTTCTCTTTTAAAGTTGGGATGAAAACGAGTTGTATTGAATCGTTCCATCCACACACCACCTCTCTTGACTGTCCGGTGGGTTCAATCCACTCTTCTTACACTACGTGAGAAATTCACAACAATCAGATGGTGCTAACTACCTACAGTGTGATTGGGCCCATCCAAATTCTTTTTCCACTTAGGGGAAGCTTTGGATAATACAATTGAGTCTGGAACATCTGTTGGTTAGCAAACGGAAAATCTTGTTTGGAGCCTTTTTATTAGACTATGTTATCAGAGTTTCCCTATTCCTGTTTGGAGCCAACAGAAAATCCGTATTCAATCCGGTTAGTGTTTTTCAAGGACACAACCGACGAACAAACTTCACCTGATCTAACGGTCCTGATAAGTGATGCGGATTACAACAAGTACAACTGTAACTATATGTGTAGTAAGATTTGCATGCACTTATAGCCCACCATATCATTTCTCCACCCACCTCTCTCTCTATAAATCCAGCCCTCGGTAAAAAAAACTCAATAACCTCTCTCTAAGACCCTAGCTGAGAGGGTCTTGTGAGAGAGAGAGATAGGTAGAGTATTGTGAACGTTGCTGTGTTTATCTCATGGAGCTTCATCTTCAGCCGTCCGTGGAGGCATCAACTTCTCCTTCTCAGGGTATGTATTTGTAGGAGTGGTAACGGGCATCGGATCGGGGTCGTGCTCGGGATGTAGCATAGGACCGGGGTTCAGGTATAAACCTGATCTTAACGCTCGATTAGCCCAGTTCATGCAGAATTTTCTACCTGAAAACAAGCCCATTTATATGATTTTAATGGGTGGTTTTGAGCCTATCCGAAGGCCCGGTCCAAAGACCAAACCCGGGTTCGACCTTTTGCCCGGTTGTTCAGGCTCCGGCTGTTCCAGACCCGATCCATTGCCACCCAAACCACTTGTAACTTAAGTAATCCTCGAGAAGTGGTCCGCCTGAGATTTAGGATCTGTCTCATTTTTTTGGCTCATACGCTGGAAAATGGATGGACAGAAGGGATAAAACAGGAGCGGATTTGGGTACCCCAGCCTCACCCAAGACCTTGCGGCTTTGACCATGGGGCCCACCTTGATGTGTGTATTCTGTATCTACCCGGTTTATCCGTTTTTCCATATCATTTTAGGTCGTGATCCCAGAGATGAAGAAGATCCAATCACAAGGTGGACAATAATTTAGGAAACAGTGGTGATTGAACTTCCTGCCATTAAAATCTTCTTGGGGTGCACATTAATGTTTCTGTAGTATTTATTTGCCCTACAATCTGTTGATGACCTTCAGATAAGTATGGATGAAGGGAAAAAACAAGTATCATCTTGAGCCAAAACTTTTGTGGCTCACTAATGGTCAATCACCACACCTGATGGTTTGATCTGCTTCATTTTTTGGGTAATGCCCTAAAGTGATCTGAAAAAAAAATGGATGGATGGATGGAGTCGATGCTAACTACACACATCAAGGTGGACCCCACGGTAAGGGCGTCACAGTCTCGGGTGATGCCGGGCTCTCACCTAAGCCTCCAAGGATAAAACACATGCATCATGGTGGGGCCATGGAGATTTTCTAGCATCCCACCTCTACCGAGGCAGGCACTGGCTGTGTCACTACCAATCGGAGTCTCACTTTTCCTTTCTTGTGACCCACCTTGCGTGTTGAATATGGAAGCGGATTGCGTACTGAGTAACTCAGTACAGCACAGTAAACTCTATGGGGTCCATCTTGATTTATGTATTTTATCCGCTCTGTCCATCCATTTTATCATATAATTTTAGGGCTTGAGCCCAAAACTGAAGCATATCCAAAGCAGTGAACCACACCATAGGAATGTAACGTGAATTGAGCATCTAGCGTTGAAGATTTCTTGGGGGCCATAGAAGCTCTGGATCAAATTGATATTTGTGTTTTCCCTTCATCCACGTCTGTGTGTTCTTATGAACAGGTTGGATGACCAATAAACATCACTGTGGGCCCTAGAAAAGTTTCGACGGTAAATCATTACTCCCACTGTTTCCTGTAGTATGGTCCACATGAGCTATGGATACGCCTCCATTTTGGTCTCAACCACTAAAATGATCTGAAAAAACGGATGGACTGTGTGGATAAACCACATATATTCACAGTGGGCCCAACTGAGTTTACTCAGTACGATAGAAGGGCAACTCAGTACGCAATCCGATTTCGTTGGATATGGCTGATGTTTTGCACGTTGGAGTGATATGAGGTCACTCATCTAATAGATAGGTTGGATGGTCCTCATACATCATGTGGGCCCCACATTGACCTGGTGCACCGCGAGCTCTAGCAGTCCCAGAAAATGTATGATACTATGCCCAGAAAATTAATTAATTTTCTGGGCTCTAGCATGCCCAGAAAATTAATTATTAAACACTGAGTTGAGTCAACCTGACCCGGCTTCTTTTTTTGGAACCAAAGTCTTAAATACGTACTACCTGCTGCTAAGATGGGCCTTACTCAAGCTTGAGTCCAACCCAATTACTCACTGGGTCTAAAACTCTGGCTTGAGGGCCAGGACCCTTGAGACTCCATGCTTGGCCCAACCCACTTGTCACTTCACACGTTAAAAGTAGGTCACAATCTAGCTGCCATGCTTAAAAAGTTCAGGCTGATTTGATCATGTGGTAGGAGACACATCTGCCTTGGTTTGCACTTTTCATTGATTCCCTGTATCCATTACATTCATGTGCATTGCACGTGTGGCTCACACGTGAAGATTGCATGATCTTGGTTCCTGAGACAAGTGGACCACACAATACTATTTACCCCCTGTTTAAGGATCATACAGCACTGTGCTGCCTATGGCACACAATATGAGGGTTTGCAAGTGTACCAAACAAGAGGAATGGCTACATAATATTATTAGCAAAGGCCCTCACTGAATGTATGTGTGGCTAGTGTGGCGTGTGGGCTCTCACTACATTGCATGTTCACAACCATTTTCAAAATGTTGAAGTGTTGCTTTTTATATTTACTTTCACATTCAAAGCTTTTATTTTCTGCTGATGTCTTTGGTGGATAAAGCCTTGAAAAAAATGGGGTGATACCCATGAAGATTCTTGGTGTGAAAATTTGGACAGTCCAATCATTAAATAGGCCATCACATAGTGGAATGTCTGTTATTCATCTCACATGATTATTTAATGGTGCAGTCCATTATTATACCATGTTTGTTGATGACTAATGTTATTTGCTATATTGGTAACAAATTTTTTTTATTTTATTCTTTACTATATATGTTCCAAAAAAAGAACTATTTTAAATATTTACTATTATTATTCCCACATTTTTTAAAAATTTGTAATGATTAAGCATGAAGTCCTGAAGCCTGAAGCCTGATTGTGTCTTTGAGTGGATCTGACCTGACTGAGCACCTGCCCAACTTTGGTGGCCTGGACCCACCGAGGAGGGTGGGACCCCTGACTATGGGGCTCACTGTGATGTATGTGACTTAAATCCACACTGTCCAACCATTTTGACAACTCATATTCGTACATGATGCCAAAAATGAAGCAGACCCAAATCTTATGTGGGCCACACCACAAGATCGCAGTCGAGATAGGATCCCTATCATTAGCTTCATGGAGTCCACTGGGATGCTTATTTGTCACCCAACCTGTTGATAAGGTCACCAGGACCTAGATGAAGAGACCACACAAATATCGTCATGATACAAAGTTTGTGGCTCACAAGAAATTTTTAATTCTGTTTCTTATACTATGGTCCATCTGAAATTTGGATGTTCTTCATTTTTTGGATCACTCATGACAATGAGTTTTAATATGAATGGATGTAGGGTGCATACATCACTGTGGCCCCATTGTCAGGGGTCCCACCCACTCATGTGCTCGATGGAGGCATTATCCAGGCAGGGTAAATGATGACCATGCATGCCCCTCCTAAACAATAAGGTTGGCTCACCCATCAAAAGGTATTTAAGAGTCAGGCATGCTCATAATGGCCCCTCCTTCGGTCTCTGCGCCCATGTGCCACTTCTATAGAACAGCATGGGCATGCAAAGGGAGGCCTCGAAATGAAGATCACTCCAAAATCAGGCCGACCTACACACTGGGTATTCCACATCATCAAAATCAATAGGCAGCGGATGGCTTGACTCCATGTATAGATTTTCCTCATCTTATTTCATCACAGTACTATTTTTTCTTTGAAAGCATGTTTTGGTCTGACTGTTGTCTTGTACACATAGCATGTTAGTGGTAAAGAGGACATGGATGTATGGAAAAGTGTGAAAGGTCATTTAGAGATGTAGCATGTGATCATTTCTATTGTCCAAGTTAAAGCATTTTGCATGCTCTAATGTGCATGAGAGGCCTTATATGTGTTTCACTCACCAAAAGCGGTCAACTCCGTGAGCATGAAGCTTAAAAATAGTTAAAAATACATGTGTAGATTAATGTTTGAAAGATTTTTAGATTCTCGTCAACTATATATCTTTAGGCAGTGAAAGATAATTATCTGAAGTTTCAATGCTCCATGCATTTATATCATCTTTATGTTAAAGATTTATAATATTTTTAATTTTTTAGTGCAGAATTTTTCTCCATGTGAAGTATTTGGAATGGGTGGTATTGGAAAAAGAGGTATGTTTGTTTCTAACTATTTCATGATGATATAATATAGGTAGTAAGTTATTTTACAATAAAGTGTCATAGCTTTATATTATATTGTGCACTAAAATTATACATGCGGAATGGAAATGATTGAAAATAGTCCATAATCTTGGGACCAAAGTGTAGCTAGGTTTAGGATGTGTGCATGAAAGCTCTTATTCTTTACTTGATGGTGGGTGATTTGGATGATATGATATGATTGAGTTGTCGCTATTTAGATATCATGGATTCTAACACCTTGGATTATAGGTAGAAACGTTGGTGATGGACGCGGAAAGGGTTACTCACCAATCCTTGCCTGCACAAATGTATAGTTTCTCTTTGTAGAGTTTAAGGATTTTAGGGATTAGGCACCATTCTCTTCTCTATGTGTACTTTTGTCTTTCTTTCTTAACTTCTTTCCTTTTTGATGCATTTATTCTTTTTTTGGCCTAGCAAAGTTAGATGGACCCACGTTAGATTTTGGGGCTCTTAGGAAACTTATCCCGACTAGGCTTTTTGTCATGGGGCCCATACGACATTGATGAGAAAGGTTTAGGCATTTTGGTCTTCAACGTGCTCTCATCGAGCCTCAACTCATGTGGATGTCACCATGTATGAAGATGATGTTGGGGCATTGAAGATATTGTTGGGGCTGGTGGCCATGAATGCCCCCCTTAATGGTGAAGTGGCTGATCTTTCAACCTTTAATAAGGAGCCTTTAGATGATGGTGTGGATCGTCCAAAAGAGGCGGATATGGGTCCCTTGGATATGGACCATGGAGATGCACTTGTTGATGGTGAGGACGCCACCATGTATGACGTAGAGGGGCTAATCTCTCCTTTGGACGGTTGTGATGATATGTATGCTGCTTTGGATGGGCCCAATCGCCTTATTGATGGCCACGATGTGAGATTCGTCCATCCTGGCAGTTTGATTGTGTCCCTTTAGTGATGGAGGGCACGGATGGTCATGTGATCCATTTAGTGATTGCGTCCCATAATGATAGTTGGATGCTATCTTTAACGGTGGAGTTGATTCTTGCTGTTATGACCGTTGATCCCATGATCGTAGGCATTGGGACCTTTCTTAGCGGTTCAGATTTGTCCGCAGTTGATGGTAGTGTTCTCCCAGCGGTCGTCAGTGGTTTAGATGGTTTGGATGCTTCATTGTGCGGCACGATTTTCCTAGACGGTCAGTTGGGCAGTTTCGACGGAGGGGGATCATACCTCATCACTTGACCGACGATTCTTCAAGCTACCGCCTTTTCATGCTTTCCTTAGTACGAGACTTCATTCCCAGATGGGTGCGTCCTCCAATTATGAGGTGGGTGAGTCTTTGCGAGCTGCCGAGGAGATGCTGGGTATTAGTGATAGTGGGCCAGGAGGCATGCAGATGTTGAGCAGTTAGGTGGTTAACCTTGATGGCTCTGATGACGCCGATTTCGATGTAGATATCTTAGTAGGGTGTCATCCTGCTGCGGCTGAGACCATATTTGCTGATTTTCTTCTTAAGACCGTGGGGAATTACTAGGGGGTAACTTTTGGCAGCAAGACTAACATCTTTTGGCTATGCACATTGGTGGGGGAATTATTAGGGTAACTTTGAAAGCATAAGTGAGCTTACCCTTTAATGGTGAGGATGCGCAAAGATCTTGTGCTGGACCCATTTGAATAATATCAATCTTTTGTGGGTCAATGGATCAAGCCCTGGATTTTTTAATACTCTCAACATTATCTTTTGGGAAGTTAGGGATTTGAGAAGAGTCACTTACCTGTATTCCTAAGGGCATGTTTGTTTTTTTGTGAAGTGGCGGCAAGTGAAGGTAAGTGTGTCATTATGACTTACCAGGAGAAATAGTAGGAAGTGGCAGATGCCATTATAAGATCTTTCCTTATCTGCTTTTCACAGCATTGGGATTTGAGGAACTCATTATGCTACCCTCTTGCTTGTTTCAAAGGGAAATGAGCACTCGGAACCCTTCATTAGTTCGCCCAAAAATTTCAGAGGCACGTCTTCTTGGTGGACCCACCGAAGGTATGAACGATAGGCGTGATGGTACCCACTATATTCATATGTGGGGTCCGTGGATTGCCTCATTCTTTGGCTCCTTAAAAGGATCTCTCCAACCACGTGCGTTCGTTCTTGTGGGGGTAGATCCTAATCAGTGCCAGTAAATCAAATGAAAATTTTAACGTTGGGTCTACCTGATGCACAAATTATACTGTTTCAATAATCAGGCACACTTAACACGTGATTTAACTCCGTGGACATCTACGGAGAGCTAAATACTCATGTTAAAACGGTGGTGAGCTAAATCTCACTTAGACCTGCATAAGAATTAAATATTAAGATTCTTAGGAAAATGTTAGGAAAATGTTTGGAAAAACAGGATGTGAATGAGTAATTACTATAGGTGAAAGGGTATGGATAGACAATATATCAGGAACACCATTCCACCATACTTCTAAAATAAAGGAAAAACGTCACGACATTATCTTGCCTTGCAAAATTAACCCCATACTTACCAAAAGCCTACGTATGCATCTTAGTATAAGACAACCACATAGTCTACATCCATTTGATACTCATTCAACGATAGAGCACCATCAGATGAAAGGCCATTATGATAATGACAACACTGAACACAAATAACAATATCGAGTCATAATTCGACTGGCGACTGGAAGAAGTAACTAGGGAAGTCGAAACAAATGTCCATGCAAAATGAACATCGTCGTAGCCCACGCCAGCTTGTTGTTCAACATAATCCTGAATGGGAATGTTTTTGTTCAACGGTGGCTATGGTTGTTCAAGGATACTGTTGAATGCATTCATTGCGCTGATAGCCTTCCTCGCATCCTTGTAAGATTTGAATCGAGTATTATGAAAACCATCGACTTGGGCTTGACATTCCTCCCAAGTATAAAATACTCACCATTGTCTTCCATGAAATATGACATATACTTTGTTGCCCATCTGTAAAAGAAAAAAAAAATACTGATTATGTAAATGGCAATATGAAGAACATTGTTGGAAAATGCTTTATTTCTATGGAAGTGAAAGTTGGAAGAATAATATAACTTGACAACTTATTCTTGACAATTATAATTAAAGTCAAGAAGCCACATAACCATAATTGGAAGCCACCTTGGGTACAAGGTAAGTAATATAATCTACTAATTCTAACAACAACGTAAGCAAATACAATATTGGTAAAAGGATGATCTTTTACTTTACCTGTTCACACTAAGGAATCATCCAATAAACTAACTACTACATAAGGATTCCCCACGTGGTAAATAAAAAATAAATAAATTTGATGAAGCTATTTAAACCATACCATTCAAAAAAGTTTTTAGAAGCATAATCGATCGCCTCGACATGTATGTGCATACCATGTGTAGCTGTGTAGGCGTGTTGTTCATATAAAACACAGTCCAAAAAATTAAACATCTAAAGTTTGTTTTCTAATTGAAACGAAAACATGTGTATGCATCACAAAAAAAAAAAAAAAAAAAAAAAATCGTAACCCATTGCTTTGATTCAGCATTCGACTTGTCCTTTCAAGAATAGTAAAAAATTGGGTCTAGCAGCATTTAGGAGCATCCTCACAAACTCTTTCTTTCTTTAGAAAAAATAAGAAAAGTAGCGTTATATGACTCTTTCTTAAAAAGTAACTTTGTTGCCCTTAGCACATCAAACTGACTTAGTCCTTTTAACTTCAATGCTGGAATAATATGAGACATATGCCTGAAATCTTTACCTTTATTGATCGTTATAGTTATGGATTGCATCGTGTCCCCTATGGTAACCATTTCATTTCTAATCTGTTCAATTGGCTTTATCACTCTAGCTTTCTTCTTTGAATAAACAACGCTGTTGGTTTTCATAGAGACGTTACCATTCTTCGATGGACTCGAATGCAATGTATTTTTCCCTCGACGACTATCAAAGGACCAATTGGTATTCAAATCAGTGTCTCCTAACTCATCGGAAGAAGCAGTGTTGATGTCGTCATTCAAATCAACAGTGTGATTTGAGGTATTTTTTATATCTTGCCATCTCATACTACTCGATCCTGGAGGTAAGTTTCCAGCAGCACATGTTTTGCCAGTAGCTCTGTTATTCCCAAATACGTACTCGAGATTCTCGAACCTTCGTACATTTTTCTCTTGGAATTGAGCGGCATCTGGACAAGACTATTACAAATAAAAAAAAATAAATCAGTTAAGTTCCCTTATGTAAATTGACATAAGCATAGCTTCTTCTATTAATGTAAACTTTCAAAAATGTATCTTACCCTAATATAGTAGACCCATACTTCGTTAGTAGTAACAACGATATTTAACTTTGGATCCCAACCAAAACTTGATGCATTGCACAGGTCTTTCATAATGAAGTTATTTTTTTTACGGTGCGAATCCAATTCTTTTCATTGTCATTCATGATCAGTAGCCTCAATTTCAATCTCAATATGTTCTCAATGATTGGGGTGTACGAGTCTTTCCTAAAACTAGATCCGCTCCTTCGTCCGTTAACTACAAGTCCATTAGACCATCGATTAAAATGTTGTCTATCTTGTCTGTCCAATGAAGTATACCACCATAATGTGTTGTGCCGGTATCTGGCTTTGTGGTATATTTCCTTGGAGTTCTTCTTGGGGTAGACACGTACTTTTTTCTATCTTTCCTATCCCCTTTCCTTTTTTATGCATTTACTCTTTTTTGGGCCTAACAGGTTAGATGGGCCCACATTAGATTTTGGGGCTCTTGGGAAACTTATCCTGGCTAGGCTTTTTGTTATGGGGCCCATATGACATTGATGAGAAATGTTTAGGCATTTTGGTCTTTAACGCACTCTCATCGAGCCTCAACTCATGTGGACGTCACCATGTATGAAGATGTTGTTGGGGCATTGAAGATACTGTCGGGGCTGGTGGCCATGATTGTCCTCGTTAATGGTGAGGTGGTTGAACTTTCAACCTTTAATTAGGAGCCTTTAGATGGTGTGGATGGTCCAAAAGAGGTGGATATGGGTCCTGTGGATATGGACCATGGAGATGCACTTGTTGATGGTGAGGACGTCACCATGTATGACGTAGAGGGGCTAATCTCTCTTTTGGATGGTCGTGATGATATGTATACTGCTTTGGATTGGCCCGATCGCCTTATTGATGGCCATAATGTGAGATTCGTCCATCTCGATAGTTTGATTGTGTCCTTTTAGTGATGGAGGGCACGAGTGGTTATGTGATCCCTTTAGTGATTGTGTCCCATAATGATAGTTGGATGCTATCATTGACGGTGGAGTTAATTCTTGCTGATATGACTGTTGATCCCATGATCATAGGCATTGGGACCTTTCTTAGTAGTTCAGATTTGTCCACAGTTGATGGTAGTGTTCTTTAAGCGGTTGGCAGTGGTTTAGATGGTTTGGATGCTTCATTGTGCGGCATGATTTTCCTAGACGGTCAGTTGGGCAGTTTTAACGAAGGCCATTAAGGCCTTTCTTGACGGCTTCGATGCACTTTTTAGCGGTTAGATTGTTTAGGATGCCACGATGTGCGGTGTGATCTTTGCATATAGCATTTTTTACGGTTTTGACGGAGATTGTCAGCATTTTGTGTATTCATCTCACAAGGTCGGTGAGTCTTCTCATGCTGCTAAGGTCGTGACAGTTTCAGACAGTGATGTGACTATAACAAACAACTATTATCGGAGATACTTTAGGGATTTGCTATTGCCGAGGCTATATTGATTTCAACCTTCCTACGTCACCAATTGATCTTTCAATCTTTGATGAGTCATTAGTGATTTTTGGACCTTCTGTTCTGGAGGAGATACTTGTGAGGACTTGCTTCCCAGTCCTTCTTGCTCACCATAATTGTTGGTATGTCTTGACAAATTGTCATCTTACGAGGTTCGGGATTATCAGCTTGGCGGTTTGATTCATATGGCCCGGGTTGATATCGATTGGATGATTCTTGGTGCTATGGTGATGATTGGGTCTCATCGTTGAACTTGTTTGTGTTTAATGATATGGAGATGGGACCTTCTTTGGAGGAGCTTGTGCATTCAACGGGTCTTCCCTAGGACTACTCTTAGTATATTTTTCACCGAAGACTATCACTTAACAGAACTTGTTTGGGATTTTCCATATCTTCTTCGGCCTATAGTTGACGGTCATGATGTTGTGGTCTTTTCCTTGGACTTGCTATATGATCTCTTTTCAGGCCATCGAAGTACGATGTGGTCTACACTTTCTTGGAATGCACTGATGTTTTGCTTGGTAGCCGAGGTGTTGTTCTTGGGATGACGCCGATCTTAGACTCCTGCTCTTTATGGTGATGAGCCGAGCTGTTCGTCGGCATCGGCAGGGAATTATTTCTCGTCCTGGCTGAACTATTTCATGGGCTGCCTAACTGTGCCCTTGGCTGTACTCGCATTCTTCACGGCTGCGTGCATTTCTTCAGGTACTCTTCTTGTATTTTTTTCTTTTCTGTCCTTTGGCTTCGAAACTGCATGCTTAGTGGAGTCTTCTTTGCTTTCTCATAATCAAATCTGGCTATGGGAATGTCTTTCCATGACTATTCCTGTGTCGTATGCCAACACTCGTAGCCCTGACCTTATACGTCATATTATGAAGTTTCCCCCATGTCCAGCTGGGATGAGCAAGCCTTTGTATTGTAGGATGTTTGTCGAGCTATGTGATTGGAATATTTGGGAGTTGTAATTGAGCGTACATTCGGGGTAATGAAAGGGCGTTTTCCGATATTAAAGGCAACTGTGCAGTATCCAATCGAAACACAAGTAAAGATTGTAGTTGCATGCTGTGTTCTGCATAATTTCATCAGAGGGGGACATGATTTGGATGGAGATTTATGTGACTCTGGTATATTGATGGTGGATATAGAGAGCAACCCAACACCATATGAGGTCTCCTCCGTTGACGAGAGGCAGTGGCTGGTGCGGGTCACCCAACATGACAAAGATGCATGGACGAGAGTGTGACCAGATTGCGGAGCGCATGTGGGCAGATGCCCAGACCAATAGTAGGAACAGGTAGGCAAATTCTACTTGATTGTGTTAATGAAATGACATGTTTAACAATGTACGTTATATAGATTATGCTGTGCGCGTTAGTCTACGTTGACGATCAACGCCTTCTTCGGACTTGGAAGTTGTTATAAATCATGATCTTAGACTTTTTTAACCTTGTCAACCGCTTGTTTGCTATTTTTATTCACTGGCTTACAATACCTTATATCATAATTGTCGTCCTATTCGTAGGTACTCTCACAGAAATGTGGCAAAGTCCAGCTAAGACACTAATACAGTCATCAGGTGATTGGACACCTGTTCTCCCCAATCGTTCCTCACCTCGTGAGATGAAATGGACTGCACCTATGGATCAAGTACTGTTTGATACTCTACTTGAACAAGTTGCATTAAGGCTTAAAGCGGACAACGACTTTAAAAGGGAAGCATACAAAATTGTTGCCAATGAGGTAAAGAAAGAAGTACATGTGGACGTGACTTGGCAAAACGTCCAAAACCATTGGAGATATTGGAAGCCATAGTATACAAATGTGAAGGACATGTTGGCTGCTAGCAGATTCGGCTGGGACAGTGAGCGGATGGTTGTCACAACTCCTGACAATGTATGGGAAGAATATTTGAGGGTAATAACATCTCACAATTGCTATTATTAAGATGATTGTTTATAGTATCAACACTTAGTGTACCTACTATTAATTATTATTTACTATAGTTACCTGCGGTCTACACAACTTCTAGGAAAGAGAATCGAAAGGATGGATGATTTAGCGGTGATTTGTGGTGATGATCAAAGCCACTGGACTATATGATCAAGAGAGTTAGGGCATGACTTCATCCTCATCTCGAATTCAGCGGGATTTGAACGAAGAATGGACTGAACCGGAATATGATAATGAAGATAGTGTTAACTTGTCTGATGAAAACCTAAGAGATTCTACGGGCGACCATTGATTTTCCACTGATAGTCAGCCTCAGGGCAACCGTTCTTTCCGCAGCATTCCCACCCGAGCAACAAACTTTGACACCAATGGTTTTGGGAGTAATTCAAAGGAAAGGATGCGATCGTCTCGTCCATGTGATGTACTTGCACAATCTTTAAACAAAATAGCTGATGCAAGGTGTGAATTTGGACTAGGGAAGGAGGTTAACGGTACGAGTAAGGTATTGGATATTCTAGAAGAAGTTTAGGGGTTGACAAACAATGAGTTCATCATTGTTGGTCAACTGCTCAACCGAGATGAGAAGCTCACATCATTCTTTGTCAGTCTTAGATCGAAACGTCATGTCACATTGTTGAAACAGACTTATCGATTGGCCAGAGCGTGGCACAGGTGGTTCTAGTTTATCCCTGTTGCTTGGATGTGGTTTGGCTTGGATTGAGCCTTCTATTGACAAGGTTAATACTCTTTCTTGCTTGCTTACTTTATGTTGTTTATGAGGACATCTACTTAATGCCCTGTTTGATTTTGGGAATTTTCGGAGAAATGATGGTCAGTGGATCATAATGACCACTTCTCGTGTTTGGTGGGCCATAAATGCAAATGGGCGAACCGTCGAATTTATCGAATTTACCGCATGGAACCAACTATTACTGACAGTTGAATTACCGCAGTCGAAATTAACGCGCGAAAAAATTCGACGGTCTAAAGTCGTCGAATTTCGGGCCTGAAATTCGACTGTTAATGACCGTCGAATTAGCACGGTCGAAGTTAATTAAATGTCCACCATTAAAAGCTTCATAGGGGCCGCGGAAGTTTTGGATGAAGCTGATATTTGTTTTTACCTTGCATCCAGGTCTGTATGACCTAATTAAGAGGTTGGATGTCAAATAAACATTACAGTGGGCCCTAATTGAGGTTTTCAATAGTGGACCTTCAATCATTAATGTTTTCTTGTGGTGTGGTCCACCTGGGATTTAGATCTGCCTCATTTTTGAATTGTAGCCTAAAATGATTTTTAGTAAATTAATAGACATGTGGCATCGTCACTGGCCAAATACAGGTGTGTGGAAAACGCACGAGAGTGAATTAGGTGTTACCCTTATAACATCTTAGTGGGTGTACGTTACCCCTACCATGTGGGGCTTACCTTGATGTGTTTTTTGTATATCTATGTTGTCCATTTGTTTTTCGGTATAAGTTTAGCACGTGATCCAAAATGATAAGACGATCCAAATCTCAGGTGGACCATACCAACAGAAAGAGTGATGAATAATCATTAAAAACATTTTGTGGACCACAAAAGTTTTTGATCAAGCTTATCTTTAAATTTTTGCTTCATCCAGACCTTATTTACATTATCAAGAGATTGGATTGCAAATAAACATTACCAGAACCTTACGATGGGCTCTTTGGAATTTTTAATGGTGTGGCACTCAATCAGAACTCTTTCTAGTGGTATGGTCCACTTGATATTTAGATTTTCATAAATTTTGGAACTCTATTTTTGCTAGGTTAAAAACTAGGTTTGGACGGGTTTGGACCTTAGATGGGTCCCTTACAACATAGACCAAACTCGCCCATTTACCAAATGGATTCAGGTCGGGTCGGGCCTAATATAAAGGAAACCAGATCCAAACTCATTACCAACTGGGTCTGTTCTTAGACCTAGACCCGTACCATTTAACAAATGGGTCAGGTCTGGGTAGGGTCTAAATGGGTTAGGTATGAGTACCCCATCGGGTCCACTAACTCATTTACAGCCCTACTCAAACTCCCGTAAGTACATGGTAAACATATGATAAAATCTCGTTCATCCATCAAAAGGACACCACCATGAACACATCCTGGCCCTAAGTTAAGCGGATTTAGTGATCATCATGTGGGCCACACTTGAACACCGGTCTAAGAAAGATGATCGATAGGGTGTCGTTGAGGTAAGCGTGAGATTTAGATCTTGCTCATTTTTTGGATCAAGCCCTAAAATGATCTTGAGAAATGGATGGACGGCGTGGATAAAACACATACATCATGGTGGGGCCCACAAAGCATCGACCACTAGCCCACCTGGCAAGTGGCAGCGTTAAAAGCCAAACCGCCTTCCCAAATGAGAGAGGCAAACCAAAAACAGGGTTTTTCCCTCTTTCCTTCTCCCTCTCAAAACCCCCCTCTTCCCCTCTTTGATTCTCTTTAGTCCTCTCTCCCTCCCTTGCGGTCATCGGTCCAAATCTCTCTCTCTCTCTCTCTCTCTCTCTCTCTCTCTCTCGTCGGGGTGCCGATTGTCAAGGAGCATCACTAGATCTCTCTCTCTCTCTCTCTCTCTCTCTCTCTCTCTCTCTCGTCGGGGTGCCGATTGTCAAGGAGCATCACTAGATCTCCGAAGGTATTTTTTTCTCTTCATCTCTGTTTTTTTCTTCTTTTTTTCATTAATTTTTTTCTGTGAAATCTTGAGGAAGATCTGTGGACGATAAATATTTGAAATGGCATTTTGTGAAGATCTTTGCTGTTAGGGTTTGAGTTAATGGGTTTGTGCTGGTTGCTGAATGGTAGACGAATGCATTTCAACAATGAGTCTTGGGTTTGAGACGAATGCATGGACGGATTTCTATGTGGATGTCCTGTTTGTGGTAGCTATATGGTCTATTGATTTCCTACTTCCACTGGGTTTCACATAAGGTTGCAACACCAGCAAGCTACAATTCTAATGGTGTCGTTGGTAGTGTGTTGGGATTTAGTTGATTTGGGGTTTCTTGTGATGCGTTTGGATTTAAGTTGATTTGGGGTTTTTTTGTGGTGCGTTTGGATTTAGTTGATTTGGGATATTTTAGTGGTGTAATTGGAATTTCTTTATTTGGGATTTCTACATTTCAATGGAGTTTCTACATTCCAGGGGACTGTCCAAATCATGGGGCCCAGTGGATAGAGAATAGTCCAAGATTCTTACCAATTGACTGATCTTAACTGTCCACTTTGTGCCGTGAACTGCCAATGACAAAAAATTTGATGGCATCCAATCAATGTAATTATGTGAGCTATGCTCCATCTTCAATGGAGCCTAGTACCTGGATGGTCTTGATTAACATGCATGTATGTAGCTTGGATGAGTTCTCGTAGTTTACATCCCTAATCTCTAATTTCTCCCCCTTTCAAAACCCCTCATTCAGTCTCTCCCTCTCAAAACCCCTTTCACTCTCTCCCTCCCTAACCTGCATCTGTCTCAAAACCCCTTTCACTCTCTTTTCTTAATTCTGAATGGGATCTCTAGCTTTACAAAAATCTAGAATTTTGGGTTGATCTGCGATTGGCATAATCTATCATACCCTTCTCTTTTAAGGTATTCACATCTGTTCACAATATTGGATGGTCCAGTACTTGATGGACCGGTAGATCTCATGCAGGTTCAGTCGTTTCGTCCACTTAGAAAGGCTAACCCTGGTATGTACAGAGTGGACAAAGGTGCTCCTTTCTTGAGTTGAAAGGACTGAGAAATGCTAAAATCCAACCAGTTGGATGATAAGTTATTATACACTCAGTGGATAACTTCTATCTAACATGTGTCGTGTGACATCCAAACCGTTCAATAGGTTGGTCCCACCATGAGGACCATCCTATGCAAAAATCGGTCCGCATGGTGGTGAAACACTCCTTTGCAATCTCCCAACCACTCACAATAAGTGTGCGGTGTGTGCCGAGCCGGAGGATGAAGACTGGGCTGTACTTCTCAGCCATTGATGAGAAGGTTCGGGTGAACGGTTCAGGGCCAGCGAGCTGATGGAGGTGGCCAATTATGGGCCACCCACCGGCTGGCTCAGGGGCCTTCTTTCCCTTGGAGATCTTGCTCTTGGGCTTTGCTAGCCATAGCTTGTACAAAAGAACTAAGGCAACAAGGGCAGCAATGGCTTGGAATTGGAGAGGGAAATCCATGGAGCTGTGGTAGGTTAGGTGGGTGTTACTGCATGGTATTTATAGTCCATTTGAGGCGTCCTTCATTACACGTGGTCTGAAAATTCAACAATGGTTTCTTTCATATTTTAATATCATGGGAAGTTTCCGAGTTTTCATGACTTTTCAATTGAGATGGGGAATCCCACCATTAAAATCACCTATATCATATGGGCCCACCATTTTATGGATATACCATTCATTAATCCACTCTTCTAACACACAAGGATAAAGGGATGCCTTGAAAATTAGAACATACAAAAACTCATGTGGGCCACACCATGTAAATATGGATGTTTTAGGCATGATTTTACATTGTTGCTTACAGTGTAGCCCACCTGAGTCATGATTTGGATGCATGATGGATTGATTCATGCTCCTCCCACTCAGCGCTTAGTTTAGGTAGAAAGTCTTTCATTTTGTAAAAAAAAGAAAATATAAATGAGAAATTTCCCACTGTAAACTCTTCTTTTCATCCACCAGCAAAAGTAAATCCTCAAAAGTATTCTTTCTCACTCTAAACTTTTGGAAAATTGTCGGATGAAAATACCCTTTCATCCTCCTCCACGGTCGTATTCTTCGTCCGTCGTCACCTACCTCCTCCGTCATCTTCCTTAGCCATTGTCTTCCTCGTTGGAGCGGTCGTCTTCATCGTTCGAGACCCGCTGTGATCGGTCAAAGTTCGAATTTGTCCCTGTGATTAGTCAAAGACCACAGTCAATTCTGCCCTTGTGATCGGCCATTTTCGCCCCTGTGATCAGCCAAATCCTCTGTCATCGGTCAAAATGACCGATCACAGTGAAATCTGCCCCTGTGATCGGTTAAATGTATGTTTCCATGACTGTTCCTCATATTGCTTTGGTGGGTGAACCAGGGTTTACGAAACTGTAACCTTGAAAAATAAGGATCCTTATTCAACAATCAACACCATTCTCCATGATTTCTTTGATATGATATTAAGAGTGGTTCTTATTGATGTGTGTTGTACGTGTGAAACATGGATGTACTTCTGCAAATAAAGCAGTCTTTCCACATCAAAGAATGAAATGTGAAGGATGCTGAACCATTCATTATTGCTCAATGGTGCATGGTGATCATAAATTTCATTTACAAGCCTATCTATCTTATATTATTTTGTGGCTGATATGCCCTTGATTATTTATTTTCATTGTTATAGCACTTCTCTAGAACCCCAAGTTGATTTTCATTGTTATTTTCATTTACATTCCTCGTATTTTCATTGTTATAGCACTTCTCTAGAACCCCAAGTTGATTTTCATTGTTATTTTCATTTACATTCCTTGTGTTTGATTTTATTTTCTTGCAATTAAAGGGAAAAGAAAGAAAACCCATGCAATATTTGGAAGAGATAGCACAGCAGTGCATTTTGCTTAGCTTTTATGATTATTTTATTTTATTTTCGATGGATTTTGATATCCGCCCATTTGATCGGCCAAATCCAACTGTGATCGGTCAAAATGACCGATCACAGTCAACTCTACCGCTGTGATCGGTCAATAACCCCTATGATCGGTCAATCTGATCGAACACAATCAAATCTGCCTCTGTGATCGGTCAATATGCCTCTGTGATCGGTCGGTCTACCCCTGTGATCGGTCAATATGCCTCTGTGATCGGTCAATATCTACCCCTGTGATCGGTCAATATCTTCCCCTGTGATCGGTCAATCTGCCCCTGTGATCATCGAACAAAGGCCTCTGTGATCGGTCAAAGGCCACTGTAATCGGTCACAATTGACTGATCACAGTAAAATTGGCCCTTGTGATCGCCCAAATCCCAAATTGATCGGTCAAATTGACCGATCACTACCGCTGTGATCGGTCAAAGCCCACTGTGATCGGTCAATTTGACCGAGTACGACGAGAATTTTCCTCTGTGATCGGTCATTTTAACCGATCACAGTGTAAATCGTTGACCGATTACAGTGGCCTTTGTCCGATTTCTTAGTACGAATGACTCTGTGATCGGTCAAATTGACCGATCACAGTGACAATTGTCCGAATCCTTAGTACAAATAACACTGATCGGTCAAAATGACCGATCACAGAGGCAATTTCTCGTTGTACTCGGCCAAATTGACTGATCACAGTGACAATTGATCGAATTCTGCGTATGATTTACACTGTGATCGGTCACACAGAGGCAAATTCTCGCCGTACTCGGTCAAATTGACCGATCACTGTGAGTATATTTGGTGTTGAAAATTTATAATTGTTTTTGTTTTTGTATTTATAACCGTTACATAGGTGATTTGAAATTTACGTGTGATATTTTTTGTGTGCAGGAATCGAAGAAATCCCTAACATATCAGCAAAATGCAGTTTGACTTGGTGGTTTAAGGGTGGTGTCAAGGCTGGAATATTGAGTAATGAGCGGAGGATAAGGCTGTTTAGGCAGTCCCCATTCAGATTTCTGTTAGACCTGAAATCCTTCAGATATTTAGGAGCTCTCGGACATATCCTCTTTTTGTGACATAGAGGGGAAATTGGTGACCTCGTCTTCGAAATTAGGGGAAACTTATTGAGGTTTACTGAGATGGACTTCGCCCTTATAACAGGGCTGAAGTCCGGAGACCTCACAATTCCGGAATTAGGTACTGTTACAAAAAACTCAATTAAAGAAAAATATTTGGCGAAGCAGTATCCGATATTGAAACAACATCGAGGAGAGGTGTTCAACAAGATTGTCAAGAGTAGAAAGCACGAGGATGTTGTTGAAGTTGCATTATTAATGTGTGTAGAATGGTTCGTTCGAGGGACTGGCACCAAATATCATTGTAAGCATGAATTTATCCAGTTGGTTGACAATTTGGATGAGTTCAACAGGTATCCCTGGGGTAGTCTCGCATTCCAGACAATGACCGAAGGGGTACTAGCAGCGGCGCAGACATCGCGTGAATGCGGGCCCACTTACAATGTTTATGGATGCATGTTTCCTCTGCAGGTAAAGGTTGTTATATCCAGTCTTTTAACTAATCCATTTATTTAGTCCACTATATAGTCTTTTAATCTTGTTCGATTTCATATGATTATAACAGAACTGGGCTCTCGAAAAAATCGTGGCCCTAAGGAGTGTGAAGTCATATGTTCCTTCCAGAATTTCACGCTTCAATTAATATGAAGACTGGTATGGATGGAGGTACAACGCAATATACGACATCATTGTGAATGAAGAAGTACTGTATTCTATTTATTTTATTGTTTAACATATCATGTATGTTTTGATATATTGAGATTGAATCAATTTATTTTTTTCAGTCAGAAATAGTTGGGACTTTGGAACCCACCAGGGAAGAGCTGAAGTTGGAGGCTGTTCGTCTGGTTTATGAATGAATTCAGGTAAAAAGTTTAACATTGGGCATCGTTGATTTGAGAGGAAGTGATGACGCCTCTCAATTCCATGACAAGTGGGCATCATTTTTTATTATTTTCAGGGAATTGAGGATGGTTTTGTTTTAAGGAGCACAGAAATTCGGAGCAAAAAGTCAAGAGATAAAGAAGAGGATGATGATGGAAGGGAGAAGATGGTGACGGAGAAGATGAGGATGATGAAAATGTAGAAGATGATGACAGAGAAGATGGGAAGGAAGGAGAAGCTGGGACAAATGAGAATATGAGGGAGAGGAAGAGGGAGAAGAAGAGGGAGAAGGAAATGATGAGTTAGAAATTATAGAAAAACATAAGAAAGAGAGGAAGAAAAGGAAGAAGGAGAGAGAAGAGTAGAAGAAAGTGATAAATGAATTAAAGAAAGATAAAAGAATTATAAAAAGAGTTCAACAAAGCGAGGGAAGATTTAATAAAAGAGTTAGAAATTTTAAGGATGGAGAGAGAATATAAAGAGGGAGAAAGAGGAGTGGAAGAAGGAGAGGGAAGAATTGAAATCGAAAAAGGTGTGAATGTATTGTTTTTTTTTAAAATATGTTTTGTAGTAATGTATTATTTATTGAAGTATGCTATGTTTTGATATATTAATTTATTGTGATTGATTTTGTGTACTTGAGTAGAAAGCCGCTAGTCCGTCTATTACGGCAGAGGTCGAGAAGGAAGCCGCTAGTCCTATAATTCAAGGGCGACCTAAAAGGCACTTGAAGCCTTCTTGGTGCAAGAGATCTCCTTTTGTACCTATGTCTGCTATTGAATTAACTCCCAGTGTATTTACCGAGACCAAAGAAGCGAGAGACTTCATTACTTCTCCGATACCATTATATTTACAGATGGATCCATTTAGGAAGCTATCGGAGGAGGAAATTATGGCCTTGCGTACTTGGTATGATACAAATAAAAATGAGGCAGCGGGAATATGGTTTAAATCAATATGGGAGAAGGATGAATGGGTTGATAGTGTTGTAAGTTTTCTCAATCTTCATAACTTGATTTACATGTACATTTATTTATCTCGTAGAGCTTAATCATCTTCGTTTGTTAGGCGATGGACAAATATATTGAATTTTTGGACAGAAGGAAGGATGAGTGTCCAACAGCATATCCTCAGGATTGCAAATTCTGCCCCACATTTTTTTCGGTAATTGTGCGACAAACATGTCCTAGTAAAATTGTATTTCTACTTTCAATTTTTTTGACATTTGTACTATTGCTTTTAACAGACATGTCTCAAATCTTTTGCCTAAATTAAAGAAATATCAAAACGACCCAGAGCGTATGATAAAACTTCTAGAGAAAGATTGTAGCTTTAGCATTGCAAAAGACCGCATTGAGACGAAGGCATGTGGAAATATGAAAGTGTAATGTTTTCGTGATTGGCACTAGGTATTTCTGATTTTTAAACTATGTGACATAATTGATAATTTCTTTTATTTTACATGTACAGGTATATGTACCTGTCAATCACGACAACAAACATTGGATTCTAATGATCATCCACTTCAAAGAAAGAGAGATTGTAATTTGTGATAGTCTCGATAGCAACCCGCTTCTCCAATACAAGAAAGAGATCCGGGTCATGAATGTAGGACTCCCTATTCTCTTTCATTTCATAGGAGACGCCTCCGCCTTTGACCGGGAGTGGAGCATTCGTGCAAAGGTTTATCTTCCAAAGCAGACAAATGGTAGTGATTGCGATATATATGTAATGAAATATATTGACATACTATGCGGCGGTGACATTTTATCAAATAAACAGTTCGACAACACTCAACTATTCAGGGATTCATTGGCGTTGGACTGTTTGAGTATTCATGATTAGGCATGGGAGGGAGCGAAAATTTTGTATAACTGTATTTTATACTACTGTAACATATAGGTGGGGAAAATGTGAATGAGTTATGAAATGGTTTACAAGTGAATGGTTTGTGGAATGGTTTGTTGAATTTTGTGTGAAAAATGATTGGTTTACATGTGAATGGTTTGTTGAATGTGAATGATTATTGAAGTCAAAATAATACTGTTACAGCGACAGCGACAAGTTCCCTCTGTAATCGGTCATTTTGACCGATGACAGTGTCATTCGTACTCAGAATTCGGCAAATGTCACTGTGATCGGTCTATTTAACCGAGTAGAGCGAGAATTGCCTCTACAATCGGTCATATTGACCGATCACAGTCTCATTCATACTAAGAAATCGGTCAATAGTCACTGCGATCGGTCAATTTGTCCGACTACGGCGAGAATTTGCCTGTCATCGATCATTCCTCTGTGATCGGTCAACCTCTGTGATCGGTCAAATGACCGATCACAGTGTTGTTCATGGACAGAATTCGACCGATCACAGTGTTGTTCATACACAGAATTCGGTCATTTGTCACTTTGATCGGTGAATTTGACCGAGTACAGCGAGGAATTACATCTGTGATCGGTCATTTTGACCGATCACAGTGTTGTTCGTACACAGAATTCGGTCATTTGTCACTTTGATCAGTCAATTTGACCGAGTATAGCGAGGAATTGCCTCTGTGATCGGTCAATTTGACCGAGTACAGCGAGAAATTGCCTCTGTGATCGGTCATTTTGACCGATCACAGTCTTATTCGTACTCAGAATTCGGCCATTTGTCATTGTGATCGGTCAATTTGACCAAGTAAAGCGAGAAATTGCCTCTGTGATCGGTCATTTTGACCGATCACAGTCTTATTCGTACTTAGAATTCGGCCATTGTCACTCTTATCGGTCAATTTGACCGAGTACAGCGAGATATTGCCTCTGTGATCGGTCATTTTGACCAATCAGTCTTATTCGTACTCAGAATTCGGCCATTTGTCACTGTGATCGGTCAATTTGACCGAGTACAGTGAGAAATTGCCTCTATGATCGGTCTTTCCTCTGTGAACAGTCATTTTGGCTGATCATAGTATCATTCGTACTCAGAATTCGGCAAATGTTACTGTGATCGGTCAAAATTGACCGAGTACATCGACAAGTTCCCTATGTAATCGGTCATTTTGACCGATCACAGTGTGATGTATACACAGAAAGCGGTCATATGTCACTATCATTTTGACCGAGCATAATTGACTAAATTGACCGAGCACTTTGTCATTTACAAAGTGCTAGGTCAATATTACAAAAATTCCCAAATTACCAACATTCCAAGTAACTAACATAAAAAGAAGGTTCCAACTAACATTAAAAACATTCATATTATTATATTCAAATAATCAAACATCATGCATCTACTAGTGGAAACTTGCACTTTCGTCGATTATGCCCTGTTTGTTTACACCTTCCGCACTTTATTGTTTTCCGTTCTTCTCCACATGATGGAATTCTCATCTTCTTTGGTCTTCTGGCTGACCTTTGTTGTTGTGGGGGTTTAATTGTAGCACAATACTTCCAGAATTCGTCTGATATTTTCCATTCACTCTTGTCACGTACTGGGTACACCGGTTCATTAAAGCTGATCCGATAATTTTCGACCGTATAAAATGGGGAGCAATACTTGTAATGAGGAAGATTATAATGTATACATGCTGAAAGAACATACAAACACGGTAACCCTTTTACGTCAAACTCACGGCATGTACACGAAAGCTCGTTGAGATTAACTTTGTCATTATATTCATCCTCAATATAATACTCATCTCGAGAAATCGCATGACAACGGAAATTGCGCGCGTTCTCTAGAAAATCCGTTAGTTGTTTCTTCGCCCAATTTGTCAAAGGTCCAGTAAATGATGAGATAGATTCACTTCTCTTGTAGAACATTTCTTGAATATTCAATCTGACCGTCTCTATTAATATGGTCATAGGATACTCTCTTGCTTCTTTGAATAGAGCATTAACGCACTCCGATATGTTAGTAGTAACCAAGTTGAATCTTTTTCCTGGAAAATACGAAGATGCCCATCTTTCATATCCTATTTCTGTCAACCATGCATGTATTGGTGGGTTAGCCATTTTTATATTGCGCATTACTTTTTCAAACTCAGCCTTCCTGCATGTCTTTACAGCCTACCAATAATATTGTTCCAACGACTTATCTTTAAATGTGTCAACCAAGTTTTTGTAGATATGGTAGGCGCAGTAGTCATGGATCACGCGTATCGAAAGACTTCGGGGACTTCTTTCATTAAACCTTTATGTCGATCAGATATAATGACAAGACCCGGAAGATACCCTAACGTATTATTCAGGTGGGAAATGAACCAATTCCAACTGCTGCTGTTCTCTGATTCTCTGATACCAAATGCTACCGGTACGATACGATTGTCTCCATCCAAGGCTATTGCCACGAATATAACACCTTTATATTTACCTTTTAGTTGCGTCCCATCGATGGCCAACACCCTTCGCAAAGTAGTTTGAAAACTTTTAACACACTGTTTAAGTGCAACAAAACATCTTTCGAACCTGCTCGTCTTTGGGTTAACAAGCACAGCCGTCACCGTTCCTGGGTTAGCCCTCCTTAGCTCGTGTAAATAGGCTGGGAGTTGATTGTATGAATCTTCGTAAGATCCCATTACATGCGCTTGATTGCGATCTCCTTAGCCAGCCATGCCTTCTTGTAGCTGATAAGAATATTATATTTCTCGTGCATAGCTAATATTATGTCACGCGGCCTTAATCTCATGCGCTGCTCAATACGACTAACAACCAACTCGCTGGCTAACTTACTACTTGCTTGCCGGTGATCGCTCTTCATCCAGGACATGCCACATGTGTGTTTTGACGTGTAATTCTTTATCTTGAATATCCCCGCATCATTCACCCTAGATGCATGAACCCTCCATTGACAATTATCTTCGAAACATACCACGGTAAATCTCTTGGATGATGAATACAAGACTCTATATTGAAAGTTTTGGCGAATTGCGAATTGGCTCAAAAAATACTGGTAGCGTGCCTTGTCTTTAAACGTTTGTCCAACTGCTATCTCAATCGTGTCATCAAATGAATCTGAATATTTCGACAAATCAGCATTGATCAGTACATCATCATCAAATGGCACATTAACTAGACCGGTCATGAAGTTTGATGTTTGAGGCGGCTCAAGCAATGGATTCTTACTTAGACGTATACATTCATCACCAGTGGTGGAGGATGAAGTTACATGATCTCTTGTACGTAAAGGTGATGGTGAAGGAACATATGAGGACGAAGGCACATCTACTCTTATAGGTAAAGGTGAGGATAAATGAACACCTACTTTTGTAAGTACAGGTGACGTCGTATATTCACATTTCAGGCTAAGGTCAGCTACCCAGCTAACTCCATGTTCCTCACACGGAGTTCCCACTGCGGGGGTATCATGTTCAACGACGGCATCAGATTCAACACCATTCCAACAAATGGGGTCTTCGTGTAATGTCTCATTAATGCGATCCATTGTCTCTATGATTAACGGCACGTATGTATTCGGATGCTCCGACTGTGCTACCAAGAACACTCGCACGTCGTCATCATCTTCGATTTCAGATGGAGGGATTGATTGGTTTGAGCATGGGTACATGACTTTCATCCTAATATCACAATCCCTCTGTGTAGTATTCAACATCCTGTAGATTTTAGAGAGGAGTTCCTCATATGTAGTCCCGACATTCAACACAACACTTTTTGACTTTCCACCCTTATACGTGTATGAATTGTTTTCACATATTAACTCTTCATCATAAGCGCATACGATGATTCTAGAAGCCATTAATTGCAAACAAATTTGAAAAAATCTTCTTAGCGAACCGTTAAACAATCAATGAAGCCGGTCATTTTTACCAACTATAATGAATATGAAAACATACAGATTATTCTAATCAAATCTTAACACAAATTCAAGGTTCTCTCATTGAATTACACTGTATTCGCTGAAATTTCACTGTATCCAGGTGTATTAGGTAGATTTTGACTGTATTCAATGCAAATTCACTGTGAGCGGTGGAAATTTAGTACATTCGGCTAAATTGACTGATTGCTCGGTCAATTTCACTGAGTGCTCTTCCAAATTGATGGAGTGCTCGGTCAATTTGATTGACTGCTCTTCCAAATTGATGGAGTGCTCGGTCAATTTGATTGACTGCTCTTCCAAATTGACTGATTGACCGTGCTCGGTCAATTTCACTGAGTGCTCTTCCAAATTGACTGAGTGCTCGGTCAATTTGTAGCACTACTCTTCCAAATTGACTGATTGCTCGGTCAATTTCACTGAGTGCTCTTCCAAATTGACTGAGTGCTTGGTCAATTTGACTGGCTGCTCTTCCAATTTGACTGATTGACCGTGCTCGGTCAATTTGATTGAGTGCTCGGTCAATTTGACTGACTGCTCTTCCAATTTGACTGATTGACCGTGCTCGGTCAATTTCACTGAGTGCTCTTCCAAATTGACTGAGTGCTCGGTCAATTTGACTGACTGCTCTTCCAAATTAACTGATTGCTCGGTCAATTTCACTGAGTGCTCTTCCAAATTGACTGAGTGCTCGGTCAAATTGACATTGCTTTTCCAACTTTACTGCATTCGGTGATGTTTCACATTTGCCTTACTGCTCGGTCAATTTGACTGATTGCTCGGTCAATTTGCCTTACTGCTCGGTCAATTTGACTGTCTTCAGTGATAATGACCGAGTGATCTTTAATGTTCACTGTAATCGATGAAATTGATCGACTTCACATGCTCGCGAAAAAATGATATTCATGGCTAGCACCCTTCGAAATAAGACATTCATTGCGAAACAAATAAAGATCCAACTTCATTATTGCGAAAAAACACATTCATTCTTCATCTTACTTACCTACAGCGGCCGTTTCGGTGAGACACGAGTTCAAGGAGTAGAAGAAGAATCCAATGAGTTGAAACACGATTTCAAAAAGAAGAGAAGATGGGTTCTGAGTTATAACTGGAGAGAATACGAAGACAACATGGGTTCTTTTCTATAGTTGAAGAGTGAAAAACGAGGAAGAGAAATAGGATATTAGAAAAAGGAATGAAATTCATAAACAAAGGGTATTTCGGTCAGAAAAAAATACGTCCGTACAACTTAAGTTTAGAGTGGGAAAGAATGGTTTTGAAGCGTTTACTTTTGCTGGTGGGTGAAAAGGAGAGTTTACAGTGGGAAATTTCTCAATATAAATTGTTAGGTGATCCAAGCTGCTGGCATCATGACCTCATTGTGGTTGTCCTGTGCTTCTGTTGGTGGAGCCCACTCAACGTGGAGGTTATAGTTAGGAGCACTGATAGGACACAACATGATGACCACATTTTATGAAAAATCAAACTGAGCCACTCATTGGCTGGGCCACAATGTCAAAATCATGAACAGAAGCTGATGGAATGACTCATTGAACTGGTGTGGCCCATTCAATCAGTGCATCAACATGACCCACCTTTTTTAACGGTCAGTTGTTCTCCAAATGTGACTTTGTTGGTAGGAAAGAAATTACTGTATAGATATCTGTGTCGTCTGATAATTTCTCTGACAAAAATTACCCTGGACTCACTACTTTATCTGGCAGTACGTATGAAGGTCATGCCACGCAAGCGTTTAGAAATTGTACACAGGACACTTGTATGAGTTAAAATAAACCGTACAAATCACATTGCCAGCTTTAGATACTCATTATACTCATTCGCTGGTAGGTTTGAGTAATGGTATCTAAAGCTGGCCATGTGATACTCATTATACGATAGGAACCTCTCTATTGTGATCCCATAGATGGGTCCAACATGTATGGGCCATGGCACACAAAAAAGTCCTCTATTAAATAAATTTATCTATTAGATTGGTGGTGCTTGCAATTGGACGGTTTTGTTCTCCCTCCACTCTTGAAAAGAATAACACCAATTGTTTGATGAGGATTCCTACGGAGATATTTGAGGCGTGAGTAGATCAAGAAATTTTAATGAACAGCCATAAATCCAAGCATATAAAACTTGGTCCCATCTTATCTGCATTGTAACTACTATTTATTATAACAATTGTCTAAGCCTCATCCCAACTAATTGTTGTCAGGCTAACCTCAAACAACAGGTCATCAAAGCAGCCTCAGCTGATGTGACTAATTTCAAGTTAGGCCACTTAGTGGTTTAGTTTTGTGTTTAACACCCCCCCTCCCATTTAGAAATTCATTTTGAGCAAGTACACTACTTGTTCTTTATGGATTCTTAAATTGTACCATTTGGACATTTTGGTACCATACCATGTATGTATAGGAAGTTCTCATATAATTTACATGTAGTTGGAATTTCGATTCTCTTCCTTATATTCTCCGGGTATGTGATTCTCTACTGAGTTATTGCCCTTGTCCATGAATAATGGATTACATGTGGCAATAAATCAATAGAGAACTGTACATATATATCTGGAGACAATGGGGAGATGCTGTCGAAATTTCAACACGCATGTGAGTTGTATGAGAATCATACATGGTACGTTACCGAATGGGATAGAGACTAGTAGCACCTCTAGATAGAGACAATTAGGAATAAGTGATTAGCAATAAAATTTCGAGACAATAAGAGAATTTATTGTCCTTGTAGTTGTGTTAAATGCATGTTAATAATGAAACTCACCTCTTGCAGCATCATTACATTTTGATCATGTCCTTGCCATCGCGACCCGTAGACGAAGCACGATCGTGTCTCATGGAGCTGTTGCAGTTAAACTTACTCGGTCTATCATTTTCAGGCCGAGTCAAAGAAATACCCGAATTGATCCACATTCTTCAGGAAGAAGCTATAAATTATTATTTGACTGATGATAAGGAGTGTGAGTATGAACGATTGTACTCTTTTCGTGAGATCCCACGCATCGTAGCGAATATGATCAGGTGAAAAGGGTTTATGAAGATGCGGTTTTCTCTCTGGCTGAACTTACTAAGGAGCTAGAACTCTCATTTATAAATTCTGTACAATTGAGCGTGCACCTGAGTGGTGCTTCTTGGCGTATGGAATATGCTTGTATAGAATATAATGAATTACGACAGCAACGCATTTGAGAAATATAGAAATGTTAAATTTCTTTTTAGTTGTATTGAATTTATAAATTTGAGGGGATATTTCATTTGACTTGGAATCGTATGTTGAATTTTTGAAATTGCGTAGTTTAATTTGCAATAGATGTAACAAATAAGTTTGTCGTTGTAAATTAAATGTTTAATTGTATTTTATTTCATATATTGTAGGATGTCTTCGACGGCCATGTTACCAAGTAAAGAGTGGATGTCGAAACGTAGGGGTCTTCATCAGAATACTTATTAGGTGTATTGTCATTCATTAGATATTTGGAAGCAAATTCTAGAATTTTAGGAGGAGAAGACTATTTTTCTTGTCCTTGTATAGAATGTCTTAATGCCTATCCACCAAGGAAAAAAACAAGCGTAATTTCAGAACATTTAATTTGTAAAGGCATTGATAAGTCTTACAAGTCATAGGTATACTACGGAGAACAATGGGGTCAAAGTTATAGAACTGTTGGGGCTAGTTCGTCCACTACTGATCATATTGGAGATTCCCTTCCAAGGATGACTGATATGGTCAGTGATGCACTTGGACGTTTTGACGGAAATGAGTGTCACGATGAAGAGACATGTGGCAGAAGCTACAGACCATTCCCATGTTTCGGATGATTCAACAGGTGATATTCAGTACGAAAAGTTGATATTTATGATTTGCTGTTTTATATTGTAGTTCTAAATAAGAAATATCATTACGGAAAATCCTACTTTTCGACAACGAGATATAGAGCATGATGATGTCTCAATGGTATATATACGTTACTTAATTTATAGCGTTTGTTATTTCTAATTTATACATATTCTAATAAGATATTATTAATTATTAAATAGGTATATGGGAAAGATAAGAGAGGCCGTGTTCGAGGAATGGGAGCATGCGTCTCCAAGATGGCACTATATTATATGACTTTTCTCCGGGGTCAGTTTAATGATATGAAGAGTTAGATCTCCAATCTCAATCAACAAAGGCAGGTCGATGAAGCAAGCGAGCTCGATGCCGCAGTCGAATGCGCCGGCTTCCTCTCATTCGATCCAACGCCATCCTCTCAGCAGATCCCACAACCTAGCAAAGTATGACTTGTACTTTCTGACTCGTACTTTTACATAAGTTGGAAATTTAATTTTCCAATAATTGTAATTTAATTTCATAATTTTTGCGTGGCAACAGGAAACGAGTGATGCAAATGCTCGAAAGAGGCGAGCGGGCAAGGCACCAGCTCCATCTTCAGATCCCTCTCCTGATGATACAATTGGACGTAGGTGTCTTCTAAAGAATACATGACGCACGAAGACCTATGTGATTGGAGTGGTGGTGGAGTCTGATGTTCAGGATCCAAATTATTATACTATATGCCTCGATGACATCTTTGATAAGAATGTGGAGCTGCATGATCCTGAAACTAATGAGAGGTTGACGTTTGTTAGTGTAGGTATAGGAGAGGTGCTTAGGTGGCCTAGATTCATCTCAGATTTGTTATGAAATACCTTTTGCATATGCTTGGCATACAACGAACACTAGTGCATTTTTTTTTATATATTTATAACATGAGTAATACTTTCTAGTTTGCTTTTACATTCTTATATCTTACGTATTGGTTTTGTACTTGTTTATTTTTTATATTTTATCTTGTGTATTGATTGTGGATCTCGGATTATTCGTTGTGGATTATAGCTTGTGGTTGATGGTATATTGTAAGTTGATTGTACTCTTTGGTACTTGCAAAGAATGTGGTTGTGGATTGTTGGTACTAGTGGAGGATTGTGGGTGTGGAGGATTGTGGTTGTTGAGGTTTATACACTACAAGAAAATAGGCTTTTAGCCATACATTTTTTCTTGTAGTGATAGTTGTGGAGGATTGTGGTTATATTCTGTTGGTTATGTAATGTAATCCTGGAGGATTGTGGTTGTATTGTGTTGGTTATGTATTGTGAAGGATTGTACTTGTATATTGTGTTAGTAAATGTTGTAGTTTTCTAAATTATTTAAGAATTATAGGTTTATAGGATGTATTGGGGCACAACCCTCATTAAATCAGGTTATTCTTTTTTCATGTAGACATAAATTCGATTGGTTGATGGTATATTGTAAGTTGATTGTACTCTTTGGTACTTGTGGAGAATGTGGTTGTGGATTGTTTGTTTGTAGTTGTGGAGGATTGTGGTTGCGGGGGTTTGTAGTTGTGGAGGATTGTGGTTGTATTGTGTTGGTTATGTAATATGATTGTGATTGTATTGTGTTGGTTATGTAATGTGATTGTGGAGGATTGTGGTTGTATTGTGTTAGTAAAGGTTGTAGTTTTCTAAATTATTTAGGAATTACAAGGTTTATAGGATGTATTAGGGCACAACCCTCACAAAAATACATTTTTTTTTTTTCCGTGAATCGTCGTATTTATCTAGGGCACAAGCCCCACCGAAATATCCTAGACGACGGTTATTGATTGTCGAATTATTTTCAACAGTTCACAACCGCCAATTATGCAAATACGAGCCCAAGTCCAGTTTTGTCTTATTCCTCATCACCGATTCGTCGATTGAAGCTGCACAGGCGATCTCGAGTTAGAGAGTCGAGTTCGAGGTTAGTCCCGCATCAAAGGAAATGCAACGGTCGTGGAGGGGACTACTTTCATTCCATACCGCCTGATAGAGCGATCCCACCCGTTTAAGGGATAGAATTCGAAGTCATCCTTACTCACGACGAGTGTGGACCGTCGAAAAAGGTCGACTGTCACGGACCGTCGAATATTAACCGACAGTTATGGACTGTTGAATTCTTTTCTAGACTGGCTGATCTACGACGGTTTTTTGAGAGCATGGATTGTCGAATTTTCGAAAATTCGACGGTTTTGGACCGTCGAATTTAGCGCTTTTTCACGTAGTGCAGTCGTACTTCCTACTATCCCTGAAGCGACCACGGGAGAAAATCCATTGAAATCTCTCTAAATCTTCCAGAACACTCAATGTTTTGGATAGAGGTCGAGTCTCACTTACGGTAGTCCGCTGGTGCAACTTTGTTTACGCCGTAAAGATGTTTTCGTGCTATATATAAAAGGGCCACCTCACGAACCCTTTCTCCTAGCAACGTCCAAGTCCAGGGACGGTAGGGAAATAAGCCAAATTCCTTATTTCGGTAACAATGATAAAACGCTGTCTTGCTCAGCTTATCTGTAATGCTTCTTCTTCACAGGTCTTGTCAGGACTACAGTGTCGTTGGACGGAGTCTGTCGTCTTTTCATCGTCGGTGTACTACCGACCCCTAGTATGTAAGCCGCTTTCCAGAATGCTGTTCAAAGGCCCTTCGTTGATGTACAACATGCTAACCCTCATCTTCTCCATCGAATTCTTTGCAAAGGTGTACATCCGTTCTTATTTGTACAAGGAAGTCTTCTTACATCGCCCACCCGATCATACCAGATTAGGGTATGGATGCCCAAATAGATGATAGTCCATTAGCCTTATTTATTACTTGGACATTTGAGGTAATCTCTGATCGTCTTCTTCTTGTTGACAGTTGGGGGAAATCAGTTTTCAATCCAGGACAACCTTCTCTTCCTCTGCATTTGGGGAATACAAGCTCACAGAGGTATGTCACCGTCTTTTTGTCTCTTAATATCAATGTTACACAGCTACCACAAATTATTTTGTTTAAAAATCAATGGTAGTTAATTTTGTGGTGGCATTCAACTAGATGCATGTATGCATGCACGACCCAAATTATGTACAGAGGAGTGAAATGGGTTAGGTCGGTCTGTGTGGGATACCTGTAGCTGAAATAGGTTAGATCCACAGTCAATGTTGGGGTTCACAGACCCACTATGGATGCAGTGCTTTGGAATCACTCTTTTATCTTTGGTTTTAAAATGCAATGCTGATCCAAAACTCAAGGATCAATGGCAGACAAGGCCGGAGCAACATTGGGGCAAGGGTTTGCAAATGCCCCCCTAAGTTTCCAACGATAAGAGTTGTTGCCGACTGGTTCATATGGCATGGTCCTGTAGAACATTCAATCTGCGTCATTTCTCATCTCCTGTCCAGAAGTAAGCAGGCCAAATGAATGGACGATGTGGATTGATTGTAAACGTTAAGGTGGGCCCCACGTAACTTACCAGTGGGGGATCTCCTTGCAAGCGGATATTGACGGGTTCAAGTGATGTCGAGGTCTAGTTTTGTTGGCCCCACCAGGATGTATGTGTTGTATCCACACCACCCAACTAGGGGGGGGGGAGCCATGTAGGGGCAAGGTGGGGCTTGCTGTTTAAAATTTTTTTTTTTTTTGTTCAATGAAGTAACATTGTTTTAAGAGTTGTGGTCCACTAGAGGTTGGGATCTGTGTGTGTTTTGGGACCATGCCTTAAAACGAGCTAGAAAAAGCGATGGACGGTGTGGATGAAACACACCCATCATGGCCGATCCCACCTGAACTCGTCCAATTGGACATCTAACAGGGTTTACAACAATTTCTACCGAACCCATCTCCGCAAGAAATTCCCTGGACGATACCTAGGTGGGGGGGTTATTGATGTCTGTACTTAATCCACCCCGTCCATCCATTTTTTTATTTGATTTTAGGCCATGCGAATATAAATGAGCTTGATCAATTACTTAAGTGGGCAACACAAAAGAAAAAAAAATGGGTAGGGGAATTCCCATACCATATGAAACAGATCCTCTTATTAGGTAGACCATACCATATGAAACAGTATGGATTGATCATTAATAGATGAATCTGATATAAGTAAATTGTCTTAAGCCATGGTTAGGTGACCTTATCAACAAATTGCTCTGGCCAATAAACACCACAAAGAAAATAATATATGTAGTAAGAAATATTTAATGGTAGAACGATTGGGCGTTTATTAGATGTTACCTCGGGAACAGCTTAGTGGGTGTTACCCTAACCGTGTGGGGCCCATCTTGATGCATTTCTTATATATTTATATCGTCTATCTATTTTTTCATATGATACCACTAGAAACAGTGAGTTTTTTTAAAGTATTAACGTTGTGGGCCACAAATGTTTTGGTTCAATAACATAAATATATTTTCCCTTCATCAAGACCTTTTATTGACATTATCAAGAGCTTGGAATGCAAATATCCTGTTCCAAAACCTTACGAAGGCTCTTTGGTATTTTTAATGGTGGGGCACTCAATCACACTGTTTCTAGTGGTATGGTCCATTTAGATCTGGTTCTGCAGATTTTTTGGAACCACATCCTAAAATGGGCTATAAATGCTAGTGGACGGAGTGGATATACAAAATATCATCAATGTGGGCCATACTGTAGGGGTAACACCCACTAAGCTAGGCCCGGGGTAACAGCTAATGTGCCCCCAGAACGGTCAATGACCACTGTTTTTTACGGCATGGTCTACGTACTAAAACCCCACGTACGGTAAGGACTTTACTCTTGGGTGAGGCCGAGTCTCACCCAATCGACTTCAGGAACGTTCTCAATGTTTCTGTTGGTTTTTGATAGTATATATGTTCTTTCCCTGCATCAATGGCTGTCTGATATTTTTCCCTAGGTGGATAACATATAAACAATTCCATAATGCGAAGTGGTCCTGATCTGCTCAAATAAACAACATGAATGTCACGATATGATTGATGTTCTGATAGTCATGTCCAATTATGAAGTGGTTGTGACCCCTGAATGTCATGCCATTGTGGTGTATGTGAGTACATCCATGCCATTTGAAGGTAGGGTTCATTTTGACATCCGGTCATATTGTCACTCTATACTAGGAGTCTAAGATGGACAATTGCGGCTGGACGGACGAGGAGTTGGGAGTTCTTTGCAATTATAATGGGTGTTGCGTCAGCTGCATTGGCCGGGGTATTGTCGCAATTACCTGTTTCATAATCCACCAAAACGTGTTGATTATGATCGTAGCCATATTATAGACGGAATTTTATGGACAACGGACACTGATTGCATCTTTCAATTGAGGATGACTAAGACTATGTTCTTCAATCTATGCTCAATTCTTCGGGGATAAAAGACTACTTACGGATGCAAGACATGTAAGTATGGAAGAACAAGTTGTCATGTTCCTCCATACCTTAGGACATAATGTCCGTAATCGGGTCATTGGGAATTGTTTCATAAGGTCTGGGGAAACTGTGAGCCAATATTTTAATCGAGCCTTAAATGCAATTGTTGCACTCTATGCCGACTTTGTTAAGCTACCTGCATCAGAAACTCCACTTGAGAAACTCCACTTGTTGCACTCTATGTCACTGATCATCAATTATTAGTATATATCCCTAACTAGTTGGATACGTTAAATAGGATTGTATCGGTGCAATTGATGGCACACATACACCTACGTTCGTACCATTTGAAGACAGTCCAATTTATCGAAATAGGAAGGGATTATTTCTCAAAACGTAATGGGTGCCTGTAAATTTGATATGAAGTTTGTTTACATCTTAGCTGGATGGGAAGGGTCCGCTTTTGATGCACGTGTATTACAAAGTGCTCTTGCCCACACCCACGACCGTTTTACAATCCCAAATGGTAATTTAGTTGAACATTTGATTAATTTAATTGTAACAAAGAACAAGTCTGTCATTGATATTGATATATCTTTATCGATAAATGTAAGTAAATATTATGTAGTAGATACTGGATATACTCATTCCCCTAAGTTTATGGTGTCGTACCGTGGCGTACGTTATCATCTTAATGAATATTGAACAAACTGTAACACTTCCAATGCCAAGGAATTATTCAATTACCGACATGCACAACTATGTAACGTGATTGAACGATGATTTGGAGTACTTAAAGCCAGGTTTTCGATTCTGAAGACGGCCCCGCAATATCCTGTTTTCACGCAGATGAAGATAATGCTAGCCTGTTGTGTACTACACAACTTCATTCGCGTGTCAGGAGAGACAGACAATTTTGACATTGGAAATAGCTTAGTTGATGTTGCTGATGGTGTTATACATTCACCTGTGGTAATATATACCGTCGATGAAGGACAATTACTAATGAATGCTACTCAACAAGATAGAGAAATGTGGGCGAAGAGAACAAACTAAGAACAAGTTTTTGCATATATATTTGCAAGTGATTTTTTGTCAATGTTTGCTGTTATATTAGGTGAATGGGCCCAAATGACTATACTGTGGTTAAATATGAATCGTTGTTGTCAATATAATCTATCTACCTCAACTATTACTTGTCATTAATGCTTTAAAAATTTATTTAAGTCAACTATTTTTTCATCCTATAGATATCCGAAGATTTCATTGACAGAATGAATCCAAATCGGCGAACCTTATTTTCTTCCCATGAGAAAACCACTATACCCACCAATATGGGGACACCGAGAAGAACCCCACAAAAATATACCATGGGTGCGAACTCCAGCACGTTACACTCAGGTGGTATGCTGCAGTGGACAGACGACATTGATAACATTTTAGTTGATGGTTTAATAGAGCTTGTCATTAATTCAAAAAAGATTTGTACACCCAGATGATCGAGAACATGCGAATGAAGTTGGGGTTGATGATCACTACTGACAATGTACAAAATCGGCTAAAAATCGTGAGGCAAGATTACTTCATTGTAAAAGACCTGCATAGTGCCTCCGGGTTTAGTTGGGATGATGAGTGGAACGTTGTGGTTGCACCAGATGAAGTATGGGTCGAGTATATCAGGGTAAGATCTCATATATAATGTTTTTATACGTAATGAAAAGCAGTCATTTACTGTATCTTATGATTGACTAATCAATGGACATTTTCAACTTTTTTTTTTTATTTTCAGTCACACCCGGATGCAGCCTAATTTCGAAGTAAAACTATACCAAGATTCTATGATCTTGAGTATGTTTTCGGCAATGACAGGGCAACAAGCAAATCCTGTGCGACAGGAAACATACAAAAAGAGTCAAGTAATATACATGGGCGAGATACTAAGGATTCCTCTTGGCGTTCAGTTGATTTGAATGATGACACTTACAATGTTTCTTATGAAGAGTTGGGAGACATGGACCCCAAAATAAATTGGTCGTCTGATAGTCGGAGGGGAAAAACATTCCACCTCGAAGTCTATTTGAGTACTGTAACACCTCCGTGCGAACCAACAACACAACTAATTCAAAGAAGAGAGCGAAAGTGGTAAGGCTTGTCGAGAAAATTGGCAATGGAATGGTGACAATAGGAGACAAAATGCAGTCAATCGCAATCATGATCAATAAGGGCAAAGATTTTGGGAGGATGTCTCATATTATTCCAGTATTAGAGGAGATGGAGGGACTGAGTCAGTCTGACTTGTTGAAGGCAACAAAGTTATTTTCAAAAGAAGAGGCGTACGGCTCATCATTTCTAAATTTCTCTAAAGAAAGACAATTTCAGTTCATTAGGATGCTCTTGGATGGTGGGGAATCGGACACATAAGGCTTCATCGGGAGTTAGATCATTTTGTAAAGTCATTCAATAGTGAGGCTTTAAAACACTCTTTAATTATATTATTTCTTCGTTTTCTGTTAGTTTAAACTTTTTTATGGTGGACGCACAGTCTTTTTTGGACTTGATGGACATTTGATATCAACACACACAAACATTAAATGATGGTCTCATCTCTTATATATTTAATGCATCATTTGACTATATTCCATGTTTTAATCTAATCACTGTGAAGATAATGCCTATACAATTCCTGCCATGTGTTTTGTAACTGTTAGATATTCTTTATATACATGCATTTAAAAACAAACAGGGTCGACATTGATGTATACATTAAAACTGTTTCCTTCATTTAGAACAATACATTAAATTTGTTACACAGGTTTGGGCCATGATCTTCATAGCGTCCAACCCATCAGATGATCGAAGGTGACTGCAGTTCATCTTTTTTTTTTTCCACGTTTTGCGCTTTTGAACTCTTGAGTTTTTATGTTTATTTTGACAGATGGTGAACAAAGTTTATGTAGTGTTTCACGGTAGATAGCCAGGTGTATAGTTTACTTAGGAGGAATGTCAAGCACAGGTCGATGGAGTTAGTAATACCCGGTTCAAATCTTTCAAGGATGAAAAGAAGGCAATCAAGACATGGGATGATTTCAACAATAGAATCAATAAGGAGTACCAACATCTTCTCACAGGCTTCCCTGTTTAGCCTGCTATTCCAGAACATGACGTACTTGGTGGCGGTAACAACGTGATTAGTCTGCCACATATCATCGACAATGATGGACCATCCTTCTCGACTTCCACGGTTATTCGACCGTATCACTAGTCCGACTTTGACTCGGTAATGCTTTTTATTTTCGGAGTTGTTGTGGTGGTTATGACCTTCTAATTGATGGTTCTCTACCATTTATTGAGTCTCGCCATCCACCCATAGTGTTGACAGATAGTCTATTGCTCGCGTGTTGGTTTTTTACTTTTTCTAGACATCTGCACAGCAATCTTATTTTGGTCTTTTTATCTGTAGTTTATGCTTGTATGGCGTAGTCGCCTCTATGGACATTCTATACCTCATTTGACATCAAAAGCATTTTGTTTTGGCAAAATATAATAGGGATCAGCTGGTATGCTATGTAACTTACAACCGAATAGTGGATCCACGATAAATAGCTTAGGCATGGTACTCATATAGACGCATGCTGATCGATTCAGTCAACTTGTATGTCTATCCAGACGTTCAAATATGATGTTACATTGGCCTGGACATAAGGCTTTGTTGGTCAATGGGTCATTTTTCCTATATCGGTTTGACCAAATAGATGGATATCAAGATTGATTGAACGTCCACCGTTTAAACTAGAGAGGTGGATCCATCTTTAGACACCGTTCTAATCTATCCCATTCAGTTGGTCATAACATGGTGGATTTCCAAAATGTCTGATGAATGGCCACCAATCGCTGGACGGTGTCGTTGAAATTAAAAAGTTAAAGAAAATCAATTACGACCAGCAAAAATGCAGGACACCCGTCTAGACGGCATGGATTAAACTCGTTGATCCATTCATACCCTGCGTGTTCGGGCCGCAAATGATGAAGGTGGGTCAGGTGACCAGCAAAAAAGCAGGTTAGCCATTAGATGAACGGTATGGATTATAGGCACTAATCCATTCACACACTGCGTGTCCGGGGCGCAAATGAAGAAGGGGAGTCACTCGGACTACCGCAACGTAATGACCCTTTATTTCTCCCCAATCAAACATGAGAAATTGATAATGAATATATATAGAAATAGTTGATTTGTAGAGAAAACAAACAATAGAAATTAACAATGATGGAACTCTACAAATCCCACAGTTTCCACCCAAGAAGTAATAAATGCCCTATTTCTAGTATGTTCCCACAAAATTTCGAAAACAAACAGGCCCTAAGTATCAACTATTTGGTGTGTGGTACTATATTAGTAGCACTACACCTCTTTTGCTAGAACTTCGTAGACTGTACGCACTGCTGCTTATCGGTTGGACCTAGATATTCGTGGATTGCTTTTTATGATATGATTTGCTTATTATGCTGCTTTTCTATGAAAGGGTTATTGGTAATTTTTATTTAATTGTGATTATTGCAATATGAATATGAAGTAATGGTTGATTATTATCTATTCACAAATTCCAATTCAAATGATTGATTTATTTGGAATAGAATACATACAGTATGGACCGAAATTCATTTAAGAAAATTAATTGCATATGCAATCAAGGGAGGTGCAGTATCTTAAAATCAAACACGTTTAAAAATCCTGGGAGATGGTTCTACAAATGTCCCATGAAGGTTAGTATTAATTAAATACATGAACATTTCATTAATGCTTATTCAAATTAATTGATGATACATTTCGCTCTGACATTCTTGTTTAATATATGTACAAGGCATAAGAGATTGTCAATTTTTTTGTTGGTGTGATGAATTTGGGCCAGACCAAATGGGACCGACATTAACAAGTGAGAATAGTGTCCTACAACAAAAGGTGAGAGTTGGAGGAAAAAGAACGTGAATTGTTGAAGAAAAAGTTAGAGATTGTTAAGAAGGAACTACAATTAACAAAAAAAAAGAACTTGATGAGGTTCGATGTTAATGATGTAGAAAATCATCTAAAAAGTTTTCATATACAAATGGATGATGTGGACGTCAAAGTAGTTGTAAGGAAAAGTTAAAAATTCTTATGACAGCTCTAGGAAATCTGTCATTGAGCTTGAGATCCCAATCTCCTAAAACTTCCTGTTTACCTATGTACTATTGATTCCATGGACTAGATGCGATCTTTGTTTGGATCGTTTGTTTTATTATTTTTTTTATTTCTGTAATGAATTTCTATATTGTGTTAAGACTATACTTTCTTTTGTTGTTTACCGGTTGTTACACTGACTATAAATGTATATGGATTAAGTTTATGATACTTCATCTAGCAGGTGGCAAGGTGGAATGCAGGCAGTTACATAAAGTTATAATTTTGGTAGGATAACTCGTGCTCAATTTGGCTTACGTATCATCTTTAAGTAAAAGACTCTCCATTTCTTCACTTTAACACCCACTAGCATTTTCTTTCTTTCTGCAGGTTCAAACCCCAACCTCATGTACTTTTCTCATTAAGTTGTAGATGGACTTTGATTAATTAGGGAGTAGTTTAAACTAAAATTTATTTCATGTTGATTTTTATGTTGACTATACCCTCCATATACATACATTTACCTTTTAGCACTATGATGTGAGCTTAATGTGTGTTTGTTGAACAGGTTAATGAGTATTGGGTGGTTGGATGACAACGTTATTCAATGTCCCACCTTGGTTGATGTATTTCTTGTATCCACGTCGTCCATCCAGAAATACAGCCTTGGTTGATGTTATAATACGCATATCCGAAACCAGGCAATGGACCACATTATAGGAGACAATGAGGAGATTGCTGTCCACCACTGTCATATTCCCAGGGCCCACATAGAAAATGATTTCTATCCGCCCTGTTCATAGCTGTTAAAAATAGATGGACGACATGGATGGTCGAGATTCTTGAGACCACTGCACTTGTGTGGATTGGTGTGTTTTTCCGTGGAACATGCAAGCTCGTGTTGCGAAAAGGGGTGTGTTTTTCCATTATCTTTGATAAACCTATGTGGGCCGAACGAGTACTAGCTTGGTCTGATCATCTGATTGGTCACACCATGGATGAGTAGCTTATGAATCAAGTCAGCCGGGTGATCCTAAATCTTAGATTTGGTAGCGGAAAATGGATGGTTATGGAAAGTTGACCATGATCCATATTCAATGCTCGAATCCATCGGTTAGGATGGTCTCTCCAGCCAATTTTTGGCACTAAGATATAAATGTTGGGGCCCACTTGGTCCTGTCCCAAATATGTGTGGCGCGAATTACTTGTGTGGATTGGGAACATCATGGATTGAACTTTTCAAATCTACCTACATTTGACGTAGATGGACGACTTTTGAATTTTCCATACGTGTTTGGCTACGAGGAGTTCTCATACAAATCCCATGACTCTCATTACCCATCCAAACAGGCTGGGATGGGTTTTATAAGAATTGCTTCATGTAGTCCACCATTCCAAACACGGCTGGGAGGGATTCTCTCCCAAATCCTGCGGTGTACTGTTCCTTCTAAACAGGCCTATGGTTGGCTTCTAAATGCCACGGGAATAAATCTAATCCCTGCCAACAGTAATCATTACCTTAAAACCAATTCCATCCCACCTAATTCCGTTAAAATCCATGCGCCAAACATGCCCTCAAACACTAGTACGAATTTCAATGGAATACTTATTAGTTTTGTACGTGTCACCGTCTTTATTTGATGCATGTTTTTCTCTTTAAACAAGACTCAAGAATGAAGCGAACAGCTGTGAAACGTCATCTACCGAACCGAGGGATGACCACAAATTGCTCACCTCGATGCCTCAAACTACATGTCGATAAACAAAATAAACAACAATTAGAAGCGGTCAATGATATAGGGTTCGAGGGATTGTTGTATATCAGGTGTAAGAAGTTGCATCGACCTCTTGTAAATTGGTTAGTGCAGAAATTTAATGTAACAAAGCAATTATTTTACATAGGTAAGAGCGAGCTCCAAATTATTGACCGAGATATAAGCCTTTTATTAAGGTTACACACAGATGGAGAGCTAATCACATTCGACATGTGTGAAACTATAAGTAGTGATCTAAGAAGAATGTTCGAAAGTCGCGGAGACTTGATTTCCCTTGAGATTTCTACCTTGTTCGAGTTGTTGATCTCCACTAGGCCGAATGCTCGTCCAAATTACCTTCAACATTTCGAGGACATAAGGTGAGCATCCAAAATGTCTTGGGGTAAGCATGTGATTGCTACCTTGCTAGGGTCGTGGTCTGCCTATCGACTATATGAGAGAAGTATCTAGGAGGATGCCTGCTATTTTTACAGGTATGTAATTAAAAAATATACATTCTACGCTGGATAGCCATAAATTCATTCAACCATTTGGATTATATGCACTAAAATAATTATTTGTAACTTGAATGTATTGTATCTTTAGGTTTGGTACTTCGAGCATGCTGAGCTGGATATAGGTGCTCTGCTTGTCTATATTCAGAAAAAGTTTCCACTCGTTCGGGAATGGGGAGATAGCAAGATTGAATTAAGGGAGAGACGAGAAGCTTCAGTAAAGGAAAGGTAAGTGTAGGTCCATATGAATAAAACAAAAGGTGAAAAGCTTAATTGACGACGATTATAGATTGATAAGATGGAGTGCACCCTCATTTTCAGGTCATATTAGAGTTATGTTTAAGCCTAAGCATTGAGATGGTTATAGTTGAAATCGGCAATGCACGATGAGAGAAGAATGAAGAAAGATCCGCTCGTCGAGAAGACTTGCATGACAAACCTGTGTCCGTTGTGTCTAAGCTAGAGGAGGATTGTCTCCTCGCCACACCAAATGTATCATAGATATTTTAGATAGAAGACTAACAACTTCAATACCACTAACATCTTGATAAGTTGAAAAAAATGGTTTCACTTACTTTTTGAAGAGGATACTTGAAGATATATCTTCTATAATTTTCAGGAATCTTTTGTCATATACACATCCATTTTTTCATCTCCACATGAGCATAGCCGTGGAATAACCCGTTTCATTTACCTTGATACAAGTTGAAAAAAATATAGATAGAAATATGTCAACATTAATCAAATTGCATGAGTATATACATTTGACACGCATCCGTGGTGGAATAATTCGTTTCATTTACCTTGATACAAGTTGAAAAAAATATGGATAGAAATACCTCAACATTAATCAAATTGTATTAGTATATACATTTGACACGCATGTGCGCTGAATGATAAGGTTGGAATGGATGTAGAATCAGATGATTCAAACCATGTATTTATTGGTATGTGAATGGATGTTCTAGTGGCATGTGAATGGATGTATTTAATGGCATGTGAATGGATGTTCATACGATCCAATAGGGAAAATCTACCTAATGGATGTATTTGGTTTGGATTTGTAAATATAAAAGATCTTGACCATTACATATAAAACATTACGGATCTGTACATATAAAAGATCTTGACCATCCATATCAAAGCTCATTGATCAGGTGGGTGATATTTTCCAAATCAGCGTGATCGTTACATGATAACCCATGAGGTGTGCGTTGCGGGTAATGAATAGTCTAAATTTATTGATTAGACTAAGTGTCTCATTGTAACTATGTAGCATTATAATTTAAAGTCGCTAACTAGACTTTTAGCTTATCCTTATTTTATAGCATTAATTACCTATTTTTAAAAATGACAAAATTACCAATCACTAGTTGAACCGATCAAATTTTTCGGACAATATCCGCATTGGTTATGAAGGATCTTGTTGTTATGGAGGGTGGGCCACCTGATTCATGGTTCAAATTTGTCAAAAGTGGCTTCCCATTTGATTTTTAACTCAATAGACTACTAAAGGATCACCCAACATTCAGATTTCAACGGACAAATGTCTATGAATCGAAGGCTTGGATTGTTCCATCAACTTTATTTTTTTTACTGTGACTTAACAATAGTGGGTTCGGGAGTTAGTCCCCACCCCCAACTTTGTTTTCCCCCAAATCAGATAAGAGGTTTTTCATTGAAAAATTGCTTGAAGAAAACCCAAATGAAATGCATCTTTAATCCAAGAATATTTGAAACTTGTACCTGATTACGAAGCCAAGTTTGCAATGAGAGAGGTTGGTGTCGGTGCAGGGTTTGCGGTGAGAGGGATTAATGCTGGAGAGACGAAGATAGTTGCTCGGAGAGAGAGAGAGAGAGAGAGAGAGAGAGAGAGAGAGAGAGAGAGACCCCACGATCAGGATGGAGAGAGGAGGAGAGTGGGAGAGAGGGTTGGAGGCTAGGGCTTCTTCATAAGAGGAGGGAAATAGTAGAGAGAGAGAGAAAGAGAGAGACCACGTTCAGAATAGAGAGTGGGGAAGAGTGAGAGAGGGTTAGCGGCTAGGGCTTCTTCATAGGAGGGAGATAATAGAGAGAGAGAGAGAGAGAGAGAGAGAGAGTATGACCTTTTAGGGAGCGGATTAGTTGTTACTTGGCCCCTTGCCATGTGAGGCCCACCTTAATGTATTTCTTATATATCTATGTCGCCTGTCTGTTTTCTCATCTCATTTTAGGATGTCATACAAAACCTTAAGAAGATCCAAATCTCAAGTAGACCATATATACTACTATAAATAGTGATAAATGACCGTTAATAACTTTTTGTTGGCCATAAAAGTTTTAAATCAAGCTAATCTTTGTATTTTCCCTTCATCAAGATCTTCTTAATAGTATCAACAGTTTGGATGGAAAGTAAACATCTATAAAGCCTTACAAAGAGCCTTTTGGATTTTTAATCTTGAGGCACTCAATCTTCAGTTTTTCCGTATGGTCCACTTGAGCATTAATTCACTCCAATTTGCATCGTAGCCACTTCGATTGGACATCAAATGCTTTCACCGAACTATGAGTGGATTTGTATCCACTTGTGAAGATGCTGCATCAGGTTATGAGACTCTGAAAACACTTTAACCCTATACCGAAGAACACTGATGCACACTGAAGACCTAAAATAGCACTGATCCACTCTAACTTGCTTTGCAACCCCTTTGAACGCACATCAAACGCTTTTATCGGACTAGTCATGTGTGTGTATCCACCTGTGAAGACATTACATCAAGGTATAAAGACTCCTAGCACACTCAAACCACACATCAACACATACTGATCCACACTGACTTACACTATAGCTCATTTGAACGTACCTTAAAGTCTTTTACCAGCCCACAATGAATACATGTGGTTTATCCACGACATCCATCAACTTTTCAACTTCTTTTATGAGTGTGGTAGAAAATTGAAGCATCTATGGAACACACCAAAGGAAATAGTTGGAATAATAATTTTAACAATAAACCTTCAACGAACTCTTTCTTATAGTATAGTCCACTTGAGTTTTAGATATGCTCCTTTTTTTTAATTGAAGCCCTAAAATTATCTTCTAAAATAGATGGATGGAGTGGACAAAACACATGAGTTAAGGGGAGCCTTACACAGTTTCCTGAGTAATCGGTATCCTCTTTGACTCACCAAAGACTGTGCAACCCTGCTATAGTACCCCAAAATTTTCATGCTTGCGCATGTACATGGGTGCTTAAACATATACACATCCCAAAATTGGAACTTGTATTTTTCGAACAGCGTGACTTGGATTTGTGCCCATCTACACACATGTACCCTTGAGACTTTGTGAATCTTCGTACACTTGATCTATTATCGATTTAAACTATGAAAAAACTCATCTTGAACCTATTCAACTAGCAAAGACCTAATTAGCTGCCTCCCCCATTGGATTTAAACCTTTCACTGGGAAATCTTCCATCATCAAATCTTAGCTCCCATTCCGTACCTCAGTTCTGACCGTTTGGCATCTCAATCGATTAAAGTGGCTCAATTACAAATCGAATCATTCTAATTGTCGATCTAGGATGGTTGTTTAGGGTCGCCTAAATAGAAATCAGAGATGTCCATCATCCTTTATGAAGAGTCAGGTCATCCAACCATCCATTAAGACCAGCATGTCCAACCGTCCATCATGCAGCCAGCAATTCAACCCATCAATCCCAAACCTCTCATCGTAGTTTTAGTTATATGGCCCACCTAAGCTTTGGATTTATACCATTTTTGTGCCCATATCCTATCCTGACCCGACCAACGCTAAGAACGGTTGGGATTTCCTAAACCATTCCAAGTGGGCCCTACACAGCTTTAAAAAAAAAAAAAAACAGTGAGTTCCTTGACCCGAAACCAAGCCAGACGCCACTCTCTCTCTCGCACCTTCTCCTTCCTTCCGCGTAAACCGGGAGCCGAACGTAGCTGAGCCGTAAACCAAACATCATGGTGGGACCCACACTCCGATCTAAACCGTCCTTTGATACTGGATCTTCAGGAAACTCCTGCAGTTGAATCCTCACTGTTCCTTGTCGTGCGGCCCATCTGAATCACCGATCTGCATCGTTCTTGAGCTCCTACCTGATCTTGATGTTGCAAACCTGATGAACATCCTAGATTCCTTTCCAAACAACTGAGTGGACCCCACCTAGCTTCTCATTATAGTTCAGGCTCCGCAATTCCCAGTCGGAATCGGAAACTCATGTTCCCGCTCCAACGGCAAAACCACAATCTGCTATCCACGTCAAGGACCTCCGACAAATCGCAGCCGCTTTCTTTTACATCGGACGATCGTCTACCATCCAACGGTTATCTTCAGCGAACAGCCAACGAGAGCCTAGAACTTCTGTTCTTACCCAAGAAATTCAAGTCGAGCGTGCAACTGTCACACTCTTCCAACCCAAAACCCACCGATTAAATAGCCACAAAGCTCTAATCTAGCATGTCCTCAAGTTCCATCACATGAATCAGGACTGTCCATTAGCTTCAGAACATAAGAAAACCCAACGAATTCTAATCTGCCATTTTAGGTCAACACCTTCATTATGTAAAGCCTAAACCGTAGACGTTGAATAGGGACCCGATCTTAGAACTGCGATCACCAACGCTAGGCCCACATAATCTATGGATAATCACAGAACATCCAACCAGAGTGCATTCCAGTGTAGAAAACCTGATCTAGTTGAACGTCAAGAGATAGAAACCATCCGCTCCTGACTTGTCCTTCTGCACTACGACACCAACTCCGGAACCCTGCAGTATATATATCTGTTAACACTCTTTCTGATTCCAAAAAGCCATCTAGAGAGAGAGAGTTGTAGAGAGAAAACTCAGCTTGTGTAGTGAGTTCGATCCACCGAGTTGATTGAAGTTCGTCGGTTTCCAACCACCGTTTTCGCTGAGTTGAACTGACCCGACGCCTGTGAATTCATCCTGCATCACCGCTAAGGAAAAATCAGATTTTCTTAGGACGAAGTTCAACTAGCAACACATAATTTCATTGTATTTGATTCACCTGAGTTGGGTCAATCTGAAGCATTTGCCGACTGAAGACTAATTACGTAGAATCCAGAATATCTCCACCGTGGTTTTGCGATAAAACAGGGAGGTGATCTTCCAACAGTTGGAATTTCCAGTTTATACAGATAGGCGAGTTTAGTTACGTGACTGATCTTTTATTTTGTATTTTAGCTATGCATGGTAAATTGTCATTTTTGCATTAACTTTGAGAATGTGCTGCACCTTATTATATGGTATAATCTGGAAATGTGGATCCTTTAATATATTGTGCTTGTATCGGATCAGGATTTGTGAATCGTTTTTATATTCTATTCTTGTATGATTTTTATGTTTATACGACGGGTTATTACATCAAGCTTTGGAATCTAGATCCATGCCGCACATAATTGCTATGATGTGTAGATGGATTTAGATCCGTATTATTTGTGAAATTTGTGATCGGTTAGGAATGATTTTAAAGTTATGCTGACGTATTTCAAATTGTGTGATGCGTTGTTCATTGAGCTTTTCTTGAGATTGTCTTAATTGTTGGATCATTATTTTTAATTATTTGGGGTATGGAAGGTAGTTCGGACCAATTGGTTCATAAATCACGGGTGCCTGCCCCAGGTCATTCCCGAAATGGATTCCACAGGTATTCTGCCTTGAGTTTTTTAAATTTGTTGCACAGGTGCCCTGCCCAGGGTCATTCCCGAAATGGATGTCACATGGGTGTTCTGTTTGGTCTCCCTAAAATGTTGGATGCATGGTGCCCTGCCCTGGGAGGTCTAAAATAGCCACGGTGCTCTGCCTTTGGTTAATCCCTAAACTGGGTGCATGGATGCCTTGCCCTGAGTCATTCCCTAAAAGTGATAGCATTGGTGTTCTGTCGTGGGTCATCTCCTGAAAAGAGTGAAACAATGAAATTGATTCATTTCTTCTGAAGGATATTATTGTTATTTTTGTTCTGATACTTATGATTACTGAATTGAAAGTGTTAATGATATTTTATGTCCCATTGGTTGTTTTATTTCATTATAATTTATGACCTGTGATTACATGTGGGTCTATCTCATAAGCTTGGAACTTCCCAACTTGTGGGTGCGGAGTGACCCTACGAGTTGTTGAATTCACGGTGTGCTAACCATTTCAAGTATAGGTTTGGAGTATGGTGTGCTAACCATTTCAAGTATAGGTTTGGAGTATTATGATAAGGATACTGCCTACTATTGTTAGTGCTTTGAGCATTGGGCATGCTTTGGCCTCCTTTCGCTATTTGATTTTGTTTAGAGACTAGTTTAAATTTTCTTAAAGTATTGAATGTAATGGGTTTCTCCCAAACTTGAGTTTATAGTACTTTTACATTTGAAATTTGGTTAATGATTGGAAACTAATGTAGTGATTGATTTGAATCTATTTTGAATGTATGTTAATGGAATGTGAATGAATATGGAAATGAATGAAAATATTATTACAGTAGAATCCGAAATGTATAGTTCATGGGTATGGAATTTAGGTCCTGAATACCTTATTCAAGTATTCGAATTTCAAGGCGTGACACCTGTACTTAACAATGACCGTGCAGCTCTGACCGTTACCTTGATGTATTCATGTTGTTATGGATGATCCATGTTGTTCATTCTAATTTACAAATGATTTAGTGCCGATCCTAAACAAAAGAAGTAGATCAAACAATCAAGTGGTCCACACCATCTTTGATTACATTTAATGGTCCGTACGTAATGTAGTAGTGATACTTTCTACGGCTCACCTCCCACTCAAAACCGCCTCATTTTTTGTCCAATGTTATAAAAGAGGATGGGAAAACTGATGTACGGTATCTATCAACGAATTCAATGAAGGTGGGCCCCATTTCAGATATTTAAAGGCACCAACAATTTCAGGATTAAAGTTGTAATAAAAGAATTGTGAAGGTAACAACATCAATTTAGAAACTGGTTGATACTCCTCGGAACACAAGGCGAGAGGAGCTCTTTGGTGCCTTTGTGAAAAGATGAAAGTAACCTTGTTGTGCTTTTAGCTTAACTTACAAGTGCTTGCAGTGGATCCGGCCTCTTCAATTAGATGGTTTTGGACGATCTACTCTAGATTTTGGATGGTATACATGTAAGTGACGTGTACAGTGGATGATCACCATAACCCCAAAGGGACGTGAAACAAGAAGTCGCCATTTACTTACGTAAGGGGGCTGAACACATTTCAGAGAAAATGTCACTGTGAACATACCACATTTATGGCAATCCTCTTACAAGTTTGACCAAGCACCAGAATTGTCTCTACCGAGCTGGGTAAAACAGCCCCAAACTTTGTGTGGCCTACCATGCTGTATTTGAAAATCCTCTACATAGATCACCCTTTTATGAACGTACATTATCAAGCTGATAAACAAATCCCAATGAGTTGCACCATTCAAAATGGTGTGACAACAAAATAGGGTCACTGTAATTTTTAAAAATGACAACAACTACCTTTAAAAAGTCCCAAACCTTGTGTAGACACATGTGGGCTTATCAGAGCTCTTTTTTAGCATCAGCTCAAATATTTTGAAATTCAACCATACAGTACCCTTATATGAAGGTTGTGCATCAGTAGAGCCAATAACAAAATCTAAAGTATACATGGAATGAACTTTTTTATTGCTTAGTGTTGAAACTATCACCATAAATCTATGCACTCATGGATTTATTTGTTAACAAGCCATTTTTATCTTCTTGCCTTTCTAATTTAGTTTGTTAGAGTAGAAAACAAGTTTGTTATGAAGGCCCAAAATATGCAACGACAGAGTCCACCGACTGGTCGGCCAGTGGACAGGGTGGTGCAGTTTGGAGCCCAAACTCTCTAGATGTTTTCAGCAGTTTGGAGACCTGTCGTTGAGAGCTCAGACCGGTCGCAGGTTGCTCAGACCGGTCTGGGGACAGGTTTGAGTTGAGGCAACAGCTGGCACAACTCTTTGGACTGATCACGACTGGTCGTGCGACCGGTCGTCCGACTGGTCTGCGATCTGCAGAATTTCTAATGTTGTGCGGTTTTCGTGCTACTTGTTTCTAATTTCAGGTTTCCTCTTATATATATGTTTCCTAATCGTGCTAGACCTTATGCTAAGCAATACCTAGTTGCTCCAAACGGGATTAGGGTTATTGGAAGAGAGGAATTGAGAGTTTGTGTGCCTTGTTTATCTTTAGGATTTACTCGGGTAGTTCTAGCTTTGTGATCATCTGAATTCATAGTGGAAGGTGTCACTTTGTGCCGTGGTTTTTTCCCATAAGGGTTTTCCACGTAAAATTCGTTTGCTTTTGCGTTGATTGCTTGTGTGACTGTATGGTGATTGTTTGATCTTCTTTGGTGCTTCCGCTGACCGGATTTCCAATAGAATTGTGTTTCATACTACTCATGACTAATTGTATACATGCTCATGATTGCTTTGTTTACTATAGTTACATGGGAAAAGGAAAGTCGCGATGTCAAGAGAACAAGGAGTTGAAGAGGGTTAAACAATGGTACGGCCGCATATGTGTGACAAATACTTTAATTCAGAACATTCTATTGAGACACATGCTGGGATCAGCATTGAAGGGATTGCGTTTGTCGTACTTACTACAATGCATTCAAAAGTGCTTTAGAGCTGAACTTGCACAAAGAAAAATAGCACAATTGAAACTTTTCCTTCTGATGTAGCCCCAGTCAATGCAAGGAGCGCTTCAGAACCAAAGTAGAGCTCAAAGAGCATGTGCAGAAGAAGCATATAAGAAAGACAAGAAAAGGTAAATTGGGAAGAAAAATATATACTTCAATGGTAGGTTTTATAGGATTACATGCTTTGGTGAACACACACATCTCTACATATGGATACATGTCTCGGCTTGGCTTATATTTGGGACATCTGGGTAGTGTAGCAGGTAGAACTAATACGAAGCTCCTGTTAAAGTTTTTCATTTCTCCTTGATGTTTCCTTTTGGGTTTTTGATGAAGGAAAGATTTTGACTGATGCTCCATTGCTCTCATAGCACCATCAATTACTATGCTCCTCGTTGCATTGGGACATTTAAGACAGTCCAATTCATTGATCTAGACCATTCATTAGATACAGCCCACATATCATGGGCCACCTTGCGAACATCACACCACTCTGAAATATATGAACCATTGATCAGTGGTCTTTAACATGGATGGTCGAGGTCATTTATACAAAAAACAAGTCCAATCAACAGCTTGATTCATCTATTTTTAGGGTCTATCAGGGATTGTTGTTTATGATTTTAAAGAATCACTTTTGCTTGGAAATTGTAAATATCCCATTCATGGGTTTGTAAATGGTTGGTTGTATAAAAGAAGGCTAAATGATTGGGATTGGGACAGCCTATGAAATGTGTTCTCAACTTGAGGGACAGTTGAGTTGGTTGAATGGATTCAATGAGATGAATTTTTCAATGTTGCATAGGAGTTTTTTTTGGACATTATCCGTTTCATTTCTCATCAATGAAATGGATCGCATTATGATTGTGCATCTGTGACACATTCTGAAGAAATGAAACTACAAATCAAGAGGACAATGGTCCTGTCGAGTGTCACAAATCAAAAGTTCAGATTGGTCAAACAATTTGATGCTGGGGCTGTGCCATATTATCATGCAACTCGATCCCTTAGAAAAGAAGGCCTACTCCGATCTCGCCAGGAGGGTGCAACCCTGACTGTGGACACCCACCTTCAGGTGGACCACACAGTAGGGATTGATTTCCCACCATTAAAAGCTTTGTGGGGCCACAAAATCTTGGATGGTGGGAGTTCAATGACCACTGTTTCCTGTGGTGTGGTCCACTTGAGGTTTGTATTGCTTAATTTTTTGGACCATGCTCTAAAATAAGCTGGCAAAATGGATGGATGGCATGGATATACATAGGATACATTGAGGTGGGCCTCAAGTTTAGGCTTGCACCTACATGTTTGGATTCCAAGCAGCAGCAGCTGAGGTGGACCCACAATAATGTTTATGTGATATCCACCCCAACCACCAGGTGCATCACTCCAAAATTTAAGGCCCTGTGCTTGAAAATCAGCTCCATCCATGATTCAGTTGACCACACATTTGGAAATAGTGCAAAGGGAAACTCTTACCCTCTAAACTGTTTCCCTTGGTGGGGCCCACCTGAATTATGGGTAGGCTTGATTTGTAGGCCTCATGCATAAACTGTTGTGTGGCATATAATGGTGGGAGTGGATTACATATAATCATCATGGTGAGCCCTTTAAAAAATAAAGGGTTAATGTCTCTCTCTAATGTGGCTCACCTGTAAAGCCTTTAGCAGCAATTTTTATTTATTTATTTATTATTATTATTATTATTTTCATTTTACATGCACTACACACCCAACCCCCACACTCATGCTATAGTGGGATTTCACCACCTATGGGTACTCAAACCCCAGACCTCATGTTGAAACCCTGGGAGTCTACCATCAAGGCAAGGATATGGACCCCTGAAGGAAACTAGGTGGTGCCCACCACTATGTTTGTGAGAAATCCACCCTATTTGTTCTTACCGTTTTGCTGCCCTATCATGTCTAGATAGAGCATGGGCAAAAAAATGAGGCTGATCTAAGAGACTCAAGTAGGCCGGTCGAAAAAGTGAGCAGGGGAAATGCTTACTGTTGAAACCTCCCTGGCCTACCGTGATGTTTATACGCTATGCATACCATTGATAAGGTCATACCTACTAGGATAACTGAAAACACAAAATATTAGCCTGATTCAAAACTTGTGGCCCTGCCAATGTTTCAGCATCTATGTTCAATCCTCACTATTTCTTGTCGTGCGTCTTACTTGAGTATTGGATCTCCCTCAGTTTTAGGCCATATCCTAACATGAGCTGAAAAAACAGATGGATGTGGGACATTTCTCACAGACATATAGTGACCCACCTAGTTTTCAATCCCAAAACTTCTTGCAAAAGGCTTTTGTAGGCAATTCGTGTTATGACCGCCTAACGGATCTCAGAGACTCGAATTCAGTACTGACCCTTCCAGTACTGCGCACCATACTGGTATGGGAAAGGGCCTTATGTGTTTTATCCACACCATCAATCATTTTCCAAAGCCCAAAAAGGAGATAGATCCAGGACCACACCACATGAAGAAGTGGATAATGGAGCCCACTGTTGACACCTTCCTAGGGCCCACTGCAATGTTTATTTGCCATCCAACCTGTTCATAAAGCCACAAAAATCTGGATGAAAGGAAAATACAAAAATCAGTTAGATTCAGAACTTCTGTACCTACAATACGTTTTCAATTCTCATTGTTTACAGTGGTGTGGTCCACTTGAGCTTTGGATTTGTCTCATTTTTTGGTTCACATCGTAAAATGATTCGAAAAATAAACGAACAACACTAATAAGATGCATGCATCATATACAGTGGGGCAATAGGGCTTAGAGCTTTGACCAATACTACCGACCGATACTGACGACATCGAAACCGGAGGGATCACTACCGAGTGCGAGTATAAATATCACGGGACACAAACGAATGGCTAGCTTACTGCTGCAATTAGAAGCTAGGTGGGACCCTAAATGCTGCTTGTGGGAAATCTAGCCGTCCATCTGATTTTTCATGTTATGTTAAGACATGAGCCAAAAAATGATGCATATCCAAAACTCAAGAAGGTCCCAAAATAGAACACAATGAAGTTTGAGCGTCCACCTATGAAACATTCATGGGCCACATAAGTTTTGTATCAGGCTAATATTTTTGTAATACCTTGTGAATTTTAAGGTGAGATTTCTTTTTGGAATCATGGTGGGACCTATCATCATATGGACGATCGTAGCCATCCGTCCTAATTCTAGGAAGATCTGACCATTGGATCTTCAATCTAAACCATTAATTCTCTGAGAACCGTATGTGATAATTTCATCATTAGAACATCAATCAGGACTATCTTCCTTACATTTATAATAAATCTGATTGTTGATTTTCAATACTCATTGTTGGAACTTTGATCAGAATTATCTATTTTGAATTTTGATGATCTAACCATTAGGTGTTCAATATGAACCATCTAAACTCAATAATTACTATGAGATTACCAAATGAACCGTTGAAAATGAAATATGATGAACATATCTTCCAAATCAAGAAAGATGAGTCTTCGATCCTTCGATTTGACCGTTGATCAATCTTTATTTTGTTAAATTATTAAGAATTTGGTATCTGATCGTACATATCTAATGGTTAAAAGTATTAATTATTTATTATTGGCTGCTACTGATAATGGAAAAATATTGTATGTTTATCCCGAGTTTAGCATCCTTTTCTCATGCATATTAATGGTAAATTATGCTTATTAGATGATTTTTCTATATACAGGAAATAATTGAAAGTCTGGAGATGATTAAAGCGTTAATGAAGAATTTAAAGCCCAGAAGAAAGCATGATTGGAAGATTGGAAGAATCCAGCTTGAAGTACGAGAAAGACAGAAGATTCCAATCAATCAATAGGAGGTTTGATTTGATCAATCAATGCTCATATCAAGGAAATCTTGAATTTTGAATAAACTCGTTAGACATTTTTTTACACTTTCGATTCAATCGAGGAGGATCCTTCGATCGATCGATGGCCTATCAATTACACTCAATCTATCAAAGTCGTGATCGACAATTTATACAGAAGTGCGTAAGTGCGGGATTAGTTTTTAAAGTCGGTCATAAGTCATTAGAAATCTCTATTTAAGACGTTCTAAGTGTGGATTAGGCCACAAGAGAGACATGTGGAGAGAGAGAGAGAGAGAGAGAGAGAGAGAGAGAGGAGTTTTACTTCGAGTTTTTCTTCTCTTTTCTTAGTTTTAGTTTTAGTTTTTATGTTTTTCCTTCTTCTGAGATTAATTTAATTAATTAGCTATGGTTGGATAATCTCTTAGCTAAGGCTAAGGGGTGAATCTGTTAATGGATTTATGATATTTTAGTTTATTTGATACAATTTCATGGTTTGATTAATGAATTATAGTTAATTGGTTTGAATTATTAGATTAGTGAAAGTTTTAATTTATAAGTTTCTTGATCTATTGTTAACTTTGGATACAATAGATGCTTTGAATTTACTACGATTAACTACTTAGTTCTTCTTGAGAAAATTGATTAATTGATATTCATAATTTTGTTGGGAAATATATTGGAATTAACTGTTTTATTTTTTTATTGGAACAAATCTTTATTTGATTTCAGTTGAGTTGTAGAATTGAATCAGTGAATTAATCATTGTGGATGTATTAAAAGTGGATCTCTAGTGCCTTAGTTGATCATTTATTAATTATTTCTATACAACTTCAATTTACCCTAATGGGAGTAGGGTGCTCTACCCAAGAGAGAAACCCCTTTTCAGCTCTCTCACCAACTCCACCTACAAGTGTTCCAGTTGTGCCAACTGGTAGAGTTCCACCTACCACGTGGCTCTTCTTCAACTAACAGTGGATGCTGCTCTGGTGAGTCTTGTTGATGTTCCAAGTCCTCAAGTCTAGGCTAGAAGTGGATCCTATAGGGTCTAGGATAGATTTTGGCTTGAAATTGGCTTAGGTGCTTAGGTATTTTACTTAAGTTTTTGTTTGAATTTAATTACTTAGGGCTTTAGGAGATCCGTAAGTCTAGTAATTATTCATATTTTAAATTTTATAATGATTAATCTTCTAGAGCTAAGTGGGGTGCTTACAGATGCCTCTCTTTAGTAGAGATTGTGTGCAACTAAATGCCAAAGCATGTGAATACTCCACCCCTCTAGTTAGGTTGTGATATGGTCCGGACTTGCTACTTTCCTTAGACGTCATGGACTATGTACTAAAGAGCTAGTCATTAAGACATTTTACTGACACTTATTAATTTATTAGGTGAGGCAGCACAAAGTTCCAAATTAGTGATCATTGTCATTTACAGGTCATGGGTAGCATTTAGAGAATCAATACTTGTACTTCTTAGTTTACTTTAGTGAAAAATTCGTATTATTGCCCCATAGAGTAAGCACATTGTCGAACCATGTAAATATTTATCTGTCTTATATTTTTGTGATTTGATTAAAAGGAAGGGAAAGCATATACGGCATCTGAAAGGTTCTGCATTCTACATTGGGAGGGCTTGGGGCTAAATTTGAACCTTCACCAAGAACAAAACATTCATGGGATCAATTAATCCATAAGGACACGTATCCCTCTTGTGGCCAATAGTCATTGAGATCTGCACTGCTAAATTATGGATATTTTCCTATAAAATGTAATTAAGGGTCTATGACAAACCATCACTTACAATGTATATTTAAACTCATATTAATAAAATCTTTTTCAAATGGGCGTGCTTTCTTTCTTATGCGCATCTTGACTATACTTAATGAATGTCTTCGAAATTAATCATCCTCAATCCCCCAAAAATCCATGTCAACAATATTTCAATTATATTATGTTAGTTGTTTTCATTTTTATAGCTCTTGTTTCAACTGAGTTCATTGTTTGAAGCCTATGCTCGACAGTGAGCTGATATTTATTAAGGCTTTAATTTTTATGATGCTCATATTCATTTGTTTGAATAAGTAGTTAGGAATTAAAAAGGTTTCTATATATCATCTCCACACATGCAGTGGAAACGTGATTTTTGTACCTGTAGGGCGCATGGTTTGGCGATCCAGACCATCTAATGTCAGTTGTTGAATTTGGACCGCAGAATATTACCTTTGCAATCCTCAATTTGATAGTAAAGAATTTAGAGTTAGGATCATCTGATGAATTTGACATTTTTGTGATACATACCACCTACAATGGGGATTGTGATGTGGACAACCTGAATTGGTGTATATATGTTTGTGCCATGTGTGAAATGATGGTTGACCATAATTTAATAAATGATGAAGATTGTACATTGATATATGGTGGGTGCAAATCCATTTAGTAGTTTGCTTATCCATAAAAAAAATTATATACATTAGGGCCATTACGGATTGCTTATGATTCTTAGGGCACTTTTCATAAATTCCTAACCATTAAACCGTATCTTGTAAAAAGGATGGCTATAAAAGTGGATGCCAATATCTTCGAAAGCAACGTGACTCTAAAATTATAGCCTATGAGATGTACAAAGAATTTGGGAGATGGTCTAGATTGCTCAATTGAGCTATACATCCATTCAATTCAACTACAACTAGTGGACCTCCATGATTAATAGAGCGAATTTTGATTACCATCCAAGTTTTGTTTGATAGATTATTATTATTATTAGTAGTAGTAGTAGTAGTAGTAATAGTGGTAGTATTGTCTTAAGTTAAAATACGTGGCACTTGTACATGAGCGAATTAGCTATTACCCTCGCAACAGCTTAGTGGGTGTTACCTAACCGTGTGGGGTGTATCTTGAAGTATTTGTTGTATGTCAAGGTTGTCTATCTATTTTCCATCTCATTTTAGGGTCGGATCCCAAATCATACGAAGGTCAAAATCTCAGGTGGACCATACCAATAGAAGCAATGATGAGCAACCTTTAAAAACATTTTGTGGGCACCAAAAGTTTTGGATAAATTTGATCTTTTTAATTTCCCTTCAAACAAATTTTCTTAGCATTATCAAGAGGTTTGATTGAATATAAACAATAAGAAAATGTTACAATAGACCCTTTAGAATTTTTAATGGTGAGGTACTCAATCACCACTGTTTTTCTGTGGTCTTGTCCACCTGAGATTTGGATCTGCATGAATTTTGGTACTCCATCCTAAAATGGTCTTGAGAAACTACGGCATGGATATACAGAAAATCATCAAGTGGGCCCCATGGTACGGGTAACACCCACTAAGCTGTTACCCCAGGAGCACCTAATTCGCTCCCCACTTACACACATTAGTTGCATTGTCACATACACCCTGATACATAGCGCAAATGGTAGACTAAGTGAAGATGACCTCATTTCAACACTGAGGTCTTGGTATCAACTCCCAAGTGGGGGCTGGCTAACATGGCAGTGTGACTAACAGTGGGAGTAGGTGTATTAACATTAGGGGTGTGTGGCCAATAAAAAAATTGAAAAAGTTGCATTGGCTCAGTGTATCAATTCCGATCGGTTCCCAGGGGGTGCCATTGTTGTGTAACTAACAGTGAGGTGTGTGTACTAACCTAATAAAAAATATAAACAAAGTTGCATACTCAATAAATAAATAAATAAAGTTACATTGTCACGTACCAACATGTAATACACTTGTAAATTAATATCTGGGTGACATGTGTAGTATATGTACACTTGTTTATTAACATATGTAGTACATGTGGGACATTTGAAGTGGTTGAAGAAGAGCAATCTCACTTCATGTGTACAAAAGAGCACTATCCATGCATTTTATGAAAATTAGGCTAAAACCAAGATTTTCTCAAGCTACTAATTAGTCCACGCGGTGCCTAAGCTTTTCGGACAAACCTGTCTTTTTAGTTTTAATAAGATGCACCTATCTAAACGATAATTATTGGCAAAACATGGACATGTACCTGCCCAAACGAAGCTGCCTAAATGAGTATCATTATCTTCTAAGTTCCAGCAGAAATTTGATATCAAACATTGGTTTTCAGTAGTAAAATACGATGGCAAAAACTTATGCATAATCACTTGAAAGATTATTAGTGTGGTTAGGCCCACAGTGAATGATCCGGGCCAAAATTTCTTACATTGGAAAATCCTACCGTTAGTTCTTTGGCCTCTTCTGGCTTAGCCTGCAGTGTTGTTTTATTGGTGTGTTACTGCGTGTGGAAAAAAATAACTGGAAAAGTCTCAATTTTAATCCATTTGACCACAAAGTACGTCTAACAAGCAGATACATCGAACCTATTAAGTGCATGTGATATCCAAACCCTCCAATAGGTCGACTCCACCATGAGGATGCAAAAATCATCCCTATTTACTCATTTGGTGAGTCACACCATATAAAATAATTTCTAGCCATTATAATACCAAAAAAGAAGTGTGGTCCATTTGATGAGTAAATATTATTGATTTTTTTTTTTTTCCTAAGGTGATCCGCGTGACAAGGCCAACAACATATTGCATTGGATGTCACATACATGAAAGGTCGGAAGTTGTTGGCTAGGTGAGCCATATCTTATATATAGTCCAATATGTTAGACTTTGGAACATCTCTTTTTTAGAACCACTTAGTTGTTGTTTTTTCTTTTCTTTTTTTTTACACGCACACCTATGGGTTTCGAACCCAAAACCTCTTTTTTTAAGAACCACTTATTGCAGCCACCGATAGAATGCTAAATTGAGCTTGTTTCCAACCACACGCATGGCATGCTTATTTTTCTTATGCATGTTTACTGAAGATGCATTCTTTCACACAAGCAATTCTCAAGAAAGAATCCCAGGAAATTGTTTTCTAAGAATCAATTTTACAAATGCCAGAAGTAATATACCAAACAGACCCTAGATTTTTCAGAATCAAAAGCAATCAAACATATCGCTTCTTCTTTATTCTCATCTATTATTCAGCCCATGCAATAAAATCAACTCTTTCAAAGAAAGTGGAAGTTCTACTAGCAAATGATCATTAGTTGGGTAGATCAACAGTATAAATATTCAGCAACCATGGATATGAATATTTGGCAACCTGAACTTCAACACCCAAATGTAAGATAGGCTAACCATGTATAAGAAAAAACAATTGTGGTAAGACAGGCTAGCTATAAGATATCTGATGCTACTGACTTTCAACTATTATAAACGATCAGGTAAAACTGGCCGCACCTTAAGCTTACCATACTGCACCTTTTTTTTTTTTTTTTTTTTTTTATTATCATTATCTGCAATTGTAATTTGGTAGGACATCCAAGTTGTGAATGGTTGGTCCCATCATAAAGATCAGCTTTGTGAACTATTACCAGACCAATCAAACCATCAAAATCGAAGGAAATTGGTATGATCCAACCGAATATGTGCGTGTAGCCCACCTATAGTGTTGATTTGCCTGGTTTTTACTCGAGATGTTCTTCATGATGGCTCCAACCTTTTGTGCGGTCTAGATGTCTTACACATAACATGTTTTCTTAAAACAAAATGAAAAAGCTTATGACACCCATCATTTCCTCAAGAGATCCTTTTCCACTAATCTCTCTACCAATATAGATAAAGATAAATAATAAATCTGATCCATGCATGCCAAGGCCGCACCATATCAGTACTGTCTCAGCACCATAAAAGGTGGCCGGAAATCTGGCAAGGGGTTGGGCAGTTAGGTTTCGGGCCCACCATGATACAGATCAAACTTGGGCCTTTAATATAGGCCCATGGATCAGACCCAAGATGACTCTGGGGCCCAATTGGTAAAGGGATCAGGCGCCGACTCGGTTTTGCAAAATTGAAGGCTAGACTGAAGACCTGGAGCAAGCCTCTTTGAAGCTGATCAATACCAGAAACATCCATCTCCCTAATCCTCTCACTATCTACACTTTCACAAGTTTGGGCCTAGTATTGAAGGCCCAGTTACTAAAAGGCTGGGTTTTGGATTGACAGAAATCAAGCCAATCAAAACGCCATCCGCTGTTTCATGAGCTTGGGCCTCTTATCAAAGGCCCAGTTACCAAACAGGCTGGGTTTGGCCGGACTGAAATCAAGACCATTAAAGCACAGCCTGTATGCAATCAGCTCATTCCCGACCCAACCTAAAATCTTTCATCCAGAGACTTGTGCTCCCATAACCTGGTGGCCCATTTTGGCATGATTTGGCAGTAGGATGTGCTACTACTGTAGGCTGTCAATGGAATGTGTTTATATAACATGCGCCCAAACTGAGTGCACATTCGAGCCCATAACAGGCTTACTATTCCACACCCACTAAGCTTGATAGACCCAAGCTCAAGCCTGTATATAGTTAAATAAAATTGTTATGGTTTTGTTTCATAATGACCCTTATTTTTGCTAGGGGCCTGTTCGTTTAGCCAATTTCCCCAATAAGAGTCCAGATCCTCTGTTGGCTCCAAGCAGGAAAACCCTGCTTGGAGCCTTTTCATTGGTCCACATCATCACATAGGTCTGCAACCATGTCACATCCTCAGTGCAACCTGATCACACTGATGTCATGCAGTGTGACGTGGTCCAATGGAAAGGCTCCAAGCAGGTTTTCCCTGCTTGGAGGCCAACAGAGGATCCAGATTCCCCTAATAAATGACAAAAAATTGTCATCATTACCAATAAATACAAACCTATTTAGGAGATAAGGAATTTGTAATAATTGCACTTTTTCTTGTAATTACTGTAAAAATCTTGAATCCAAACAACTGTCAATGTATTTTGTTTATGCCGATAAACCAAACATAAGAATCGACAGTCAATTGTAAATAATGTTAGGATGTAGGTAAAGTAATTTATAATCACTACACATTTTCTTTACATTATCGTGATAATTGGTGAAACAAACAGACCCTAAGTTAATTTCTAAACATGAGAATAGCCATGCCATAGAGGAGCCCTTCCTGGTTAACTATACCCATAAGGGTCCCATGAGCCCCAATTAAAACTTACCAAACCCTTCAACTTCAGGCCTGAGCCCACACTGCAGGCCTCAACAGTCAAGCCCTAACCTCTCTCATGGGTTTACAGCCATGCATTTCGCCAACATGCCGGTTTCCCTTGTGACCCTACCTGAGTGTGAACCGGTATTAATCTAGGATGGATAATTGAGAAATCATGAAACCAATATCCTGGCCAATGCAGCTTCTGTTTTCCTAGCTGCCTCCAACTCCTTTAGCCTTCCATAGGCTTGTAGCCATAGTCTCTAGCATGCCAATACACCAACACACTGCCATTGATGAACACATTGCTCAACAAAAATAATTTTCACAGTTGTAAGAAATCAAAGCATTTTGGCAATTCATTCAAGGGTATATGATTAAAAAAAAAAAAAAAAAAAAACATTTCCTAGGCCTTCATAATGAGGAAGTGGCCCTAAAATTGCATTTGCATCCTTTTCAGGTCCAATGACAAGTAACATAATTTCAATTTGGGACCAAACAACTGATGTGGATGCAACGGAAATTACAATTTGGTGACTTCCCACTTGAATGGAGTAGCAATTGCAATTCAATTCGATTGTGCATCCAAACACACCCTTCTATGAGGCCCCAGCAAATAGAGCAGCTCACTTGCGTACATCCTGAAACATTTTCTAGCATGTAAGCCCACTGAAGTCTTTCATAGTTGCTCACATGGTCGCTGCGAAGCAGATGTTGTATGTGAATTTTGGGAGGAGAACATAGATTATATCGATGTTTGTAGAAGAAGAACATATACACATACAAACAATACAGCAGTAAATATGGTGATCGCCTCCACATGCTCCAGCGGGTCATCAAAAGTTACAAACACCTATTCATCATCAGTTATTACATCAAACAGCATCCCCATGAAGCAGGCTAAGGGGTCGTTTGGGAGCATGTATTCAGTGGTAATTGCTGTGAATCAGTAAAGTTAGTGCGTTTGGAAGAGAATCCAATTCACAACAAATACACCAAAAGCCACTTGTTTTGAAAACACATCAAGACCCTGTGCTTCCAATTCACATCCTTTCCAATTTGCATGAATCCAATTCATATCAAATACATGCTCCCAAATGACCTATAAAACCATCACAATATCCATGCCAGCACAACAGTAGAACACTTGAATGGTACCTTGACTATTCCAAATAACGCTGATCCCACTAGTGTGGACAGTGAGAGGCCAACCTGAAATCGTTTCAAGCTTCTTTCCTGTATATCCGACTTCTTTGAGGACACATCACGGGCCCTACAGCAAACTGCAGATTCATGGGAGTTAGGTTTGAGATGGACCTGAAGATCATCCTCTACTCCAATTTGTTCACGAACTTCCTTATGGCATTGATCAGAGGGAGGGGGTTCTCCAAGTGGACAGCGTGGCCGCAGTCAGGGATCGTGATGATTTCGTAAGCCCTTTTGCCTTGGTTACCTTCAGTTTCTGACTGGGGGCAGATTTCAGAACACATAATCCAAGTGACTTCCTTTTCTCCAGAAATGAAGAGAAGGGACTCCTTGTACTTTTTTAAGTCGTCCCACAAGAATCTATAAGCATGGCAAAGAGGCAATCATATGTATACCATTTTCATTTCTTGCTATATAGGGTGAGAAGAATCTTGAGAATTCACATTCTGAAGTAAGGCCTAACTGGAAAGTTTTTTTTTTTTTTGCTGTCGAGGTAACTGAAATTGTATTAGTACTTACTAGAGAAAGATCCAAGGATCCAAAATACACAGCAAAATACAGACAGAAAAGCTAAGGCCAAAAACGTGGCTAGAAACAGAAAAGACAGTTCAAACGAAGTATTTAAACCGGACCAAAAAACCTGATGTTATGCTATGATACTGGACCATTCATTATCGATATCTGATAGTGACATCCCTCCTAACTTTGGTGATAACATGGCCTATTCGATGATTGATCCTTTGATTTTGTCTATCATCACATTGGTTGGGATCTGGATGTCCTTGAAAATCCTGTTGTTCGTTTCTTTCCCAATCTCCCTGAAAATGGCGAAAGGAACAACGTTCCAAATGCTGTTCCTCTTCCCACAAAATGGGCTGTTGTTCCAAATGATCTACTGATTTTAGTTGACACCACCCAGGTTTGTCAATGAGTTTTATTTCGTTTAGTCATACTGGAAAAAAAGAACTCTGTGACTGAGCTAACTAAGTCATAGGTCTCTTCTAATGAATTAACTCACCCAAAATCAGATCAAGTCAAGTTACCAAAGTATATATTGTGTCTCGCCTGCTAGCCCAGCTGGAACACACCTAGGCATTTCAACAGCAGGTCTCAGGTTCGAGTGCTAAGGAGACACACTAACCCCACCGATGGGTGGGTGCATGTAACGTCCCGAATTTCAGAGCTCAAGTACGACCTCAATCTCCGAATTTCCGAGTGTCACTTTCGAAGTGGAAGCTTGATTAATAGTTTGATTAATGGTACCAAAGCTAAAGCACAGAATAAAACTAAGCAGTGTATATATATAACTGGATGTAAGAGGTGAGGTATTGTATCATCACTAGAGAAATAATAGAGAGGAAATCTGATAGAGAAGGAAGGGAGAGAAACGAGGAGAGAGAGAAATGGCTGAGAAGGAGTTGTGTTGTGTTGTGTTAGGTTGGAAACCCTACACAAACACACATATTTATATTACTTAGAGAGAAAAGATACAGTGCTCCACTGGGGTACATAAAATCGTACACACGCACACACCAAATACATATATATTTCCACACTCCCCCTCAAGCTGAAGCATGTATATTAATCATGCTTACATGCTTCAGCTTGGAATACATACAAGCTGATATACATAAAATGAGCATGGAATTGGCTCCCCCCCAAGTACATCATGGCAACATATAAGCTAAGGCTGGGACTTCCTTCAACAGTAGAGTCTTCTCTCCAAGAAATGGCCACAACAAGGCTCGACAACAATCGAGTCAATAAAATGTCATCCACATGAAAATTCTCTCACAAACAATAACAATGAGTGTGCATCACGTGCAACACTTGAGAGAACACACACAATAGTTGTGAAGAATTGTGTGCATGATGTGCAACACAAAGTGAGAGGGCATCACGTGCAACAACACTCACAACAAACAACAACAACAAGGTGGAGGAACACTCACACCGTAAAGAAAAAGGCCTAATAAAAGGAAGAGAAGATGAACGTAAAAGGGAAGATCCTCCAATAGCAACCAGCCCTCATGCGAAATTGGGTTAAGCATTTCATCGAACACCTAATGTGCACATGATACTCCTACGCACAGTACAAGCAATCCAGCAACACGATGTTACAGCACAACCCCAAACACAACAAAAGAGAAGAAAATAAAGAAATTCCAACAAGGGATCCAAGAACGAGGGCTCGGCGGTACAAATATCTCGCAAAAGATGTTGTCGTACACCCAAATCTCAATGAAACTTCATGATAATTGTTGCTGGAGATTGCTCCTGATCAATCGCACCTTCCCATGTGAAACGACTGCTTAAAAAGCCTTTAGAAAAACATTATAGCTGAAACGACAAAATCTGGACTTTTCGATTTTTTTTTCTTCATTTTCTACAGCAACACCACAAAAAAACTTCTCCAATCTGTGCACAAAATACTTCCTTATTCCTAAAATATCCAGATCTGACAAACCCTACAATCTCTATTACAAAAAGAGCTACTAGCAGTACACTGCCAACATCATCCATATGCATGAACGACGTCAGCAGTGGGCCCCACTACCACTGGTTGTGATCAGGTCCTGGATTGGACGCTCTGATACCAAGTAGAGAAATAATTGAGAGGAAATCTGATGGAGAAGGGAGAGAGAGAGGGAGAGAGAGAATGGCGAAGGAGTTGTGTTGTGTTGTGTTAGGTTGGAAACCCTACACAAACACACATATTTATATTACTAAGAGAGAAAAGATACAGTGCTCCACTGGGGCATATAAAATCATATACACGCATACACCAAATACATATATATTTCCACATCATCATGTCCAAAATACACAAACACCCAAAATACTAGCCACACAACTGGGGCTCAGATACAAATCCAAAAAATATGGTACATGCCGAAATCTTTAGACAATAACTGTCCCCAGAACTATCTAAGGCACCAACACCTCGTCCTGACCCTTGGTCAACTGAAAGTAGGGGAACTCCTCGACCTGGTACTCATATGCCTCCTTCACGGTAGACGTCTCTGGGGTACCTACGTCAATAGGGTCTGGTTGGTGTTTTAAAACACCGTCCCAGGTGGGAGTGAGTAGCTAACTCAGTGTTACTATTTCTCTAAGTTAGCATGTTATCAACATAAGCAAGTTCAAGTAATGACGCAAACACCACGCAAACAATTTATATATGAAATAAAAAAAAAAAAATGTATAGGTCTAATCAATGTGTGATTTGTGTGGTTTGGCCCAAACCTTCCTTAATTAATGATTTTCAAGCAACAGTATTTGTGAAACCAGAATACCGCCATCGTACCAAGAGTCTTGTGATAGGCGCGATTGGCTTGTCACCAACGCCCTAGATCCACTGGCTATCACACCTCCACGCCTCCAGACACGAAAGTCATAGCCAACTGTATACATTTTTTGAACATAGCCAAGGCTGTGCACCCATAATAACATTTTAGAGCGTATCTAGGGTTGTGCACCCATAATAACATTTTAGGATCGCCAGGGCTGTGCACCTGATAAACATTTTAGAAACATCTAGGATTGTGCACCCAAAAGCGACATTTTAGGATGGTCAGGGCTGTGTACCCAAATATCCGCAATGGAACAATACAGGGGCTCATCACCAGCGTAGGCAGACAACACAGACACGGTATCCCCTACCACCACGTCTGGCTCATTGAGACTTCGTGGACGGTGTTTCTGCTAATGGTTATAAGTAGACTACGTAGTATCGAAGATTTTGGTATTCCAGGTTCCATTCTTAGGTGTGTAGCATCCATTTCACACAATAGGAATCGACTCCGACTCAGGCTAATCCGATGGATCAAGCGAACCTCAGCGTGACCGGCCTTGGGTGAAATCACCCTGGTAGCCCTAGTTGTGCTGGTCAGCCCGGTTCTGCCTCGGTTAACCGGATGAGTCAATGAATACCAACCCAAAGTAGGTTGTTTCATACATGCAGTTTTCGGTCATCGATCCGAGCTAAACGTTTGCAATTCATGTTATTCAAGTATGGCGTAAATGTAACAAATCGCCCTTACAATACTACAAAAGCAATTCCGCTTTACAATTCGGTATTTTGAATATCATTTAACGTGATCCTGCCTTTCAGGCATTTCACCAAACACTTGATATGCATTTTGGGCATACACCCCATTTCGCCAGATTTCCATATGAATACCGAATTTAACATGCATGAAATTTCTATAGCAGTTATATTAAAGTAAAGCAATAAATACATGGTTATCAATTAAATCCAAAATAAATACATTTATGACTACTTAATTCATTAATTGAAACTAATTTAGGCGGATAAATCCTAACTTGGAAGAAATAGTCCCCACCTTTCGATGAGGTTCTACGTATCGAACTCGCCTATAATACGTATTTCGAAACTGCATGAAACCCAAAACCCGTATCACAAACAGATGTGATTTAGGACGGAGAGAACGCATGGAAAATCGGCTTTCATTTACACAGTAGGTAGTCTTACCTCCAGGCTACTGCATGTAGCGATTGGAACTGAATTACGGCAGCTACTCGTCGATCTACGAAGAAAATGGCTTAAAAACCCTAGAGAAAACCCAAAACTAGGGTTTTAAAAATCCGATTTCTAAATTCTAAAAGAATTTCTATTTATAGACTTTTTGGATCAAAACTGAGGCGGAGCTCGCAAACGCATGCTCTTAGCTTCGGGGATAAGTTCTGCATTTCGGAGTGTTGCTCGGACAAGCTAATTTGCACACTTTGACAAGTCCACTACGTCGACTGTAATGCTATAACTTCCTGATCATTGGTCCCCTAACGAACGGTCTAGAGTCATTTTAAGAGTTTTAGCCGTGAATGGTCCGATTTCGAGTAATCAATTCCGTACGTCGGATTATCTAGTTGGTAGCGTACATTATTGTGTCTTATTTGAATTTGATCAAGCGTATTTATTTGTCTACTAACCGCAGTTAATTAATCAAATTTAGTTAATTAGCGCTAAACTTGAGTACCTATTCAGGTTCCGTATGATTTGAAAATATGGGTTGTTACAGTGCATCGTGTGACTAACCGTGTGGGTGTGTTGTGCAGCAAACACAATGGGTGCGTTGCATGACTAACAAGAAAAAAAAAAAAAGAAGTCACCAAAGTATTTGATAAAATCAGAAAAAGTCATGGTTTTAGGTAATAAACAAAGAATCAAGTTAATATCTCAAATACCAGAAAACCAAACAATGAACGAACATTCCTAATATTTCAAAAGTCGAAAGAGTCATGATAAAATTTAACACTTAAAATGAGCAAAACTCCATGAATAATAATGCGAGCAATGCTGATATTTCAAATTCTCCAAGAGTGATCTTCAACAATGACATGACTTCAAAAAAAGCAGAAGGCAGATTTGGCTTTCATAACATCATTTGCTCCCTAATTTTTCTTCCGCAGGTACGACCACGTTAAAGTCCTCACACACCATCCATGGGTTTCTTGTTGAGTTTCCCATTTGACGGATTTTCTGCCATAACTTTCTCTCTTGTCGAACTTGGCATGCACAATCAATACCACCACTTACTTTTCGCTGCCCTCAGCTTTACTCTGACCAAAACACATTAGCACTATCATAAATCTGTATAGATCTCCTATACATCAACCATATTTTTCCTTTTGATGTTGGCTCGTTCACCATCTGCTCAAATCCAGCTTTTGTGCTATTCTTGGGAGTTTGGGAGCATTTAGCATCAACTCTTGGAGAACGAGAATAAAAACCTTGTGTTGCCTTACTAACTTGCCGACATATCTAACGGTGGCACATTTCTCAGACCTCTCCCATTCCATGATAACATGCTAATCATCTAAGACCCAAGCAGATTGCACAACCCAAAGGTGCCACATGAATTTTCTAATTCTGAGCCTCGTTTTCATCAACACTCCCCTCTCCTTAGTTCTTGGTGTCTTCCCCTTTAGCCCTGTTTCTTCCTCTCTCAAAGTCATTAATTGAGTGGAAAGAATCTGCCTCTTTTGAGTCCACCTCCTGTAAGTCCACCCAAATGACTAGATTCTCAACGAAGATGGTTTCTTCGTTTCTCTTTTGGGGTTGGCAACGGGTATCTTGAGGAGAAAGGTGGGAGCACACCACCTATAACTTTGTTGATTATGGAGAAGTTTACTACCTTCGAGTGGGCACCACAAAAGGAACCAGGTCTCGCCTATCATATACCCCAACATATCATACTCTACTATAAAAAAAATAAAAATAAATAAAAATAAATAAAAAAGCATGAAGCCTCCTCAAACTCTAGAAAAACGACAGCAGAACAAACAATAAACAGGCTCATTAAACAATTGGCTGCAAGCTTCCCTCTGGGTAAAGCAGAGGAAAGGGAACCTCCGGGAAGGCTTGCAACAACTCAGCCATCCCAGCCTCCACAACCTTATTACTACCAAGTTACAATATACCGACCCCCAAACTAACATCAACAAAAAACATTAGAGCTTCCGTCTTCACAGCAGAGAAACAGATCGCACAAAATCGAAAACCACACAAGCATATAGGGCAGGCTCACTAGCAGGGAAATAGGCCCAGAGCCAAGTAACTTCACTCATACCTGCAATGATGGACCTGGATTTTGTTGATGAATGGCTCGCATTGAAGGTGCACCAAACATAAGGAGAGAGGGCCAATAGAACCTGCGAGGGAAGACAAGTCAACCGCTGCAGCAGAACAGGTTGGAACTTCATACTAAATTCCTAGCAGAATGGGCTTGGCACAACATTCTCAGTGTTCATGACATTGCCAAGGCCCACACTAAATTCCTTGTGGGAAACGGGTAATCTACAGATTTTTGGTTTGATCCCTGGATGGTGGACTCTAGCCTCTATGATCGTTTGGGTCCTTCTGCCATTCATGAGTTGGGATTAGGTACTGACTTTCTAGTCCGTCACCTAATCCATGATTTTGAGTGGTAGTTTCCCCACCCAGGCAATGCTTCTTTGGCTAATACTTCCCAAGAGATTAAGCAGTACCAAATTGTTCCGATGCAAGATGAAATTGTTTGGACTCTTTCTCCTGATGGTGCCTTTAGCTTTGCTTCCGCCTTAAAAGCCTGCAGACCTGCTAACCATAGTCCGCCTTGGTGAGATCTTTTATGGTTCAGTGGCTCTATTCCTAGACATTCCATTGTGGCTTGGATGGTATTCCATGGGAAGCTTAAAACTAAAGACCTGCTTCACTCTTTCAATATTATAGATGATACTACCTGTGTTTTTCGTCAACATAGTCTTGAATCTATTAATCACTTATTCTTCTCTTGTAGGTACATAAATTGGGTTTGGAGAAATCTGCATTCAAAGCTTTCTATTCCTTTCTCTCATCATCCCACTATGCACCAACCTGTCACCTTCTTTGTGGAAAATGCATCTGATCCTATCTCTTCTCTCCTCTACAAGCTCTCTTTCCCGGCCCATGTGTGGAATATTTGGAGAGAAAGGAACAACCGCATATTTAAAAAAAATCTTCTCCAAAGGAGACTTATCTTCAAGAATATCATTTGAGAGATGAGGGCTAGGGCTCTCTTCCAGTTTGGGCCTTCCATAACTACTAAAGCTCCAAGTGCCATTTCAGCGCCTTGGGACTTTCCTACTGCAGTCATCTTACCACCCATCTGCTACCTATTAGGCATCACAGTATGCCCTAGCTGGACCTTAGCTTGTGTTGCGATTTCCTCTTCTAAGGTTGGGCTCATTTGTTGCTCTCCCAATGCTTCTCCCGTTTGGGAAATCGTCTCCGAATATATCACTCAAGGGATAATGGACAAGTGCTTGCAAACGATAATAACGGCCTTACCGCTTTTTTCAATTGATCATCATGCAGGTGCTACCATTTTGATGGGCAACCCGCAAAGCCTCCAAGCCATCAAAGATCCACTGACCTCTTCCTGGGAGATGCGCTTGTTGGCGAAGCAACTACACCATTTTGCCACTTCAAACAACTGTTGTTGTGGTGTTATAACAGATCGCCTAAAGACTGTCTTATCTTCTTTGGTTGGCATTCATGTGAGCTCCACCACTAGATTTCTTATCGAGACTGAGATTGTTGATTTGATTTAATGCTTCGCCTAGGATGTGGGTCCTTCATTCCCTAGAGGTCCTTTCTCCCTCTCCTTCGTTACTATCTTCTTCTCCTTCCCTTATGCCCGGGGTGTGGTTCCTTCTCCTTCCCTTGCACCCGGGGTGTGGGTTGCCTTTTCTTTTCTTTGTTTTATCTTTAGGCTTTGCCCTCTTGTTGTATCTTTAGCAGGCTTTGCCTTGGGTTAGTAATAAGAGAGTTAGCCTCGCTTGCTTTACCAAAAAACCAAAAAAAAAAAATAATAATAATAATAAAATTTCATAACATAGAGGCTTTGCAGACGCGTTGATCAGCAAAGATGGGAAGTTGATGAATGGTGCTCTGTGCTAGAACATTTATTTGTTATGTAGGGGTTTAGCTGTAAATATGCAAAGTAGGGACTTTTGTGTAATTTTATATTTATTAGGAGGTTATGATGTAATTTGTAAATAGGGGAAACCCTACATATAAATAGAATAAGAAAAAAAGGTTGCTCATGTTTTGAGCTCTCTCAACTTTTCCTCATCTCTCATCTCTCTCTACAACTTCTACAAATCTACATGGTATCAAAGCATTATTCGATCAGTTCTACTGGAAATTGAGGATCTATACACAAGGAGGATTGAAGCTCAAAGGATTTCTGATGCAGGGGGCTGCTAACGTCAGCCATATGGACCTGTACGGATTGATTTGGGTCAAGATCCACACCACCAGGTGCAGCTACACATGGGAGGAATTATGAGCATTTTTCATTATTTTTTGGATTCGTTTGGTTTTTTTTTTTTTTTTTTTGGATTTTACCATTTTTTTTTTTGGAAAACATCCCCAAATCGTCAATTTCTCAGACTTCTTTTGAATCGGTGGTTTATATTCATTGGGATCCACTCATTATGGACCGTTTTTTATGATCTATCAAGGAATGCTACCCTTATGCAGACTCTAGACAACTAGCAATGTTCTCAGTAGCTTCTACATCAGGTAATTCTCTCAGTCCCGCTTCCATTACTCATCCATCATTTCCTGTTGCTTCCCATACTCGTAGCCATCATCCAACCTTGCATCCTATTTCTAACTTTGTTTCTTATGACTCTCTCCTACATATCGTGTTTTCCTTGCTGCCATCTCTTTCTCCTCTATTCCCAAATTAGTTGTTCAGGCACTTGCAGTTCCTGTGTGGAAGGAAGCGATGGAGGCAGAAATGGTTGCCCTTGATAAGAATGACACCTGAGATCTTGTTTCCTTACCTGCGGGCAAGCACATTGTGGGGTGCAAGTGGGTGTATTCTATCAAGTATCGTGCTGATAGATCAATTGAATTTTGTTGGAATATTAGTAAAGTAGGGTCTTTTCTGTAATAAAGTATGTTTGGGCTTATTTGCAAATATGGCATTTGTGAGTTGTTATGATGTAACAAGGGGAAAACCCTACATACATATGAATAAGATTCAAGGGAAGTAGACATGTTTTCTCTCTCTCCAAAATCTCCTATCTCTCTTTTTCCATCTTCTCTTACATTATTCCTCTTGGTTTCTCATTCCCTTCAAATGTTACAAGGCGCATTTAGTTGATAAAGGGTATACGCAAAATTATGGTGTTGATTATAATGAGACCTTCTCTCCTATGGCCAAATTGACCTCAGTTCGCTTGATCATCTCCTTAGCAACCAATCTTTCTTGGCCATTATATCAACTGGATGTTAAGAATGACTTCCTTCATGAGGATCTGACTGAAGAAGTTTATATGGATCTTCCCCCTAGGTTTCGACTTAAGGGGGAGAATGGGAAAGTGTGTAAGCTGAAAAAGGCTCATTATGGCCTCAAACAATCTCCAAGAGCGTGGTTTGCCTAGTTCAGTTCTGCAGTTCTCTCATTTGGCTTTAGGTAATGCCAATTGGATCATAATGTGTTTCTTCACACTCGGCAAGAGAGTCGAACCATTATACTCGTTTATGTGGATGATATAATCATCACTGGAGATGATTTGGACTTTATAGAACATGTCAAATAGATGTTGAGTAAGGAATTTGAAATTAAAGACCTTAGTCCTCTTCGATGTTTCTTAAGGATTGAAGTTGCCCGTTCATCCAAGGGTATCTTTATATCTTAGAGAAAATACACTCTAGACTTGCTCAATGAGATTGGTAAGCTTGGTACTCGCCCTGCCTCATCTCCTATGAATAAAAAAACATTATTTACATGAATCTGAGGGTGATAGTCCGACAGACCTTGGCATGTATCAAAGATTGGTTGGAAAGTTGATCTACTTAACTATTACAAGGCCAAATATCACTCAGGCTGTGAGTGTTGTTAGCATATTCATGCATTTGCCGAAATCATCACATCTTGATGCTGTGTACCGTCTACTGAGATGCTTGAAATCATGTTCAGGATGCGATATTCTCTATGCTAATCATAGACATGTTCATATTACTGGATATTCTGATGCTGACTGGGCAAGGTGTCCAACTGACAGAAAGTCAACTTCTGGCTATTGCACCTTTATTGGAGGTAATCTGGTGACTTCGAGAAGTAAAAAACAGTCAATGGTGTTTAGATCTAGTGCAAAAGCAGAATATCAAGCTATAGCTCAGGGAACTTGTGAGATTCTATGGTTGAGATCTATAATGGTAGAGCTTGGTTTCCCTATCAACTCTGTTACTCCTCTCTATTATGATAACCAAGCTGCCATCCACATTGCATCTGATTCAGTCTTCCATGAAAGGATGAAATATATTGAAGTAGATCTCAATTTCATTTGAGAGAAGATTTTCTCCAGAACGTTGTGCACTCCATTTGTTAAATCAACTAAGCAGTTAGCTGACATTTTAAAAAAGGCGCTCACTTCTCCTATGTTGCAAGAGATTTTGAGCAAGTTAGGTATGACAAATATTCATACACCAACTTGAGAGGGAGTGTCGGAACATTTATTTGTTCTGTAGGGGTTTAGTTGTAAATATGCAAAGTACGGACTTATGTGTAATTTTATATTATTAGGGGGTTATGATGTAATTTGTAAATAGGGGAAACCCTACATATAAATAGAATAAGAAAAAGAGGCTGCTCACATTTTGAGCTCTCTCACACTCTCTCTCTCTCTCTCTCTCTCTCTCTCTCTCTCTCTCTCTCTACAACTTCTACAAATCTACATGACAGAGGCGTCAAAGGAGGCATTGTAGTTGAAAGGTCTGATAGGAGAACTCGGGCTGAAGGCGCAGGAGGCGATTCGATTGCATTGTGATAGTCAGAGTGATATCCATCTAGCGATGAATCAGGTGTATTACGCACGAACCAAGCACATCGACATAAGGTTCCACAAGATACAAGAGCTCATTACTTCAGGAGAGATCCATTTTCATAAGATTCATACGGACGATAATGCCGCGAACATGTTAACAAAACCGGTGGCCACAGAGAAGTTTAAGCATTGTTTGGACTTGATCAATCTCTCCAGCCATTGATGGGATTAGGCATCCTTGCATAGGGGTGCGGATGGAGCGGTCTATGCTCAAGGTGGAGGTTGCACTGGAGGTCTTCTAGGCGACTTGGCAGAATGCAAGTCAAGGTGGAGATTGTTGTGCAGGATGCCTTGGATTCTACCAATCTGTTGGGTAGAGGAGGCACTTTTTAGTTCGACCGAAAAAGGGTTCAGTTTGACTGAACCAGAGTGATATCATAGGATTACTCGCTGTGAAGTTTTGATGATTTTCAATCCGATTTTTACAGCTTGCTCGTTGTAATGTTTTGGCCGATTTCGATCCGAAAGAAGTTGTGAGTCAGTTCGACTCAATCTGACCGATGGGTGCATTTGGTCGAACCGAAGGTAGGACCGACTAGCTTACGCGATTTTGCATAAGTGCGGCTATTTAAAGCTTAATTCGTAATTAAGGCTTTCGAAGTTGTGGTACGATTCTTACGAGTGTTCTCTAAGGGCGAGGGGTTTCCAATACTTGCAAGGGCTTGGGAAGGATTTCTCAAGGGGCTAGGCATCGCAAGGGGAGATTGGGTACATCTGTAATCAAAGATGGTGAGTGGTGTATAACTCTAAGGTTAAGAAGATTGTAAGGAAAATGATACCAGATGATTGCATCATCTACTTATAAGAGGACATATTTGATATTTGTATGGAAGATTATCCTGCGTCTTTTCCCAAGCCAAATGAAATGCTTACTATTCTCAATAGTTTACTGCCACAAAGGTTAAGTCTATTTAGGATATCAATGTCTAGACAACACAGAGTTACCTGACCAACTAGGATGCTAAGGGTAACATCAACTGATATAATGCCAATCTAGTTACTTTAGGCTCTGCTGGATGGGAAAGAATAAACTTTTTAAAGAGACTTCTCCTGTTTCAAATGGGGAATCTTTTGGGATCATCATGATATATGGTAGCTTATGGACATAAGATCACATTCTTTACCTTTCCCCTTGGCCTAGGTTGTGGGCCCCCTTTTGTGCGTGCGTGCGTGTGTGTGTGTGTGTGTGTGTGTGTGTGTTTTGTTGCGTGCTCTTTTGGAGGAAATAAAGAATCTTACTTATCTTCTACAAAAAAAAAAAAAAAAAAAAAAAAAAAATGAAAGAAGAATATCCCATTCCTCAATGCAGTAATGGAGGAAATTTATATGATGCAACCAAAAGGTTTGTGCCCAAGGGTTTATAACATCTAGCATGCAACTTAAGAAAGTATGCTTCTAGTTCAAACATATATCACATTCAATGAGGTATTTCTCTATTAGCGAGCGGCTCTAACACAGAGCATCAAAATCCTTAAAGATTGAGGGATCTACAAGCATCTCTAGTGTTCATTGAACCCATTTTGAGCATGAGTAAAAGAAGAAGGGAAATCTCCTTCCTCTTCTTCTCTCCATCTCTTTACTCAAAAGAGAACGTAGCTTCATTACAAAGAATCCAAAAGTTTTACAATATCTTAAGCGTAGTATTCATAAAACAATCCTAACTAACCACTAACGTTGGTAATTATCGTATTAATCACAACTAACTCTCTACTAATAAAAAATAACAATGCTAATGTTTGCAACTCTCTATCTAAAAGTCATCAACTAAAAGAAAATTATCAATTTAGCTATAAAAAATAAAAAATTTATGAAAATCCTGAAATTTCATCAAAATATGAGAGGAGGATTATCTGTGTGGTAGGAAAGCTCCTAAATTAGACTCCCCTAGTTAGAGAGAACTCACTTTTAATCTAACGATTTCTTCCACTTTCACATCCACTTCATTAGGCTAGTAAGTGGTTACATGATTTATTTTTTTATCATCAGTATGCATCAGTACTTTACTAGTTCTTCACATAGCTAGCATATATGGCTATTTTATTGTACTGATATGTGAATATTTGCACCATGTTGGGTTTCAGCATACTTCTTGAATCCCAAGTACCACTATAGCTAAAAACTCTATGAAGACAAGAAGAGGGTTATGCATAAGTTGTATGATGAGCTACTCCCCAACTATCAGGGGAAAGGAGACTTTGGTAATAAGGTAAACATGTTCTACGCTTGCCTTTTCTCTAACTTCATCAAAACCTTCATACTAACACTTAATGCTAAATGACATCAATAGATTGTTAGATTTCGTGATGCTGTTGGAATGTTTGGGTGTGAGGCTGCGCAAAGGGCGAGGAGTTAGATGATGGCATGTGAGTTGTTGCATTAGTCACATCTTACAAGTTAAAGTTAGTTTTCATATTTTAATAGTAAATGTGAAACTAAGAAAAAAATTATCTATGTGGGCCATGTATTGGAATGATTGTGAGACTTTGCAGTGGCTAGTTATCCGTATGCTCACACATATGGTGTCCTCCTTACCCTGCAAAAGAAATTGAAGCACCTTCTCTCTTATTCACGTGAACAAGTGCAACAAATTGGAGTACGAGAGGCTTCAAAAGCTAGTGAACTGTTACTACAAGCATAAAGCTACAAGAGAGGCTGCTATGCACGGAAGAAAGAAGAAAAGTATAGGAGGGCTTGTTGGACTTGATGACGATCGGTTAGCATCCATATGCTGAAGAGGATATAGAGGACTCACTTTTCGAGTGGAAGGTCAAATGACTTGGATACTTAAAAAGGGCGACCAAAGCCGCATTTAGTGCAAGAGGCAACATTATAAGGAATTGATGTTGATGCTCATGTAGAGCAAGCTGGATTTCCTCCTGAACCTTTCAACCCATTGACAAAAGATTTCAGAGAGTAGGCTGTAATAATCACTATCACATAGGACACGTGGTGGCAAGACTTTACCTGACACTTAAAGCAAGACAGAAAGCGAAGCGGGTGATGGGTCTAGTAATGATGATGACGGCGATGATGGTGACTCCAGTGACAGTAACAACGACGGTGATTGTGGTGGTGGGGATGGTGGTGGCGACAACGAGACAGCCTGGTAGTCAGTTCCAGAAGCCTCTTAGCCCATTCACTAGGAAGAGAGATTTTGATCATGCCAACTAGGACACTGACCATGGATCTCAACCAGGAGAATCACAACACTGCCTTATCTATAATAAGACATGAGAGTCAGAGGCTACAGAAGAAGAAGCAAATCCAAAAGTTGACGGATTTTGAGTTGTTGGTGCGGTGCATGGTGGACACGGGCATTCGTGAGAAGCAGGGTGGCTCTAGATCTAGATCACGAACACTGGGAGGGTAGCTCGAGTTCTATGCGATAGTATGGATATAGATACAGACTAAATGGTTATGTGGCGAGCGACTCCAGCAACTACGACACATCGTTTTTCGACTACAGTCAAGAGTTCACTTCTGCATACAGGTAGAGATATCCACAGTATGGATATGGGCAACAGTATGGATACTCAAGAGCTGCATATGTGCCCACCCCGAATCCATATTAGCCACAGATTGTGACGATTACGCAAGTACCCATGGACGGGCGTACTGATTCCGTTCAGATAAGATGAGTACCAGTGTTATGTCAGAGATTATCTTTACTGACTACCATTTTACAATGACCTGGTCACAGTATTGTTGATTTGTGGAGTACCAGTGTTATGTCAGAGATTATCTTTACTGATACCATTTTACAATGACCTAGGTCACAGTGTTGTCGATTTGTGGAGGATCAGTACTATTCCCAGCCCTGTCGAAATAGAGATGATGATTCTAAGCCACCGTGCAACTCTGTAGGTCTGAGCCACAATTAAATACATTATTCAAAGGTATATTTCTTGTTTTCTACTTCTTCTTTTCCTTTTGAATGTATTACTTGTGTTCATATTTGTCTTCTTCCATTTATAAATTATATGAATAAGCTTTGAATATACTCGTATCAGTCCTAGTCAAACAATGCATAACTTAGGACCCCTGTACAAAGGAAACCTATTATATGCACTTATTTTTTGTAATTTTATGATTTAAAAGTGTATATTAGTGCCTTTTTTAACAATTCCTTAAGTTTCATTGAAAAATTCAACTAATTTCCAAATGCTTCTCCATGTTTTTCAAAACATGCGATAAATTCCGCAATACGACCAATGTTATCCCATGCAATAACCGATAGGTATTTCCATCCCAAGGGTACGATACTTAGAAGAGAATGCAACTTCATTACACTGAATTCGAAAGTTTTGCAATTTCTTATGCATAGTATTTATAGAACAACCCTAACTAACCGCTAACTAGTTGTCATGCCCCGAAAATCAGCACCCGAGTACGAAGACTCCGAGCTCGAGTTCCCAGGTGTGAACTTAGTAAAATGTTTGTTTAAAAATGTCGCGCATGGGAAGTGCTCCCACGTATGTCCTCAATCAAATTCGGATTCATTCCATACACAAATAAATTAGAGTAACGCATTTCAACTAGTAGTTCCAAAGCAAAGCGGAGATAACTAAACTCAGAAATATGGAGCTAACACCCAAAAGGTGCAACTCAAAAGCAATGTCTGACCATATGAGAATTATATAAATCACAATAAATGAAACAGGAAGGGAAAATACAATTACCAAAGGGATGACGCCATTAGACTACTGAGGTGCCCTAAGCGCACCACCATCTGGTCCTATTCCTGTATCATCTACATATATCAAATGGAAGGCGTCAAACGCCAACATAGTGAAGAAATATCCCTAAGATTATCCTTGGGATATTTTACTCGTAAACTATTTCTCGACAAATATATATTTCTATATATACTACTCTTTAGCATGTTACTCTAATGCACAGATACTAAGTAAATTACACATTATCCACACAAGCATGCACAGACAATGATAGCATAACGAAACCATCAATTTCCTAAATTAGTTGATTAAATGCATGGGATGCATGACACACAAATACATGCCCCAAGCACCTATATCTATCACCGTACAAGCTGACAATAATGTGGCTTGTCACCAACATCACCCGCACAAAGTATGCATGTCATGCCCGTGCTATGCATGATTAGCCAAATATTTATTAATGCCTATTCAAACAGCATATTGGCGAAGTTGAAATACCGCCATTATATTACGAGTCTAAAATTGGACCACCTGGCTCCTTGTGATGCGCCGCCAATCATCGTCAGGTGAACCTGAAATCCATATTTCAGGTTTCAACCTCTACTATTAATTTATATAACACTCGAAGAGTAAGGGCTCGTTTGCCAAATCAGAGTAATACAAATAGGGCTTGTCAGCCAAATCATCTCAACACAAATAGAGCTTGTTACCCCCACAGATGCTCAAAGGACACTACGGGGAGGCTCATAACCCCAACGTAGGCCGACAGCTCGGATACGGTGTCCCATACCACCATGCCCAGCCCATGAGACTTAGCGGGGCAGTACTGGTTTTAAGTGGACTCACTTCCATTAGCAACACTGGTATTCTAAATTCCAGTAGAGTGTGATTCAACATTCAGACACAATAATGATTAACTCTAAATGGGACTTATTCGGTGGACCCAAGTGGACAACGACAAACCGACAGTGGCCACTATCGGTCAACCGTGTCATGCCTTGGTTGATTAAATAAGCCCGTGACAGCCAACCAAAGGGTAGGCAGTACATTAGTCAAACAGTTGTCAGAGCTTAATCCAAAGCAACATGGATGCATAAAAACATGAATATGATTATATACACTCGAAATTCAAATATGACATTATAATGACTCGTTTAGGAATATAATCAAACACCTAAATCGCAATACAAGTGATTTTATAAGTTCACCAAATATAAAGAGCATATATGAATTTTTATTCACTCAAGAATATAAACAAGCACCTATTGTGCAAAACAAGAGATTCCATGTACTACAAACACATCTAAACCAGGATGAATTCAAATGCCATGACTTCACACTATTTAAGCCTCTCATCAATGGGCTACTACCTCCACAACGAATATCAAAGGAATCATAATACTAGAGCAATTTCAACATTTGTAGCATAAACAATTTCATCAAAATCAAGGATTCACTAACTGCAACAATCAACATAAAAACATACAGAAACATCCAAATCATCTAAAATGCCGAGAAAAGCATAAGGGTAGATCTTCACCTTAGGGTCAAAGTTCCCGGCTCGGATGCGGACCTAACGTCAGAAATTTTGGGGAAAACGCTCCAAACCTAAATTAAAGTACATACCTACCATTAATGGCTTAGATTTAATCCAAATTAAATGTTAAACAATGGATTAGGGCTAACTTAGTTTGATTAGAACGATACCACAATTCGATTCAACAAATCGAGGCCCGGAATCGACGAAGAACGGCGTGGTGCGACGATCCATACCTGAACCTGATCTCCCAGATGAGCTCTCTCTCTCTCTCTCTCTCTCTCTCTCTCTCTCTCTCTTCTTCTTCTTCTTCTTCTTCTTCTTCTTCTTCTTCTTCTTCTTCTTCTTCTTCTTCTTCCTCTCTTTCTCTCTATTTCCCTTTCCTTTCTCTCCTAAACTCTAGCAAAATTCGGATTTGAGGGAGAAATGCCTAAAGAGGCTCCTTATATAGTGTCAGATGTTGCCCAAACCGCCTTGAAGTCTCGATTCTCAGTATAATAACCCTATAAGAGGTTATTTCCCACTATTGCTGCCCACCAGAAGGTGTATGTGCCGATCTAGGCCATGGGATAGGTGAACCTAGTGGCGATCTATCCAAGGATACGATTATCCGCATTTCAGATGCGGCGATCGACGATTATGATGCAGTGTTCGTTTAACGGTCACCAATCATTGATCGGGGCTGCAGCTTTAGGGATAGTTGCAGGGAAATGTTTGAAACTAGAATCTTAAGTTTCATTGAAATCTAACGTCTTAAAAGCCATAACTTCATGTAAGTTTGAATGGCAAAATTCACTTGAATTCTAGATAATTTCTGAGCAGATTCACACATCACATGTGCTCATCTTGCGAGCCTAAGTTGAACGGTTCGGCGCGTAGTCTCACCTCGACATCCATGAGGGTCTTCAAGCCCCGCCAAGAAGGACGATTTTCCTTAATTTCGGATTCAGTGGCTCATTAACGAGCAGTTGAGAGCTTGTTTAGTTAATCAGGGCATTTCTGGAATCAACAAGGCGACGAGATTTCTTGTGCACGAAAAATAGGGTTTGGATTAGCTAAGTTCACAACGTGGTCTATTCGCAATTAGCGGAAGTGGTGATTCGGTCCTAATCACCCTAATCGAGTCCTAATTCGACTAAACCGTAAATTATCCGGAATAGTATTGTATATAAATAAATAAATAAAATAGAAAATCCTAATTTAATTACTCAGGATGATCCCTGATATGATTAGAAGCAATTCCTAAGAAGACATCATATACTAAAACTCTAAGATCTAAACTTAACAAAACCTTAAGTTTTTCATAAAAATGTAAATTTTTTAAAAAGGAAGGAGTTGTTTTCTCATGAAACATATGGGTCAGTTGGCCTCAAAACTAAATTTTAGTAGGAATCTATTTGTTGTGCATCTCATAACTCATCCTGGATAAAAAGTTATGGCTAATTGATTATCTACATGAAAAAAGAAATTTGCATTTTCATCCGATCCTTCGGTCAGTCGAATAGTTCTTTGACCGATCGACAACTTTTGTCAGTCGGTCGAAACTGACCAAAAATGTCCAGCGAATTTTTTAATAATTCGGCCCGTTGACATCTCTGGTCGGCCGATTAACAATGACCAGAAGTGTCCAGTGACTTTTCTACTTTTCTATTTTGAAACATATTCTCCAATCCTTTAAACTACCCTTATTTACAAAAGTAAATGTCATATTTATCTTTACTTTTCCATTTACTTTAAGTTATTAATGTAAATAAGGAAGTACCCCCATTTGGATTCAATAAAAATATTTAGAAAATCAAATTCTCAATAACAAAAAATTTTACTTTTTATCCCAAGAACAAATCGTGACTTTTTGGCATTTTTTGAAAAGTAGCGCCTTTTAATTATAGGGTATTTTGCAAATCCTAACAGTTCATAAATTTTGATAAATCAAAACTAGGTTAAAACACCAAAGTCCGGTAAAAAAATATTTTGGATTTATGGGTGATGCATAGTATTATACACAGCCAGACAGATCGTCGAAAACTCTTCTAAACTATGGGATTTTCCAACTCCCAAGCTAATTCCTTCCTCCCCTAGGAAAAATCACTCCTTTTGGTCCCAAACACGTGTGAATACACGCACGGATATGTACTCTAATCGAAAAATCAAAAGTAACGCCCAAAGACTTTCAATTCCCAAGTTGGCGAAAATTCTGGGTGTTACACTAATCTTGGTAATTAGAGCATAAATCACAACTAATTTTTAACTAATTGAAACTAATTGTAATAATATTTGTAACTCTCTATCTAAAAATTATCAACCAAAAGAAGATGACCAAAATAGTGATACAAAAAAACAAAACAAAACAAAACAAAAATCCTAAAATTTCGTCAAAATATGAGAGGATTAGGTGTGTGGCGGGAAAGCCCCTAAATCAAACTCCCTTGGTTGGAGAGAACTCACTTTTAAGATGGCAATTTCTTCCTCAGTCACCTTTGTGCTAAGGTGTGTCTAAATGTTTGGATGAAAGCCCGTAGCGCTCACGACAAAAGGGCTCTACAATTCCTCTTAATCAAACACGAAATTCTTCTGTAAGCTTAGGGGACTTGTGATAAGGGGAAGGGATGATAGGAAATTCTTAAAATAGAGGAAATGAAGTCATGAGTAAGATCAAACACAAAATTCTTTTATAAGCTACTTATGGTTGAAAATGGTTTAACCATTGGCAATTTCAAACAACCACTTTATCTAAAAGTTCGAGCCTTTAGAGGATGGTGTATCAATGTATATCAAGGGACTCTAACACTCCCCCGCACGTGTGGGGTGGAACTCTGCACGGGAACTTACTAGGTAGGTGGATGGACACTCACAACTCACACCATAAACGGGAGAACATAATCCGGTGGCATATTTGCTACTTCCGGGATTTGAACACTTAACCTTCCGCTCTGATACCATGTCAAACATCCACTTTATCTAAAAGCTCGAGCCTTTAGAGGATGGCGTATCAATGTATATTGTTCACTCCCCAAGTGTAGGGTTGCGAAGTAGTAATAATTCGGAAAGACCGAGTATCGTTCCCACAGAGATTTATGAATGGGTATTCTCAGAATTTGTCTAAAATAACTAATAATTAAGATCCTATTAAGAACTAAAGCTGGAAAATAGTGAATTGAGTTTAAACAATGAAAGTGTAAGCTAATATCAATCTAAAAGGGCACTAGAGCGCCAAGGATCCACTTTTGATAAGTTTCAATGCATCAATACAACTAGGTCTCTCATAACTCAATCGGAATCGAATTTATATCTCTATCCGATCAGAATATAGAGCGGTTCAATCAACAATTATCTAAAACAGTTGCTCATTCATTTATTCGATTCCCACAACAATGCTCAGGCCTTGGGCACACTCAATTGTGCAAGCCAAGCCTCTTTCCAATCTAGTTGAGATTCACAACCATAGCTTTCATCAAATCCTGTCACTAGACTTGCCTATAACCAATGATTAGAACTCTAATTAAATCAAAAGCAATCAGCAAATAGCTATTTCAGATTATAACAAAAGATAAAAACTTTAGTTGAATGAGTTCCCACATGAAGATCGGGCCATTGTACACAAGGCAATCAAAGGATCTACCATGCCCGGAGTCGATGATAGATCAATGAACTACACAAGCATAAACAATGCTCAGAAGGTAAGCTACCAAGCTTAGAATCACTAAGAATCACATGAGACCGGAGTCATTAAGAGATCAAAGTAAAACCAAACTAGTACTTGATTCAAACTCATATTGAACTAAAATTCTTCAATTAAAACATAAAAGGAAACCTAGGTTGCATCAATCCATCAAAAACGAATCAAAAGCTTCACCTCTTAGCCCTAGCTAAGAGGTTTTAGTTCATCTCTAACATCATTGAACTAGAAGCCTCAAAAACATAAAAACTACTAAAACAGGAAGAAAACTAAGAAAGCTCGAAGTAGAATCCGTCTCCCAAGCAATCCCCACGTCCTAGCATGCCTTGGTATGAAGAGGAGAACTCCTTTTATAGCTTGGAGGTGTCCATTGCGTAAGAATATTCCAGAATTTGCGTAAAATACGCACTTGCGCAGAGAATTTCGGCGCCCAAAATAGAAGGCTTTCATTTTGCATGTCCGACCGGTCGCACGACCAGTCTGAGTGGCTTGGCCGACCGGTCACGACCGGTCGGACCTGTCTTTTGACAGTCCAGAGAGTGCAGCAGAGGGGGTGACCTGTTGGCCGACCGGTCTTGACCTGTTGGCCGACCGGTCTTGACCGGTCGGACTGGTTTGGCGGACCGGTTGGACTGTGTAGTTCCTCATCCAGCAGGTTCCAAGGGTGAACAATGGGGTGGCCGACCGGTCTTGACCGGTCTGGCTCCCTTGGCCGACCGGTCGGACCTCTTCCTTTCCAGATTTTCTTTCTTCTTTTCTTCTTTTCTTTCCTCTCCTTGCTTTCTTCTTTCTTTGGCCCACCTTGGGTCTTCATCCAAGGTCCTAAATTTCTCCTTGTGGTCTCCAATTAGATGAAGTCTTCTCTCATTCCTACAATCACAAAATATGTATTGAATTAGTCCTTTAAACATGTAAACCGTGCATAATGAGTGATGAATTGGGGTTAGAATATGCACAATTAAGAGCTCAACATATATCAAGGGACTCTAACAAGGAAAGGGGTCAAAGCGCAGGCTCGGTTTCACAAAATTTAAGGCTAGGCCCAAGACTTGCAGCAAGCTTCCTTGAAGCCGATTCAAGCCAGAAACATACATCTCCCTAATCCACTCACTATAAATGGTTTTCCGAGCTTGGCCCTGGAATTTAAGGACCAATTACTAAACAGGCTGGGCTTTGACCGGAATGAAATCAAGCCAATTCAAGCACAACCTGAACGCTCTCTCTTATCCACTAAATATCCATAGGTTCACAAGCTTGGGCATGGTATGGAAGGCCCAGTTACTAAACAGGCTAGGCTTTTGCCGGTCTGAAATCAAGCCATCAAAGCACAACCTGAACGCATGCAATCAGCCCATTGCTGCCCCTACCTAAAATCTTTCATGCAGTGACCTGTGCTCCGATAACTACCGACCCATTTCGGCATTTTTGCTTTGGAGTTAGGATGTGTTACTTCATCTTTCAAAAAAAAAAAAAAAAGGATGTGCTATTCTAGGGCTGTTAATAGAATGCACTTTATAACATGCCGAAACTGAGTGTAGGTCCGAGCCCATAACAGGCTTACTATTCCACGCCCACTAAGCTTAATAAATCCAAACTCAAGTATGTATCTAGTTAAACAGAATTGTAATGGTTTTGTTTCATAATGACACTTCTTTATACACTTGGTTAAATTTCTAAATATTAGAATGGCATAAAGGGTCCGATGAGACTCAATTAACATTGACCATGTCAAATCACCACTTTCTCTAAAAGCTCGAGCTGTTGGAGGATGGCGTATCAATGTATATCAAGGGACTCTAACACTCCCCCGCACGTGCGGGGTGGAACTCCACACATGAACATACTGGGCAAGGGTGGAGGGACACACAACTCACACCATAAACGGTCCCCTATGGGAGAATATATTACCGGTGGCATATTTCCTAGTTCCGGGATTCGAACACAGGACCTTCCACTCTAATACCATGTCAAACAACCACTTGCTCTAAAAGCTCGAGCTGTTAGAGGATGGCATATCAATGTATATCAAGGGACTCTAACAGACCAAACCCTTCCATTCAAGCCTGAGCCCATGCTGGAGGCCTCGATAGTCAAGTCAGAACCTGTCTCCCATCATTTTACAGCCATACATTATGCCAACATACTGGTTTCCCTTGTGACTCTACCTGAGTATGAACCAGTACTAATCGAGGATGGAGAATAGAGAAACCACGAAGCTGGTATCCTAGCTAATGCAGTTTCTGGTTTCTTTGCAGCCTCCAACTCTGATAGCATTCTGTAGGCTTGTAACAATAGTCTCTAGCAAGCTAATACACCTATAGACAGTGCCATTGATGCACATATTGCTCACAAAAAAAATAATTTTCACAGTTACAAGAAATCAAAGCATTTTGGCTGCATTTGTATGCACAAACAAATCAAATAAAAAACATTCATTCCAGTTAAGTAGATATGATAACATTCATAATGACGAAGAGGCCCACAAATTGTATTTGCATCTCTAACAGGTCCAGTTTCGTAGTAGCATAATTGCAATTTGGGGACCAGACACTTGATATGGATGCTATGGAAATTACAATTTTGTGACTTCCACTGAAATAGAATAGCAATTGATATTCAATTCGATTGTGCATCCAAACACACCCTTCTTTGAGGCCCCAGCAAAAAGAGCAGCTCACATGAGTACATCCTGAAACATTTTCCAGCATATACAACCTCTGAAGTCTTTCATTGGTGATCACATAGTTGCCGCGAAGCAGATGTTAGATGTGTATTTTGGGATACATCGATGTCGGGACAACAAGAACATATACATGTAAAAAACAATACAACAATAAAAATGGCGACCAACTCCTCATGCTCCAGCGTGTCATCGAAAGTTACAAAAACCTTTTCATCATCAGTTATTACAACAAACATAATCCCTACGGAGCAGACAAACCATCACAATATCCGTGCAAGCACAACAGTAAAACACATGAATGGTACCTCGATTATCCCAAAGAACATTGATTGTGGGTCCCACTAGTGTGGACAGTAAGAACCAAAATATATTTACAAGTGAGATCCATATCTCCAAAGTGCTGATTTTCAAAAGAAAGAAACAAAGTGAATGTTAGAAAATTGCATCTCTTGAAAATTGTTTGTATTTAATTTCAATATTGTAGGCATTAGTAAGGAACATTCTGAACATTGACGATTCCAAAATTTTGACAATGGGAACTTCCCAATGGGTTTACAGAATCTAAAGGGTAGAGATCTTGAGTGGCGACAGATCATTGTATACCTAGAACATTCAACAAGGTTTTCTAGATACTTGGTAATGGAAGGAAAAGAATTTAGGGAATTGGATAAACTTACGGCTGCCTCCCAGGGCTTAATCCAGACAGAGACTTTGCGAGAGAGAAAACGTCATCATGCTGCATGCAGCTGCCAATTATTTATTCAAAGTGTGGATGTCGTTGTAGCCTGTTGCACGAAACAAATCATTGCACAGATAAATGAAAGCTGATTACTTAGATAATTAAAAGGAGGGAAGAGTTTACATGTTTGGGCTGTTTGCATGACATGTTCACTAACTACTCTCAAGTTACATTAGGAAGTGACTCAACAATTGCAGGTGGATGGGAAGCTTTTCCCAAATTGGTATTTCACTTATTCAAACCATAGTTCTAAAAAAACTCAGTAACTGGACTCCATAAAATTTCGAGCCAAGTCATTGGGTAACTTCCTCATGGGTGTGATTGGCCCCGAAATGACAAGACTTGTCAAGTTGGTTTGCTGACTAAATCAACTCGACCCCACTCATAATGACTCAGGCCAAATAAGTCACATGGTCAACTGTTTTTCTTAATAAAAGTTAAAAAGCTGCCAATGAGTTTCAAAGTCACGACCTTAGCCAAGGAAATAAAGGTCAATAGGCAATCATCATGTCGTGTGTCAACTGAGGACACAGTTGAGTCATTGAGTCGATCAGAACCGTCTGGATATTGACTTTTGGGTATTTGAACTATCATTTTGATTACTAGTTGAAACAAACAGAAATATTATTTCAGTGTGGAAAAGCAGACAACCGAAAAATAACATGTTCTGTTTTGATGCTACCTCAAGCATTTGGTGAGTTGACCCACCAACAAATTCAGCCAAATGCTGATTTGGAGTATTTTCCAAACAGGAGTGCAACTTGGGTAGGTTGGATCAGATTGAGGGTCAACCGGAGCCTGACCCAACCTACAACCTGACCCAACCCAAATTCCAACCCGAGGTGCTTAACCCAAAACCAACCCAAAGTCCTCTATATACTCGACTGAACCTGTCCCAACCCGACCACAATTTGCTCAACACAAACCCAACATGAATTCAAGTAGGGTTGGCATTTTCCAACCTGAAACTCAACCAAGGACCTTGACAACCTGACCTGAACTTGGATTGGGTCAATCGGGTTCAGGTTGCCATCCTACTTCCAAACACAACCTCAGTATCTTTACATTTTCTATGTAAATAAAGAGTGTATGCTTTTTGTTGATTGATTGGTTAAGGACAAATGATAATGCTGCCTTAGCAAGCAGCATTGCAGAGGATGGTGCACCTCAATAACTTGGCCACTTGTTAGTGTCAGAGATGAAAATAAGAGTATAACAACCCTCAAAACTCTGATACGTGTGTTACATTAGTCAATAAAAACTATATTAAGAACTGATCAGGTATAGCACCTATAGCTGGAATTACCATTACTTGAATCCAACCAGGTCTTTCCCGCCAACATGCCACCAGTGTAGCGAATCTGTACCATGCAAAACATAATGAAGATCATGCAGCAACAAACATCAAGCCGGTCCACTCATCACGTAGGCCACACCATTGGAATCAATGGACAGAAGACAGTCTAACTCAACAAACAGATACAGCCCACATATGATCGGACTGGCCTGATTTTGTGCTAGGTGATCTTAATTAGGGGGCCTACCATTTTAACGGTACAGATTTCCCACACGTGGCATGTTGGCAGGAAAGACCTCGTTGGATGACAAAATTATGGTACTACTCCTTGTAGCTGATCAGGTCTCAACAATATTACAGAGCTGACATTTACAACCCTTCTTTTTTATTTTATTTCATTTTATTTATGCCTGTCCAACAGAAATGCTCAAAATATGTACCCTGGTTTTGTAGGTACAGTTACGAAAGGTGCATATCTCATTAAACTATGAATATGAAAGATGGGAAATCTTGCCATTACCTATTCCATAGTTCTCCTGTATACCATGTGTCCAGAAAGCGCAACAATCCATGAGCAGTGAGGTAATGAGCCCTTGAGTCATCTTGAGCAGCACAAATGTTTCATTGTGCTCCATCCTTTAAAACAGGACTTCCAATATTATAACAGCCCCATCAATCTGTATGGCCAATATCTAGTTTTGTTAGCAACTATTCAATTCTGAAAATAAGCTCAAGAAAGAAATAAAGGACAAGAGGAAAAAAAAAACATCAAACACAGTTTAATTACATTCTCATTGCATCTCAGGGCCATGTATAATGCAATCCTTGCCCCTAGTGAATATCCGACAAGGACAACCTTTCCACGTTTAATATCATGGATCAGCTTACTCAACATGTCTGCAACGAATTCAATTGAGATGATCAATTCTTGTTCTGCCTCCGTATCAGCATGCCTTTGAATACGTGATTTCCCGTGGCCTGGAAGATCGATCGAAATGCATCATGTGTTTGCGGAAAGGGACTTCATGATGGGAACCCAGTCTTCACCAGTTCCAAGAAGGCCATGGAGAAAGACAACTATATTGTCCTGCATCAGCACAGTCATGTAAAAATGAGAATGTCCTAAGAAACGGGAAATACAAAAGTACAGTTTTAGTTCACAGAAAACAAGAACCAGATTTCTTGCAATGGCAAATGAGACATGAACTTAAGGGATTTGTTTAGGACTTGGTGCAAGTGTCATATATCACTGGTATAGCCACAAAAACAAAAGCCTGGAAAAGAATTTAAAAAGGCTAAGTGACCCAAGTTGGTCGCTGGATGTATGGATTCTGTGTATGTCCACCAGGTGCTGGGTAATAGGCAGTAATGGTCACATTTTCCAGCAATAAAAACCATTAACTCCCCATCGACATATTGGTGACATTTTGTTTTTTTTTTAATTTCTACACATTCATGTGAGTGTCCAACCAGCTAAAAGCTAAAAAGTAATTGACATATCAGGAGCATCTAGAAATATTTGTATTCCAGCAGCTATGCAGGGTGTGTTTCACATAGTTGTATAAGTCCACATACAAAATACAGGCCAGAAGCTTGTTTACTTCTGTTAAAGTCCCGTGATATACATTGATATGCCATCCTCTGAAGGCTCAAGCTTTTAGAGCAAAGTGGTTATTTGACATGGTATCAAAGGGGAAGGTCTTGTGTTCGAATCCCGGGAGCAGCAAATATGTCTCGGTAATATATTCTCTCATAGGGGGCCATGAAAATCAAGTCCGGCCCGGGGACCGGGAAATCAAGCCCTACATGTTTATGGTGTGAGTGTCCCTCCACCCTTGCCTAGTATGTTCCTGTGCGGAAATCATGCCCGGCCTGTTTATGGTGCGGAGTTCCACCCAGTGATTTAAATAGCTATGCTATGTAGTGTGTAGCTTACGCTACATAGCATAGCTTAGCCTTAACGCTATGTAGCTCATGAAAATAGCTTAAGTCACATGTAGCCTATGCTACATGATAATTTATATACGCTACACGCTACATAAACTAGGCTACACCCTATGTACCTCACATTACAAGTTATCTTTCATTACAACATTAAAATCAAATAATATTTTCAATGATTTGTTATATTTTTCTATTTTTAAAATGCTTTTAGTAAAAATAATATAAGTAGTAGTATTAAATTAGTTTTGTTGCTCTTTCTTTACCATTATACTTAATGATTACCCTTTTCTATTACTTTAAGTCGCATTTGGTTGCACCAAATATCATGAAAATTTGTTAACTTTCATTATTAATCCGTCTAATTTGGTGAATATCATGGAATTAGTGCAATCAAGAACAACCTTAATTAAAATTCTAGAAGTAATGTGTAGCTTAGGCTACATGCTATGTAGCTTCACTTCACGCTTCAAAAGGAGTGAACACTGTGCTACTCGCGATTCGCTATTTAAAACACTGATTCCACCCCACACATGCTGGGGAGTGTTGAAGTCCCTTGATATACATTGATATCCCATCCTTTGAAGCCTTGAGCATTTAGAGAAAAGTGATTATTTGACAACTTCGATATAATGAATTCGACAACTACAAGTTTCCATAACAAGGTTTGCATTCCAGGCATGGTGCTTGTAAAAGCCAAATCCATAAAAGGAGTAGCCTCAATGGGAGGATGGCATGATTCCAATCCTAGGTGCAGTGGGAAACCAAAGAGGGTCATAACTTCAACATCACGTAAGTGTGAGGAATGATATTGTCAGCCGCTTCTAACTACTACATGCATTGCATAAACCCCTTCTCTCCACAGTATAGGCCCTAGCTGCACAATCTCAAGTGTTCCAAGTTACACAAGGCTGGAAATACTTAGGTCTGAAAGGTCTCGAGACTGCATGACCCAGGCAAAAACTTTCCCAGCTTCCCATATCTTCGGACTCACAATCAGTCCACGTAATCCACCACACATACAGCTAAAAAACCTTTTTATCAACATATCTTAGCAAAAGTAAATCCAATTTTCTTATTTGGACGGAGGAAAGTATATGAACCGAATGAAAATAGAAAAGATTCTATAATTAGTGATAAGATTAACCACGAATCAATCATTCGAAATAGATCTGTGGATTGGACAACCACAATCTGAAAAAAAATAAAAAAAAATAGAAAGGATTACCAAAGACGAGAGGAAAAAATTTCTATTAAAATGTAATGTTGGAAGTACCTTAGCCATATCTGTACCTTACTAATTGAGTTGCAAGCCATGGTATTGTCCTATCTGACAGATAACCATATACCATTCAAAATGACCAGCCTGCAGCTTTTGGTAGCTAAGTAGGGCTGTCAATAGGTAAGGTTTGGGATCAGTCGAGGTCATACCTGGACAGATCAGGCACAGGGTCCTGTTGGGCCAGGACCCACCGGGTCTGGGTACCATATTTGACATCCCAGAACCAGATCTAGTCAGATCAAGTACGTGTCAGGTACCCATCAGGTGTCATGACCCTCCTTTTGGGTTGGGTTCATATTTAGGTTGAGTACATTTCTAAGTAGTTTGGACTTGTGGTAATGGACATTTAGTGGATGGTTAAAATGAAATAGAGCGGACTGTCGGACTTCAACGAGCAATCATTGATGAATCTGATGATGTGATTTTTCAATCAATCCGATTTTGGGATGATGATATAATCAATTTCAGTCAGTCCCACAATTTGCATTGTTTAGTTTAGTTTGAGTCTCCGGGAACACCAGCCATTACGCCTATTAATGCATCAATAGAAAGATGGTAATTCCTATGTCACCTAATACTTTTTTTAAGCATTTGTTTTGAAATCCTATCCACTAATACTCAATTTAACGAGCATATTTTGGGTTCAGGTGCAACAAAGCATGTGGCATGAGATCACAAAACGACGCAAAGAATTCTAGCTTGTAGCCACAGGGAACTATAAGGTGTACATGAGGAATAACGTTGCTAAAGACATGCTAGGTGTTGGCATTTATCATCTCTATACGCGTGTTGAGGGAACAATAATCCTCCATGATATTCATTACATACTAGGCTTGCGCTAGAGTTTGGTTTTTTGCTTCTAGTTTGTTAAGAGGGAAGTTTAATTTCAAATTTATTTTTTCTAAATGTAGATAATGATGTTTCTTGCTTTGGTTGTTATGTCTAATGAGTTAATAACATTTGAATTCATAAACTGGCACGCGAGCTTAGGTTACGTTGAAAAGAACCATAAGATTAACTCTTTCTAGTCTATCAGGCTTCTTATTTAAAGTTGATCTACCATTTTGTGAACATTGTGTGTCCAGGATCTAAGGGCCTATTAGATATAGTCTATTATGACATCTATTGACCCCTAAATATACAAGCCAGAAATGAATGTGAATGCTTTGTTACTTTCATTAACAGATACTCGCGTTATGGATATGCATATCTCATTTTACACCAACCTGAGGCCTTCGACTATTTTCTCAAATACAAAGCTAAAGTTGAAAATCAATTAAAGAAAAATATCAAAATCCTTAGATCTGATAGAGGTGGTAAGTATAAATATGAAACATTCAAATTATATTGTGGAAGTATTGGCATTGTCTTATAGCATACAATGGCTCATACTCCATAGCAACATGGAGTTTCAGAGAGAAATAGGGCATTGTTGGACATAGTTAGCTCGATAATGACACATGTCAATCTTTCTATCATTCTAGAGAGATGTGCTAGTCATAGCTGTCTATGTTCTTAACAGAGCCCCATCTAAATCCATTCCCAAGACCTAATATGAGATATGGACTAGGCCAACCCACATCCTTAGGGATCTTAGGGATATATTTAGCTATCCACTCACATAGGTAAACTTGACATTAAAACCATGGAATGTATGTTCATTAGGTACCCTCTACATTCAAAAAGATACATTCTAGTTCAGGAGAACCATGAAGCATGGACAAAGATAGAATATCGAGATGTAACATTCATAGAGATATACCCCAGCCGAAAGAAGCGGAAAGTTGAGATAAAACTATTTAAAATCCCCAACATGTCTTAGGAGAGTAGATACTTTGCTTCTCACAATGGAAATGCTCTAATAGTTCATCGGAACAATGAGAGTACACCTCAGGCTCAGGATGCATTGTTGTCTCCAACTTTGGCCGAATGGGTAACCGTCATGGATAAGTTTGTCTATGGAGCTTTTAAGTTGACAATTTCTTCCTCAATCACCTTTGTGCTTAGGTGTGTCTAGATGTCCGGATTAAAGCACATAGTGCTCACAACAAAAGTGCTCTATGATTCCTCTGAATCAAACATGAAATTCTTCTGTAAGCTTAGGGGACTTGAGATAATGGGAAGGGATGATAGGAAATTCTTAAAATAGATGAAATGAAGTCATAACTGAGATCAAACACAAAATTCTTCTATAAGCTGCTTATGGTTGAAAATGGTTTAACCATTGGGAAAGGGATCGAGTGCAAGCTCAGTTTGCAAAATTTAAGGCTAGGCCCAAGACTTGCAGCAAGCTTCCCAGAAGCTGATTCAAGCCAGAAACATCCATCTCCCTAATCCACTTCACTATACATAGTTTTGCGAGCTTGGGCCTGGAATTTAACAACCAATTACTAAACAGGTTGGGCTTTGGCCAGAATGAAATCAAGCCAATTAAAGCACAACCTGAATGCGCTCTCTAATCTGCCTCAATATCCATAGTTTCACGAGCTTGGGCATGGTATTGAAGGCCCAGTTACTAAATAGGCTGGGCTTTTGCCAGACTGAAATCAAGCCAACCAAAGCACAACCTCAACGCAATCAGCCATTGCTGCCCCCACCTAAAATCTTTCATGCAATGACCTGTGCTCCTATAAATACCGACCCATTTCAGCATTTTTGCATTGGAGTAAGGATGTGCTACTTCATCTTTCATAAAAAGGAAAATGAAAAACAAAAAGGATGTGCTACTCTAGGGCCGTTAATGGAATGTGCTTTATAACATGCCGAAACTGAGTGCAGGTTTGAGCCCATAATAGGCTTACTATTCCACGCCCACTATCTAGTTAAACAGAATTTTAAAGGTTTTGTTTCATAATGACCCTTCTTTGTACACTGGGTTTACTTTCTAAATATTAGAATGCCATGAAGGGTCTGATGAGCCTCAATTAACACTGACCAAACCCTTCCATTCAGGCCTGAGCCCATGCTGGAGGCCTCAATAGTCAAGTCTGAATCTGTCTCCAATCGGTTTACAGCCATACATTTCGCCAACATACTGGTTTCCCTTGTGACTCTACCTGAGTGAGAACCAGTTCTAATCTAGTATGGAGAATTGAGAAACCACGAAACTGGTATCCTAGCTAATGCAGTTTCTGGTTTCTTTGCTGCCTTGAACTCTGCTACCATTCTCTAGATTTGTAACAGTAGTCTCTAGCAGGCTAATACACCTATAGACAGTGCCATTGATGCACATATTGCTCACAAAAAAAAAAAAAAATCACGGTTATAAGAAATCAAAGCATTTTGGCTGCATTTGTATGCACAAACAAATCGAATAAAAACATTCATTCCAGTTAAGTAGATATGATAACATTCATAATGATGTAGAGGCCCTCAAATTGTATTTGCATCTCTAACAGATCCGGTTTCGAAGTAGCATAATTGCAATTTGGGGACCAGACACTTGATATGGATGCTATGGAAATTACAATTTGGTAACTTCCCCTAAAATACACTAGCAATTGATATTCAATTCGATTGTGCATCCAAACACAACCTTCTTTGAGGCCCCAGCAAAAAGAGCAGCTCACATGAGTACATCCTGAAACATTTTCCAGCATACAAGACCTCTGAAGTCTTTCATTGGTGATCACATGGTTTCTGCGAAGCAGATGTTAGATCTGTCTTTTGGGATTAGAGAACATAGATTATATCGATGTCAGGACAACAAGAACATATACACGTAAAAACAATACAGCAGTAAAAAAGGCAACCGTCTCCTCGCACTCCAGCGAGTCATCAAAAGTTACAAAAACCTTTTCATATCAATTATTACAACAAACATAATCCCTACAGAGCAGACAAACCATCACAATATCCATGCAAGCACAACAGTTAAACGCATGAATTGTACCTCGATTATTCCAAAGAACACTGATTGTAGGTCCCACTAGTGTGGACAGTGAGAGGCCGAGCTGAAATCATTTCAAGCTTCTTTCCTGTCCAATCCAACTTCTTCGAGGACGCATCACGGGCCCCCACAGTAAACTGCAGATTCACGGGAGTTAGGTTTGAGACGGACCTGGAGATCATTCTTTACTCCAATTTCTTCAGGAATTTCCTAATGGCATTGATCATAGGGAGGGGGTTCTCCAAATGGACAGCGTGCCCGCAGTCAGGGATCTCAATCATTTCAGAAGTCCTTTCACCTTGGTTACCTTCAGTTTCTGACTCAGGGCAGCTTTCAGAACACATTTGCTGAGCAATTTCCTTGAACTTTCTGTCCTTTTCTCCATAGATGAAGAGAAGGGGCTTCTTGCACTTTTTCAAGTCGTCCCACAACGACCTATAAGCATGGCAAAGAGGCAATCATATGTACACCATTTTCATTTCTTGCTATATAGGGTGAAAAGAATCTTGAGAATTTCATTCTCAAGTAAGGCCTATCTGGATTTTATTTATTTATTTATTTATTTATTTTTTGGTTGACAAGATAACTGAAATTGTATAACTACTTACTAGAGAAAAGATCCTGAGAATCCAAAAATACACAGCAAAATACAGACAGAAAATCTAAGGCCAAAAACTTGGCTAGAAACAGAAAAAGATGGTTTAAAAGAAGTATTTAAACTGGACCCAAAAACCTGATGTTACGCTACTACACTTAACCATTCATTGTCAATATCTGAAGGTGACATCCCTCCTAACTTTGGTGATAACGTGGCCTATTCGATGATCGATCCTTTGATTTTGTCTGTCATCGCTTTGGTAGGAATCTGATCATCGCTTTGGTAGTAATCTGGATGTCCTTGAACTCCTGTTGTTTGTTTCTTTCCAGATCTCCCGGCAATTGGTGAAAGGAACAATGTTCCAAATGCTATGCCACTTCCCACAAAATGGGTTGTTGTGGGAATAATGTTCCAAATGATCTATTGGTTTTAGTTGATTCCACCCGGTGTGAGTTGAGTGTTCCTCCACCCTTGCCCAATATGTTCCCGTGTGGAGTTCCACCCCGCACGTGTGGGGGAGTGTTGGAGTGCTAAGTCCCTTGATATACATTGATACGCCATCCTCTAATGGCTCGAGCTTTTAGATCAAGTGGTTGTTTGACATGGTATCAGAGAGGAAGGTCTTGTGTTCGAATCTTGGGAGTAGCAAATATGCCTCCATTAGTATATTCTCCCACGGGGGGTATGGTGTGAGTTGAAGTGTTCCTCCACCCTTGCCCAGTAGAGTTCCACCCCACACATGCAGGCGAGTGTTGGAGTAAGTCCTTTGATATACATTGATACACAATCCTCAAATGGCTCGAGCTTTTAGAGCAACTGGTTGTTTATCAGGAACTTCCCAACAGGTTTACAGAATCTAAAGGGTAGAGATCTTGAGTGGCAACAGATCATTGTATGCCTAAAACATTCAACAAGGTTTTCTAGATACTTGGTGATGGAAGGAAAAGAATTTAGGGATGCAAATAAACTTACGGCTGCCTCCCAGGGCTTAATCCAGACAGAGACTTTGCGAGAGAGAAAATGTCATCATGCTGCATGCGGCTGCCAATTATTTGTTCAAAGTGTGGATGTCGTTGTAGGCTGTTGCATGAAACAAATCATTGCACAGATAAATGAAAACTACTTACTTAGATAATTAAAAGGAGGGAAGAGTTTACATGCTTGGGCTGCTTGTATGATGTGTTCACTAACTACTCTCAAGTTACATAAGGAAGTAACTCAAGAATTGCAGGTGGATGGGAAGCTTTTCCGCAAATTCGTATTTCACTTATTCCAACCACAGTTCTAAAAAAAATTCAGTAACTCGACTCGATAAAACTTCCTCATGGGTGTGATTGGTCCCGAAATGACAAGACATGTCAAGTTGGTTTGCTGACTCAGTTGGCTCGACCCCACTCATAATGACTCAGGCCAAATAAGTAACATGGTCAACTATTTTTCTTAATAAAAGTTAAAAAGCTGCAATGAGTTTCAAAGTCACAACCTTAGCCAAGGAAATAAAGGTCAATAGGCAATCATCATGTCTTGTGTAAACTGAAGGCACGGTTGAGTCTTTGGGTCAATCAGAACCGTCTGGATATCGACTTTTGGGTACTTGAACTATCATTTTGACTACTAGTTGAAACAAACAGAAATATTATTTCAGTGTGGAAAAGCACACAACTGAAAAATAACATGTTCTGTTTTGATGCTATCTCAAGCATTTGGTGAGTTGACCCACCAACAAATCCAGCCAAATGCCGATTTGGGGTATTTCCAAACAGGGGTGCAACTTGGGCAGGTAGGGTCAGATTAAGGGTCAACCGGAGCCTGACCCAACCAGCAACCTAACGCAACCCAAATTCCAACCCGAGTTGTTTAACCCAAAGCCAACCCGAAGTCTTCTATATACTGGACTGAACCTGTCCCAACCCGACCACAATTTACCCAACACAAACCCAACATGAATTCAAGTCAGGTTGGAACAACCTGAAACTCAACCAAGGACCTTGACAATCTGACCTGAACTTGGATTGCGTCAATCGGGTTCAGGTTGCAGCCCTACTTCCAAACACAACCTCAGCCTCTTTATGTTTTCTATGTAAATAAAGAGTATGCTTTTTGTCAATTGATTATTTAAGGACAAATGATAATGCTGCCTTAACAAGCAGCATTGCAGAGGATGGTGCACCTCAATAACTTGGCCACTTGCCAGTGTCAGAGAAGAAAATGAGAGCATAACAACCCTCAAAACTCTGATACACGTGTTTCATTAGTCAATAAAAACTATGTTAAGAACTAATCAGGTACAGCAGCTACAGCTGGAATTACCATTACTTGAGTCCAACCAGGTCTTTACCGCCAACATGCCACCTGTATAGCGAATCCATACCATGCAAAAGGTAGGCAACATAATGAAGATCATGGGGCAAAAAACATAAAGCCGGTCCACTCATCATGTAGGCCACACCATTGGAATCAATGGACAGCAGACGGTCTAACTCAACAAGAAGGTACAGCCCACATATGATCGGAATGGCCTGATTTTGTGCTAGGTGATCTTAACAGTGGGGCCTATTATTTTCATGGTACAGATTTCCTACAAATGTGGCATGTAGGCGGGAAAGACCTCGTTGGATGACAAAATTATGGTACTTCCCCTTGTAGCAGATCAGTTCTCAACAATATTAGGGAGCTGACGTTTACACCCTTTTTTTATTTTATTTCATTTTATTTATGCCTATCGAACAGATTAATGCTCATAATGTTCCCTGGTTTTGTAGGTACAGTTATGAAAGGTGCATATCTCATTAAACTACGAATATGAAAGATGGGAAATCCTTCCATTACCTATTCCATAGTTCTCCTCTATACCATCTCTCCAGGAAGCACAACAATCCATGAGCACTGAGGTAGTGAGCCCTTGAGTCATCTTGAGCAGCACGAATGTTTCGTTGCGCTCCATCCTTTAATCCAGGACTTCCGGATATTATAACAGCTCCATCAATCTGTATGGCCACTATCTAGTTTTGTCAGCAACTATTCGATTCTGAAAATAAGCTCAAGAGGAAAAAAAAAAAAAAACGTACAGTTTAATTACCTTCTCATTGCATCTCAGGGCCATGTATAATGCAATCCTTGCCCCTAGTGAATATCCAACGATGATAACGTTTCCAGGGTTAATATCATGGATCAGCTTACTCAACATGTCTGCAACTAATTCAATTGAGATGATCAATTCTTGCTTTGCCCCTGTATCAGCATGCCTTCGAATATGTGATTTCCCATGGCCTGGAAGATCGATCGAAATGCATCGTGTGTTTGCGGAAAGGGACTTCATGATTGGAACCCAGTCTTCACCAGTTCCAAGGAAACCATGGAGAAAGACAACTATCTTGTCCTGCATCAGCACAGTCATGTAAAAATGAGAAAGTCCTAAGAAACGAGAAATACATAAGTACAGTTTTAGTTCACGGAAAACAAGAACCAGATTTCTTGCATTGGCAAATGAGACAAGGACTCCGTGCAAGTGTCATATATCACTGGTATAGCCACAGAAACAAAAGCCTGGAAAAGAATTTAAAAGGGTTAAGCGATCCAACTTGGTTGCTGGATATATGGATTCTGTGTATGTCCACCAGCTGCTGGGTACTATACAGTCATGGCCACATTTTCCAGCAATAAAAACCATTAACACCCTATCAACATATTGGTGACATTTTGTTTTTTTTTTCCTTAAATTTCTACACATTCGTGTGAGTGTCCAACCAGCTAAAAACTAAATAAGGAATAGACATATCAAGGAGCATCTAGAAATATTTGTATTCCAGCAGCTATGCAGGGTGTTTTTAACATAGTTGTATAAGTCTACATAAAGAATACAGGCCACAACCTTGTTTACTTCGATATAATGAATTTTACTTGGACCAAGTTTTCATATTCATTACATTCCAGCTTGTTGCTTGAAAGCCATCAATAAAAAGGCAGCAGCCTCAATGGGAGGATGGCATGATTCCAATCCTAGGTGCAGTGGGAAACCTAGCGGGGTCATAACTTCTACATTGCATAAATGTGAGGAATGATATTGTCATCTGCTTCTAACTACTACATGCACCGCATAAACCCTTGCTCTCCACAGTATAGGCTCTAACCACACGATCTCAAGTGTTCCAAGTTACACAAGGCTGGAAATACATAAGTCCGAAAGGTCTCGAGACAGCATGACCCAGGCAAAAACTTTCCCAGCTTCCCATGTCTTTGGACTGACACATACATACGGCTAAAAACCCTTTTTATCAGCATATCTTAGCAAAAATACATCCAATTTTCTTATTTGGATTGAGGAGAGTATATTAACCATATGAAAATAGAAAAGATTCTATAATTAGCGATAAGATTAATCATGAATCAATCATTCGAAATAAATCTGTGGATTGGACAAATTATCACTGGCAAAAAAAAAAATCTGGCGGATAGGACAACCACAATCTGAAATAAAATAGAAAGGATTACAAAAGACTAGAGGAAAATATTTCTATTAAAATGTTAATGTTGGACGTATCTTACCCATAACTGTACATTACTAATTGAATTACAAGCCAAGGTACTGTCTCCTATCCGACAGATAACCACATCCTATTCAAGATGGCCAACCTGCAGCTTTTGGGAGCTAAGTAGGGCTGTCGATAGGTAAGGTTTGGGTTCAGTCAGGTCATACCTGAACAGATCAGGCACTGGGTGTTGTTGGGCCAGGAATTACCAGGTCTAGGTACCATATTTGACGTCCCAGATCCAGATTTGGTTAAGTACCTGTCAGGTGCCGATCGGGTCTCATGACCCTCTTGGATTGGGTTCAGATTTAGGTTGAATACATTTCAGTAGTTTGGATGTGTTGGGTGTTTAGTGGATGGTTAAAATTAAAAAGAGTAGACTGTCAGACTTCAACAAGCAATCATTGATGAATCCGATGTTATGATTTTTCAATCAATCCGATTTTGGGATGATGACGTGACCAATTTCCATTGGTCCCACAATTTGCATTGTTTAGTTTAGTTTGAGTCTGCAGGAACACCAGCCATTACGTGTAACGCCCCAGCCCTCACTGTACCGATATTATCCGCTCTGGCCGAAGCCTCACGATTTTGGTTCTGGGGTTGCCCCCAAAAGGCCTTGTTACAGGGAAGGGTGGAACCGCACTTATAGCCAGGATCTCGAGCAGCCACCTAACCAATGTGGGACTAAAGCCAAGGCCCGACCTGCTGCCCCGACCGACAAGCCCAACCGATCAAAAGGACCCTGATGACAAGCTCGGATGAACAGCCCAATAACCCAGGGCGTTAAAATCCCCCACCTACAGGCTAGAGCCGCCCTCGACTCTGATACCATTTTGTAACGTCCCAGCTCTCACTATACTGATATTGTTCACTCTGGCCGAAGCCTCATGGTTTTGGTTCTGGGCTTCCCCCAAAAGGCTTGGTTACAGGGAAGGGTAGAACCGCACTTATAGACAGGATCTCGAGTAGCTACCTAACCGATGTGGAAGTAAAGCCAAGGCCTGACTTGCTGCCCCGACCGACAAGCCCGACCGATCCAAAGGACCCGGATGACAAACCCAGATGACCAGCTCGGATAACCCAGGGCGTTAGATTATGCCTATTAATGCGTCAATAGAAAGATGGTAATTCCTTGTCACCTATTTTTTTTTTTAAGCATTTGTTTTTAAATCCTATCCATTGATACTAAATTTAACGAGTATATTTTGGGTTCAGACGCAACAAAGCATGTGACATGAGATCACAAAACGACGTGAAGAATTCTAGCTTGTAGCTACGGGGAACTATAAGGTATACATGGGGAACAACGTTGTTGAAGACATGTTAGGAATTGGCGCTTATCATCTCTGTACGCATGTTGAGGGAACAATAATCCTCCATGATATTCATTACATACTAGGCTTGCACCAAAGTTTGGTTTTTTTGCTTCTAGTTTGTTAAGAAATGCTTTTAATATTCATTTTTTCCTGGAATTAGAGTGTCTTTAAGACTTAATAACCTCATTTATACGTTGGGAAGTTTGATTTCAACTTTTCTTTTCTAAACATGGAGATGTTTCACCCCTTGCTTTGGTTGTTATGTCTAATGAATTAATAACATTTGAATTCATAAAATGGCACAGCGAGCTTAGGTCACGTTGAAAAGGACCATATGCCAAGATTAACTCTTTTTGGTCTATCAAGCTTCTTATTTTAAGTTAATCTGCCATTTTGTGAACATCGTGTGTTCAGGATCTAAGGGCCTATTAGATATAGTACATTATGACATCTATTGACCCCTAAATATATGAGCTAGAAATGAATGTGAATGCTTTGTTACTTACATTAGCAGATACTCGCACTATGGAAATGCATATCGTCATCTAACACAAATCTAAGGTCTTTGGCTATTTTCTCAAATACAAAGCTAAGGTTGAAAATCAACTAAAGAAAAATGTTAAAATCCTTAGATCTGATAGAGGTGGCGAGTATAAATATGAAACGTTCATATCATAGTGTGGAAGTGTTGCCATTGTCAGACAACATACGATGGCTTATACTCCGCAACATGGAGTTGCAGAGAGAAATAGGACACTATTGGACATGGTTAGCTCGATAATGACACATATCAATCTTTCTATCATTGTAGGGAGACATGCTAGTCATAGATGTCTATGTTCTTAACAGAGCCCCATCTAAATCCATTCCCAAGATCTAATATGAGATATGGACTAGGCCAACCCATGTCCTTGGGGATCTTAGGGATATAATTAGCTATCCACTTACAGAGGTAAACTAGACAATAAAACCATTGAATGCATATTCATTAGGAACCCTATGCATTCAAAGAGATACATTCTAGTTCATGAGAACCATGAAGGATGGACAGAGATAGAATATCGAGATGTGAGATTCATAAAGGTATACCCTAGACGAAAGAAGTAAAAAGTTGACATACAACTTTTTAAAATCCCCAACAGTGTCTTAGGAGAGTGGATACTTTGCTTCTCACAATGGAAGTGCTCTAATAGTTCATCACAACAATAGGAGTACACCTCAGGATGCATTGTTGTCTCCAAATTTGGCTGAATGGGTAACTATCATGGATAAGTTTCCTCTATGAAGAAAAATCGAGTTTGGGAACCCGTAAATCTACCGCCTAATCATGAAGCGATAGAGAATAAATGTGTACTAGGAAATAAAGAGAAAGGCATATGGTACAATGGACAAGAACAAAGCATGATTAATTGCTAAGGATTTCACATTGATTGAGAGTGTTGATTATGAATTTTTTTTCATCCATTGTAAAATTCTCCTCAATCCGCATAATTTTGTCCATTGTTCCATGTTTAAGCTTAGAGATATATTAAATGGATGCAAACACCACATTCTTAAATGGTGATCTAGGAATAAATATACATGTAACAACTCATGAGATATGAGAATAAAATGAACCCAAAGAAAGTGTGAAAGTTGTCAAAATCTATCGATGGGTTTCCTAAAGCAATCTTCAAGACAATGGTACATGAGGTTCCACTTACTCATCACCACCTTCGGGTTCGAAATGAGTGAAGAAAATTACTATGTATCTGTGGAGAGATCTAAAAGAATTTTTCTGATATTCTCTTCATGTAGACAACATCTTACTAGCTAGTAATGATATGTGATTCTTAATGACGACTAAGGATTAACTTTTCTCAAACTTTGAGATGAAAGATTTTGGTAAAGCTAACTTTATTCTCGAGGTAACGAATATTGGGGACCACCCTAAGAGGTTCTTGGGCATGTCTTAAGTTACCTACATAAAAATAAAATAAAATCTTAAAGCAGTTCAAGATGGAAAATTTAAACCTATGAAACCCCTATAGAGAAGACTACTAATCTAGATAGAAAGTCGTTTACCTAGACTAATGTTGTCAAATCAGCCATGTCTTTAGTACCCTATGCAAGCGCAATTGGTAGCTTAATGTATGCCACGCTTTACAGTAGACCCGATATTAGTCATGCAGTTGGGGTAATTAGTTGTTAGTATAGTCAGTGTTTCACATAGCATGTGTAACGTACTCTACGTAGCATAGTGTTTCCTTAACACTACATAGCACAGCCATATAGCACAAATCCCCAATAGCGTGCACTTTAGGGGTCGTAGCGTACGTTATGGCTACATAGCATGTAGCGTACACTACATTGAACCATTTTTTTTAACTTTTCTTTATGTAAAACAGTTATGAACTCATATTTTAAAGAAATTTATGATGAAAAACGAAGACCAACTGCTTTATTGATTTTAACCGAAAACAGTGGTGTTCTTTTGTTAAGACATGTGTTTAACTCACATTATAAAGAAAGTAAAAGGCTAAGTTAAAAGAAAAGTGGTCGCAATAGGGTTTTCAAAAACCCCTTTCAAACCCTAGCTGATGCAACCTCTCCTCCTCTTCTTCGAATCTGTCGATCTAGAAGGCCATTGAAGGGGATTTTTTGGCCGATCATTGAGTTTGTAAGAAGGTCCATTTGATGTATTTTCAAGAACACTAGAGCTAAAACGAAAGAGAAATTAGATTTCCCCCTTTCCGCATCCATACAGTTGCAAAGCTACAATTTTCATAGTTTAGATTGATTGAATCTTTTCTTGAGCCTACAATGGGTACATTCTAGCCCCTTAATGAGTTTATTTTCATTTACTATGAAAATTTATTAGTTAGTTTGAAAAAAAAAAAAACATTTTTTCTTTCTAAAATGTTGCTTACTATGCAATATTTGTAGTATAGGTGTTGTTATACGATTTTTTCATTTTTCCCCTTTAAGTGGTGTTCATTTATATGTGTGGCTAGGTATTGTTTTCCATAGCGTGACCCACATGGGGACCACTGTGGTGTGAGTATGGTTGGATGTGTATTGACTTTTGATAAATGATTATCAATAACTTGGTTGAACATGCTTGAAAAAAATGAATCATGTTTTAGCCATTTTTATATATTTTTTTTTTACTTTTTTCTTTCTATTTATCATATTTTTTCTATTTTTAAATTAAAAAATAGAAGTATTATATAGCTTACGCTACACACTACGGAACGTTACATAACTTAGGGCAATTTCATTAGCAAGCCATCAAATGCATATTCCTCTATCTCAGAGGAACCAAGGACCTAATGTTGTATTATGAAGGCACGAATCTCAAGCTTCAAAGATTTTCTGATGCCGACTGGGGTAATGACCCTGATGAGAGGAAGTCAACTTCAAGCTATGTATTCTTACTTGGAAGAGATGCTATCAGTTGGTCTAGTAAGAAACATATATTAACACCCCTTTCATCCATGGAGTTCGAGTACATTGTATGTTATGTTGTTGTATAAAAGTGTGTATGAGTGCAAAGATTCTTATGAAGTCTAGATGTTGTACTTGGCATTCGTGAGCTTATGTCATTGAAGATAGACAACACCCCTGCCACATATTTGGTGAATGATCCCAAACACCACTAGAAGTCCAAGCACATCGATCATTGCATTCGAGAGCAAGTGAGAGAAAAGGTTCTCCTCAGCTACATCCCACTAAAGAAATTGTTTGTGGATCCCATGACAAAACCTATAGCTAGAGATCTATTTTAGGTTCACATCAGGCGGATAGGATTAAGAAGGCTTAAGTAATGTAGTAATATACTTCCATCTTTTATGATGTTCCTTCATCACTCATTAATAAATGATCATTCCTTGTGTCTTGTATTGTGCATTGTCTTTAACTAGGTATATAGATTATGAACATTTGTATTGAGATCTTGAGAGATCTCTACCATTGTTAGTTGGCCGGTCACCATTCCAACAGCTTGACCAACCCTAATAAACAACTAAGGTATTATCAAGGTGACGTTTACATGACGAGGTGTAAGCCGCCCTCTATTGCAAAGAATTGAGGACAAGGATATGAGTGATGAAACGTTATATCCGCCTTCCAGTCTTAAAAACTAGAGATAATACTAATCAAAGTCTAAATAACGTAATTAATGCATTGCTCTTCTATGTAATTAACAATATGGCCTAACTTAAAAAAACAAGGTCGTGAGAATGAGATGAGTCATACTTCACATATGATGACCTACGTATAGTAGACCTCACATATGCTTAGTATTGTATGTTTTACAAAATGGATTGTTGCCTTGATTCAATTTAATTATTGTATAGTGTGAGTAGTCAATCCTACAGGTGATTCTTGTACCCTCAGCTACACTCTTGTGCATGGGAGGATGAGATTTGAGTGTTGCTATTTTAGTGTACAATTGATGAAGGTCCTAAAGATTGGGCCAGACTTGGTTACGTTATGATGGTTTAGTCGATTTGGAATTACACATCTATATGAAGAAGATCCCGTGATAACTATACCAAGTTCTAGAACTATTAATATGCACTCGAAGACTTATTCACCAGCCATATCAAGTTTTGAAAGGTCTTGCAAATAATATTCTTTTTGAGAGTATATGTATCATCCTATTACTTTAAAAAGGATTTAAACAGATTTTTTTTTTTAAACTGAGTATTCAAAATAATCTTGATAAGTTGGATTAGTGTGTATGTTGACTAAGTACTCCAGATTCGGAGTCAACTCCATCTCGTGTGGTCATGAAGACTAGGGTGACCACAACAAAGCTTACATTTTTTAGTGCTAGTCAGGTGGTCACTTAGTACTCGAACACTTGTGAGATGATAATAGTGTTTTAGCTAGTCACACGCTTTTGATTCTTTGAATTACGATATTTTGATTTTAGCAGTTATGAGACGAGCTAGATGGACAATCTATGATGTAATCAACATCGTGTCCTCTCACCACGCGATTCAGTGGAAGATATTGGATATGGGCCCGTGGAGCCCACTTGTGAGCAACCACAAGCAGGTGGGTCCCACACAGTTTCCCCTTAGAGTTTCTCCATATGGGTAGTCTTTTCTCTCAAAATTCAAAATTCGTCGAAACCGAAAGAAGATTATGATAAGGCAGGGAGTTCGAATGTGTTAGGAATAAGCACTTATCCCTACTATAACCAACTCTTCATAATCCTCTTGGTTTCTTTCTTTATAGAAGGGAGGCATTCCCTCAGTTGAAAGCACACATCCCACAAATGCCTGAGAGAAAAGGCCGAGAGGTAATGAGAGAATGCCCAATTGCCTACTAGCTCCTTCTATGTGATTTAAGCCATTGATCATATCTGGTGGCCGTCCTAACCGTGGATCAAATGGGAGATTAGCTCATTTCCACTCTCATAGTAGTAGCCAAATCACCAGACAAGGGCCATCCATCTTCAGCTTTGTGGTCCCTAAAATCATGTAGATGTCATCAGATCCTGTGGAGCCACCCCTCCAAGCCTTTCAAAAGGAATCTACATGGTGGGACCCATTCAATGGATGGATTGAATCTCCTATGTGTGTGCCAGTTTGGAACATGGTTGGCATGTATCTAGGCTCCCATGGACCATCGTGTATATATTTATATAATATCATATTAATCACGTACTTGACTTAACCTGACAAATCCGACCTGTTTAAATTTAGCTGGGTACTCAAGACCCAACCCACACAACACAATTTTTAATCTAGCTATCATAGTGGACCCAAACCTAACTCCATTTCTAAATGGGTCTGAAAAGATTGACCATACCTACTTAAATCGGGTTGAGTCTACTGGGTATCCATGGGTCTATTTCCTGTAATAAAGTCACTTCAAACTAAAAATAATTTCCTTCCTGGAAACTAGTTACAGATCAATCATGTAGAACAACCAGCATTCCTAGCCCAGTCAGCTACATCACAAGAGACCCATATTGTTCGACGAAAAACTGTTCTAAGCAATTACTACTTGCTCAAAATATTTTCATTCTTTTAACGAGCATCCTAATCTCTTACAAACAAGTTTCACAGATATAGGCATGAGTCAGAAAAACACTTACCGTGATGTTGTTCCTTCCCACATCCCGCACTTGAAGAGAACAAGAGAAATCCTCATAATCAACTGTCCATTGGTATGTCTGAACTGGTTCTTCATTGTAATTTCTCTGCACAATATCATGGTTGATTTGGAAATTCTGGAGGAACAGAGCTGCATCTTCTACAAATGCTTCTACCGGTGTCACCATGTGGATGAACACCAATCTTAAGTGGCTCAATGGTTACATCTTCCTTAAGCCATCGATACGTTCCAAGGCCATGGGCTATAGTTGGGCACAATTCCTTATTCTTCATCTTGCAGATCTCCATGTTTTGCTGCTCAAGGTAGCATGCAAATTGAACATATGCTGCCAAACTTAGGCTACTTTCATATGCAGCACTGATAACAGCCATCTTTTCATGCTGTTGTGCCCATTTTGCAATTAGTTCTGCATTTTCAAACCCCCCAACAACACTTGGTTTTATAACCTGATGGGGCCATCATAGTAAAATCAGGTCATGATCACAATACAATATATTGAAGTCGTTAGTAACATCTTATAAGTTATAACTTCATAAAGATTAGTTTTTACTTACGACAGCAACTATTCCTGGGTGTACAAATGCCATAAGCTTATCGAGAGGATCTCCTTGAATATGGTCAATAGTTTCATCTAATGCCACAGGTAAACCAGTTTCTTCACAGAACTTTATGATATCATCTTCAGAATGCACAGGTTCCTGAAAATTGGAAAGGTAATATATAAAGGCATTAGCAAACACAATCCCGAAGGTCAGCTTTAAGAAGGCATCCATGAATCTTTTTTTTTTTTTTTTGAAAGATAAGGCATCCATGAATCTTGCTGATATGATTTGGCAAATCCAACATTTATCCTATTAGAATCAGAATGAACAAGAAGGTCAAATGTGGACTGCAATAATAACATTACTCATTACATTTCTAGGACCAATGGCAGGCCATAAGAGAGAATTTATCCAGTATAATGGAGAAAAGTATATTTTTTCACTTTTAAATAATGTCAAACTAAATTCTTCAAAGTCCTAGTATTAAGAATTGTGAATTCCTATAGAAGGAGAGCTTAAGGATATCCTGCAGGTATGTTGTTTCTTCCTTCTTCTTTTATCATCAGCAAAAATAGAAAAAAAAATGAGGAGAATATTTTTTCAAAGATTCATCACGATGAAATTTTCGAAGACTAAAAAGAGGAGAAAAATTATCCTTACATGTCCTTTCTAATTATCCCACTTTGGTGAAAATCACCTCTGCTAATCAACTATTTAACTAAAAGCAATGCATTTTTCATGCGGTAACCACACATATTACTAGGGGACTGCTAAAATGATGCAGTGTCACCAAATGTTATGGACAATTGGACATGGTTTCCAGGCACTTATTTCAGGCAAGTCCATGCAAGTCTAAAATCATACTATGGAACATGCTAGATACAATTGATGCAAAATGATGTTCGCTTTGTAAGCCCTCAATATCACCAGTTAGCATTACTTCATGAATTATGATTTCTATGCATACACATGAAATAGAGACAAATCCTAAAACATTAAAGCTCAGTTGCGCTTGTAACAGCTGTTTTGTGTGAACACTTTATACCGCAGAATTTCAAATGCCAAGAATAATTAATTTCAGCAGATCATACCTCAATGTATTGAAGATCATAGCATTTTACACACGACCCAAACAGAACAGCTTCTTCATATGTCCAATTACGATTGGCATCAACACGAAGTTTGATGAGGTGCCCAACTTTCTGTCTGATTTCATGAACAACAGCAGCATCTTCAACAGGATTTGCTCGACGGGCAACCTGTAGAGGAAGGATTACACCATGGATAATTAAACTTTTCCTAAATGCTATTAAAAGTGTCATGGTGGGAAGTAAACATGATGACCCCGTCAAAGATCAACCACCAAATACAAAAATAAATGAAAGGTAATACAGTTTCAATGGAAGCTGTGATGTATGCTTTAAAGACTGCATAAATTCGCATCACATGTTTGTTGGAGTGTTAAGTCCCTTGATATACATTGATACGCCATCCTCTAACAGCTCGAGCTTTTAGAGAAAGTGGTTGTTTGACATGGTATCAAAGCGGATGGTCAAGTGTTCGAATCTTGGGAGTTGCAAATATGCCTCTGTTGATATATTCTCCCACGGGGGGCCATTTATGGTGTGGATTGAGTGTCCCTCCACCTGGGTGTGAGTTGTGTGTCCCTGCCACCCTTGCCCAGTATGTTCCTGTGCAGAGTTTCACCCCGCACGTGCGGGGGAGTGTTGGAGTGTTAAGTCCCTTGATATACATTGATACACCATCCTCTAATAGCTCGAGCTTTTAAAGCAACTGGTTGTTTGACAATGTTCAGGAACTTTAGGGACAATTGTTACTGTTCCAAACATATCTTACCTTCAGTTTTATCGTGGTGAATCCCTCATCTACCAGTTGTGCCACAACATGAGCTACCTCCTCAGGAGTTCCACTAGAATCTACAAGGGCACAAATTTGCACTCTCGACGATCTTTTAATCATTTCATCTTCTTCAGTTGACATGAGTCACTAGTGATGAACTTGCACTGCCAAGAATTAAACCTGATAGACTCGTGCCTTGTCTTGCTGCTAATGCGTTAAGTATGGCCATCTCTAGACCACATCTTACACTTGGAAAGATGGAAGAGGGCTGGTAAACAGGGAAAAGAATCAGCTGTTTAAAATCAAATGCCATGGAAGATGTGCAAAAAGATATAGTTGATCTCAAGTCTGTTGTGCTTCTAAAGATGGGTAGGTGCACCAACCTGGATCCCTAAGCTTCTCCATATCCAAGAAGTGAAGGAGCCCTTGAGTAGAGGTAGACTGATAACTTATCTCAGCTCCTTGGATAATATGAATAAGAAACTTCAGTTGCTCTTCAACATCTACTAAGTCCTCTTTGTGGATTTCAATAGGGGCAACCTGCTCAAAGAATTAGATTATGGAAAAACCATACCCAATCACAATTAATGTTTGAAATTCATAATTAGACATGACTTCTTCAAGTGCACAACTTTGGAGTATAGTTGCACAAAGCGTGGGGCAACAGATTTGGGTGTGGAATCGGGTTTAAAATGGTAGCAAGTATATACATCTAGGAAGCAGGAGTAGGTGTGAGAGTCTGAAGTGCAGTTCGAAGTAGACCAGCACATAGATATAAGGATCATGCAACTAAGTTTTAAAGAAGTCATTATTTTTAAATAATTGATTAAGTAAAAAAACAGTGAAAAGGAAACAATGGTGATGACAGAGGAAAAAAGGCAACATGATGAAAAACATTATATTCTATTTTCTTACAGTATCTACTAAAATAATCAACAAGCAACTGTAACATATTATAAATAGAATTCGAGTAATAATCAACACTCAAGAGCAATGGAAAATAACCATCATGTGTTTCCTCAAATAATATTAATCATCATCACCATCATCTAAGCCTTATGCAAATTAATTGGGGTCAGGTTGAGATAGAATTTGTGGTGATAAATAGAAGTACAAGGGCTTACCTCGCCGAATCCTACACTTCCATTGTCGAGGGATAACGTTAAAATGAAACCATCTCTATAAAAGCTGTCACAGCCACTATTCCTGGGAGTTGAAGTAAGCGGTGCACATAGTTGAATTCTGTGATAAAATCAGAATGTAGGAGCCAGAAATTCTTTCTCGTTATAAAAAACTGATATTTATAAAGCTGAACTGAATATATTGAGGAAAGCTCTGCACTTCTATAAATAGTTATAAACTTGCCTATATGATGAAAATTCCATTCTGTGGATCTTGCACAGGAATGAACCACTGGAAACGTGGATCTGAAATCGAAAGTCTCAAAAGGGTGCTTAATGCACAATCTGCTGCTTGATGAGCAGATTTAGTTAACAAGCTGTAAAGGATCCACAATGTGTTAGATGGTTTAAAGGAATTATCTAAATATCAGAAAAAGGCATGTTACAGTCCAGGCAAGATAGAACCTGTGGAAAGTAGCGTTCTTCTCAATGCTACTTTCAACTTCTATAATGTAGTCAGTCTGTGAATGTTGAGATGTCCACAAAGCATGTTGAAGTTCCGCTTTTGTCTGCACTTGTAAATGCTTGACACTGCCCATTCAAGGTAAACGATTTTAAATTGAAACTGATAGTGCCAATTGCATGCTTTCTGTAAAAGAAAAAGATTATAATAAAAAGCAATGCCCTAAATGCTTTTTTTTTTTCATTTTATCAAATTTTAAAATCATCATGTTCCCTTATAGGCATGCCACTTTGCATAATTATGAAATATACAGACAAAAGCCAACCACTAGAGTGCAGTGTAAGCAAATTCCCTCTGTGTAATGCAAAATAGTTAGGCTAAACTGTGGTGCTCAGGATGACTGTGTTGGCATGCGATGCAATCTCATGTATTGATAGGTTCATTGTTTTTCTGTGCAGTGAACTACTTGAACAGCTTGTCCTCTCCACTTTTGTTTCACGGTGGTACTGTACATGTGGGTTTGGATGCTTCTATTTCTTACATGATACAAGGGAACTGCATGCATTTCCCAGTGTTTGTCTGTGCGTGGCACTGTGCCTCCTGCTTTGCTATATGTCTAGCAACCATGGTTTTAAAAATCAGTTACAATACAATTGTATCAGTACAGTAACCCCATAAAAAATGAGCATGCACCGGGGGGGTTGGATATTATCTCAGCGATATGAAACCCACAGGAAGTTGCAGGACTTTTGGGTATCAAGGATATCATCACCATATATCGCATTGTACCGCAATCATTGTTCAGAGTATCCCTGATATTATCCGCATCTCTAGCTTGGTGATAGCGATAACACTGGTAGTCTAAAAAATTCCAGGTATCGGCGATGTATCGCTAAGTATCGCCAATGTATCGCCAATATTTTCAATTGTGTAAATTCCAAGTCTCTTGTATCTCTAATGTATCAATATCACTAATATTTGCGACTATATAAATTTCAGGTGTCGCTTGTATCGCCAGTGTATCGATGATAATTTGATAACATTGCCCATGTATCGATGTTGTAAAAAGTGTATTTATTAACAAATTTTCCAACTCAATTTTTTAATGGACGCATGGTTGTCTACAGTGTTCAAATTGTCGACAATAATATCAATCGTATCACGATATTATCAGTTATCACAACATAGGTGATATTGAGACCACAATCTTTCGTTTTCTTTCCAATTGTTAATGATTTCTTGGTGAAATATCATGTGTTGTTATTTTGAAATATCGACAGGTGTTTGGATGGCAGGTTGGATGGATAGATGGGATGGTTGTATTGGTTTCTTACGACAACATAGGCTTTTAGCCCCCCATTAGATGGAAACTTATAATGTATACATTCTTTTTGCAATTTTTTAATTCCTAAATATGAAAATATGTGTATTTTAGCATCTCCTGAAGTTTCACTAAAAAATTCCTCACATGTTTCCCCAATGTCTCCCTCCATTTCCAGTTATTGGTGATAACATCGACGATATCGATATTGTTTTTGTATCCTCAGGCCAGTGAAACTTGTAGCGATACCGATACTCTGAACACTGTTTGCAATCAGTGTTTGTAGTATCGGTCTCATTACATTTATAGCTGGCTGGGGATACCAAAACATGTACCGATACCACTGTTATTATCTCTAATACCCGGAAATGTATCCCCGACTGAGGGAAACATGTGGGAAAACATGAGGAAATGGTGGAATTTCTCAATGAAACTTTAAGAGATGCTAAAATACACATATTTGCATATTTAGAAATCAAATAATTGCAAAACAAGATGCATACATAATAAGTTTCTCTTTAATGAGGGTCTAAAAGCATATAACGCTGGCTAAGGGAAACATTTGAGAAACATGGGGAAAAATGGTGGAATTTTTCAATGATATTTCAGGTGTTAAAATACACATCTTTGCATATTTAAGAATCAAATAATAGCGAAAAGATGCATAGTTGCATATTTAGGAATCAAATAATAAGTTTTTCTTTAATGGGGCCTACAAGCATGTATCGTTGACTCAGGGAAACATGGGGAAAATCATGAATTCATCCATCCATGCATGCACATACATAAATACAAACCAACATGCATGATCGGGGATATTATCAATATATCGAGGACACTCCAAAGTCCAAACAATGATCGCAATCTATCACATTGTATTAATGACGTATCAATGGTGTATTGAAATGTATCACATTATATTAATGATGTATCACATTACATCGATGATGTATCACATTATCATTAATGATGTATCATATTATCATTATCATTAATGATGTATCACATTATCATTATCATATCGATGATGTATTGCATTATCATTAATGATGTATCACATAATATTATATTATATTAATATAATGTTTATATATTAATGTACCACATTATATTAATGATGTATCACATTATGTCGATGATGTATCCATCTAGCCCCTAACCAAGGCCCGGACTAGGGCTAGCTATTGAAACATAGGCAAGCCACACCATGAAGGTGTAGTGCTCATAAACACAAAGTATTGAGCAACTTAAAAGAATAGGCCGAGCCGTTAAAGAGCTCAAGAGGAATGTCATGTCATTAATTAATCAAACTCGCAAAACGATTACAGCAAAGTAAACAAAGGGTACAACAAAAAGTGCTTTGTGAGGGTACAAAATCTCTGCACTTAGGCTTGCAACTCCATCAAAATCCTAAGACGAATCCGCCACTCATTGGGTGAATCCCTGAGTTGAGTGAGGAGCCCAGCAGGCAAAGCTAGTGATGCCTGAGCAATTGCCTTGCAGAACTATCTTTGCTAGAGCGAGCGCAACAAATGACTTGCGCGTGCAAGTATGATACCAGTAAGCCCTGCCTATCAATGCAATAGCTTCGGAGTCTTTTTTGTCTGATTCTCTTTTGAGTTCCCCTAGTGTTTCCATCAAGTGAAGCATAGACTCACTCCTCAGGATTACACCTAACGGGACTATTCCTGCTTCACTTAACTAAGAAATGTTTAACTTTTTGTATACACTTCTATGTTTTAACTGCTGAAACAATCATTCCATACTTCAGTTCCCAATTCATGCAACTGTCCTTACAGCTAGTGATGTCCAAGTCTCCAAATGTCAAATTGTCCACATATATCCCCACATCTTATTGGTTGATAACAAACAGAAAAGAGCATTGCTGATAATGACTATGCCCTTTTTCTTTGCTTTGAAGAATAAGCCAGAATTGAACCAATGGCCTCAAAGTCAAACATCAAACAACAAATTCCCTAAACACTACTCACGAGGCTCAAGTTCAAGTCACTACTCTCTTTACTTTGATTAACTTATTCTTGGGAGTAAACTTAGGGGCTAGTGCATTGGCTAAATGTAGAATTAACTAAATTGAGATACATTTATGCTATATGCAAGCCATCTTTAGTTAATTGACAGTGAAGCCCAGTAGAGCTGTATATACCCTTCAAGCTTTTGATTTTGTATAAAGAAAATAGCAGCCTCAGGAAATAGCCACTATACACAGATTAAAATAATCACAACCAGATTCAGAACAACCTCGACCCCATTAATATCTAATTTTATTCAATGTTTTGTCATGTTGACATGTCCACAGTTTTCATGAATGTGACCTGCCATGCCCACTTCCTCATCTCATGGATGGTAATTCAAAATCTCCATGAAAGATCAATCAATCAGAGGATGAAAGGGATTTGAACAATGATATGCAAGAAAAATAATTGTACATGGAGATGCATGATGCACTTGCTGCATTACCTATGTGCCTCACACAACTTGCTAATTGAGACATCATGGGATGTGTAGAAGTACTGCTCTAGTATACTTGAATGAATTCTCTCTGCAATTGGAAGAAGACTGAAAATTGCACCTCCATGGTTATTTGTTACTACTATTGTCATAGGTTTCCTCCTCATCCTACAAGCATAGGCACATCCTTTATACATTTCAGAAATTAAGTGATGTAACTTTGTAAGCTAGAAATGTTTAGCAGTTATAACATGGACAGATGAAATGACAAGTAAATATGACAACCACAATAACTATAAGAACGTATAAGAGAAGAAACTAACATGATAACCAGAATTTTCCACACATCAAATATAAGAACATATAAGAAAATTGAAATAGTGACGATAAGAAGAATTTTTTGTCCATTTTATAAAATTGATGGAAGCACTTATTCACACACACATGCATGCATGCACATACATGTGCGTGCATGCACACACACCTATTCACAAATCAATATTAGATGTTCATGAAGAAATCTGTCATTGGCTGCATAGCCTCTATTGTAAAAGTCGAATTAAGATGAAAAATACCCAAGAATAGGTGCAGATCTGCAAGGAACTTGAAACGATGTCCATTGATTATGTCAAAATCGAAAAAGAACATAGCATAATGAAGATAGAAAATATAAAGTGCTTTGACAGAGTTTGCAACACAAAGGAAGGGTTTGTGTGGCATAACTTGAAGATAGATCAAGATAAAACAATTTTAAAACTGCTTTCTTTTTCTGACATTCAATACATGAGGCCTATAAGCATGAATATTTGCATAGAGAACAATGGATGATGGGGGAAAAAGCAGAAAAGGTAAATAGCACAGACCCACATGTGCACAGTATTCAAGGACTTCTATGGGGACATTTTTGGTAGTGTCATAGAATATCACTGTCAAATGGTTAGTGTAGGACTATATTTATAGGCCTTTGACCATCTTCTCAAAGTATTTTGATGTCTTCTCAAGAGATGAGTGCAAACTGGAAGTTGGTAGCCTATGGTGGGAAAAGAAACAATGAGATGCAATGGAAAGAACTGCTCGTTGGTTGCATCATGCCCAACTACGATGGAAGCTCAATCAATAATCAGCAACTTGGGACTGACCAGTATAGGAAGTATTTTTAGAGATAAAAGAGGAGAAATGAAAGTTTTTGGATTCGAAGGACTGAACTGAAGCTGAGGTGAGACAATTATTAAATGGGCGTAAGTTTTTCCAAACCATCCTTGTTGGCACATCTCACTGAGGATGACTGAATTCATGCTATATTCTTTTCTTGGTAGGGCATTGGAGCCACTACCATTGCAGAACACATGGTAGGACATGATCCAAGGGCCAAGGCATACACCGCATCACGAGAGTATACACTACTAGCCCTACATGGCGGCCAGTATGTACTATCATGAAATTCTAGACTCAAGCCTAAGTTATTAGCTAAAGATCCTACAAATGAAGTGGTAAATGTTTTTTATTGTACAAACTTGAACCGTAGATTAGTTGTTCCAATAACCTCGCCTGGCTCCATAGCCTCTTTATTAAGCTAGATGTTAGGCTCACTTAGCGTTAGACACCTCATTTCACTCATCATGTAACGCCCCGTAAAATCGCCTTCCTTAAGACTCGAACCCACCAGACACATATCACCCTCTAGACGAATAATTGGCCGCACATGACTTAGAGAACCATAGTCTCATGGTGTCGGGAACTTAGATACGCCGGTAGGAGTCCGTTCCGCTGCCTGTCCCGAGACTGTTAGGCCCGAAACTTGTCGGGGACCACCCACGTACTGGGCTTGACACTCGTAGGCGGGCGTTACGTCGAAATCGGCACCCGAAATCATTACTTGTAGTATCCTGCAGTTGCACATGGGAGTGCTAGTATACTTGCACTGCACCTTTAGTGAGTAATCATTACTTAATTCACCTTTCTTGTGTGGGCCCCATGGACCCTTACATGGCCATGGAATGTGAACCATGGATTTCAAACATAAACCAGCACATGATTCCCAAACATAGGCCCCGATCGACAACCAATGACCGTTAAACTGATGTCGCCTTAGATCTGGCAATCGCCATGTCCGATCGGTCCCAAATCATACCCAAACAAGGATTTCAACATGGTAAGGCCATCTTATGGGCTGGATTAGCCCAGAGGGATCAGGTGGGCCCCACATAATCAAATCAGGGCACAAAATGCCACTTTTATGCAACTTAAAACATTGGGGGCTATATGTCCCAATTCCCCCCACCTTTATAACCTATTTTCTCAGCCCTTCCTCTCATTTCTCAGCCAATTTTCTGAGAGAGGGGTGTGTGGGAGAGAAAGGGGAAGTTGTGGAAAAAGGATTCTCAAAGAGAAGTCCCTTGCATGCTACCCTACCCGGACCTAACCGTATCTACATCACTCTAGCCGGCTTCTCTCGCGATTGGAGACCTTCCCGGACGTCGGTAGAAGTAAGTTCATCATAAAATCCACATCTTTTCTAGCTTCTTACATAGGTTTTACCCTTTTTCCTGATTTTCTAGCACCTCCTTGCAGGATTTTCCTAATCCTCCTCCAAACCAAGGTGTGTATCATTTACCCATATGTTGCCTTGCAACCAATGCCTACAATTGTAGTTGATTCTTTCAATTTCCAAGTTTAGGAAGTTGGATTGTAGTTAGGAAAGTTGTATGAGATTGGTAGAAGTCCGTTGTCTGGGGATTTGAATGCTAGGTGTGTGTTAGGGCCATTTGCATGCTCATATCATCCTACACATGTTATCATTATGCAAATCTTCTATGCTAAGATGTTTTAGAACTTATACTAATATGTGATAGCTGAGATTCTAGTATTACATGTTTTGTAACTTGATTTATGCATGACCTAGGGAATCGGGAAGTGTTTGGGGTGACGGGTAGTAGCTTCCGACCCGGCAAGTACAATAGTTGAGGCGGCCGCACCAGGTCGGCAGCCTCGGGAGCGGGGTGGTCGACTATGGTGGAAGACGGGGCGATCGGCTGTGGTCAAGGACCACGCGGGCGGTATATGCTCAAGGCCGGTCTTCCCTTCACTTCTCCTAGCCGAGGACCCTGGCCCACCACCGGGTCGGGTGGCAATATATGTAGCAAATGTTTGAATGTATTTCTATAACTTATATAGAATCCATGTACCTGCGCACATTTGATCGGCCCACTAGAAAGCATACGGCGTACCGATCCCTCAAGACTCATGAGCCGGGAATGGTGGTATGGGCCCTATTCCCGTGCTTTCGGCCTACGTTGGGGTGATGCCTCCCCGTAGTGTCTGTTGAGCACCGTAGAGGTGACACGCCTACTACTTGACTATGGGATAGGGCGATGAACCCTATTCCGCCTGTGTTGGGCGCGTCTGACAAGTTGCGGCCAAACCAGGTACCTCGGGGCTGTAGACCCGAGATGGGATCGAGGGGCTACTGGCTGTGACCTGCGTTCGCCCCGCAGGGAGTCAGGTGGTCCCAGTCGGCCAAATTGATAGAACGTTGGTATAGGGGCTTCACCAACCGACTGTGTGATAAAAAGGATTTAATTAATTACTTGGCTAATCATGTATAGTTAAGCATGGCATACATTGTCTGTGCGGGTGAGGTGGTGGTGCCACCCACTGGCGGCTGTGACAAGCATCGATGATCGGGCATGCATCCGCATTACATGCACTCATCTCACTTAATAATCATGCTTGTGATGCTGTGTTATACTTTGATTCTGTTTTTGGAAAAAGAAATTATTATCTATATTGTTTGCATTGGTGAATGTGTAACCTAAGGAAATGAAACCACTGAGTTGGCCACTCACTCCCCTTTCTGGGGTAGTGGTTTAAACCACCAACCAGATGACCCATGTGACCCAGGTATACAGGAGGCGATCGAAGCGACCGAGTATGTAAAACTTGGAAAGGACGCCGACGAGTACCTTCAGTACGCAGGCGATCAGGACTATTAGAGTTGAGGCGTCGGGAGTATTCTTTTGGGGTTTTGCGCCTACACAGCATTGTTGTACAGCCTTTTTTTGGGACAGTATACTCTGAACTTGATCTAGGGGACCTAATGGGCCCCAATGTGAGGAATGCAGTTTATGTACATTATTTTTTGGAATTATATATAATACACATGTTCCTCTTTCTTTTGGAAATGTTTTGCCCATGATTAAGTTGTTTATGCTTGGCTAAATCTACAATTCTGCAATTAACTACAAGACACTCATGCATCGCATAATGTGGAGCCTGAGATATCGGGGGCCGAGGGTAACCACGAACCCTGGCATCCGGGGGGGGCACACATCATCATCATCACTTTAGCCTCTCTTAAAAATTTATGGTTGGCTTTTAAATGACAGATTGTCAACATTTGGAGATTGGTTTCTCACTACACATCAAACTTCCTCTTTTACACAAGCTCTTCAAACCAGCCATGGCAAAGGCTCCCATTAAGACCACTCAAAAGATGCCATGGTCCCACCTAGAATTGAACGCAAACAACTATTACATGCACGCCCCAAAGGGCAAGTGAGCAAAGGAGAAACATGGAGGAGCAATTTGGTGTAGACCACCTTGCAATGGCCTCGATGGAAGGTCAAGATCGAGCATAGTAGGGCACATGATGGTGGACCATTTTCAAATCAGAGGAATGACCCGAAACAAGGGTGCCCAGATGGTAGGAAAACTATTTTCACCAGCCAGGGGGCTGTGCAAGTTTTGGCAGAGATCCCTGGGTGGTGGAGGAACTATTTCCCTCAGAGAAGGGGCTTTGTACAATTTTCACCAGTTTTTTTAATTTTAAGCACGGGCAAGAACACTAAGGGTATTTTTGTAATTTCCTTACTTGTTTATTTGTTGGTTAGATTTTAGTTGGTATCTAGGTTCCTAATTAAGTGATTAGCTGAGCCTAACCTTTGAGTTACTTATTGGATCTTGTTAGTTTGTGGGGCAGGGTTGTATAAAACATTGGTTTATGCAAAGTAATGGGATTAGTTATTGCTTTTGTAATGGAATTTAGAGGGTTTTGAGTTGAGAGAGGTTCCCTTTATGAGTTTGAGAGGCGTTTGATTACCAAGTAAAACTAGTTTCTCAAAAAAGAGTTTAGAGTTTGAATCTTATCTTTTTTAGAAGTTACTCCCTTCTCTATTCATTCAACTACCAGATCTTATGAATTCGGTCAATTGGATCTAGTCCTCAGCCTAGAATACAATCATGGAGTTAAAAGTAGCAGAGATTCCAAGAGAAGGACCATTAGAGAAGCTTCCTTGACTAACAAATCCAAACCATTGAGATCCCCAAAATTCCCCCCTTCTTCCTTTCTTTTCTAGTTGTGAAGTAGAACTGCTCCAAATTTCCCATCAAAGAGTAGATCCAGGGTTGCATCACAATTGCTATGGAGACTGCTAGGCACCAACTGGCCACACTCGTGAAAGTCATACTCAAATAGCTTTTTTTTTTTTTTTTTTTTTTTGAGAGAGAGAGAGAGACATGTCATACTCAAATAGTTGGCTACACAAATCAGCAGGGAACTGACTGATAAATGCTTCTTTGACTCCACTCACATTCCAATGCGATCATGCACCACACTGCACCCTAGTATAGCTATTACATGCTAGTCACAAAGGTGAATTTGCAAAAATTTTATGACTATAATATGCAGTGGAGGACAAGCTGGTGAGCACATATGCATTTCCCATTTCAGTAATGCATTGATTATTTATAGAAAGCACACCTAGGCACATTGCTCTTGTACCCTATGAGATTGTTATGCCATTATTTATAAGTTAATGTGACCATTTAAAAGTTCCTCTTGCTAATGCATGCTTGGAAAGGCACAACTTATAGATTATCACTTCAATTTCCATTGAATGCCTACATCATCTAGTTTCTGGATTTTGGTTAAACTCCAATCACTCTTTGTATGCTATACAATTGTGGAGCTTGTGAAGTTACAAATGTTATGGGCCACAACCGTGTTAAAGTCATGAAATGGAATAAAGAACAGTGCCCGATACAATAATCTTCTAGTAATGCGGCTGAAGAAAATGTTGTTGCACAGAGTGTTTGCAGTATCGATAATATCGACCGATATATCGGCCGATATTATCGATATCGATAACTGGCAATAAACACTAGCCCAGTAATAACAGGTCAGTGGCCTGATTCTTGTGTATCTCACGATATAAATATCGATAATATCAGCAGATATATCGATATCACACGACATATCGTCAATTTATAACATTTTTTTCTATTGCGGATTCCAAATATCGTCGATACCTAGACAATATCGTCCAGGTATCGGTCAGACGCACAAGAGTCCCCCATTTTGTAGAAAAAAATGATTTTTGGTTCGATTTTCTTTTAGTTTCTCCTCCCTTAAAAATAAAAAAAAATAAAAAAATCTTGGGGCTTTCGGGCGCTCCGCCCCAAACCCCGGGCAAGGGCGCGCCGCCCGCTGCACCCCCGGTTCCGACTCTGCGTAAGGGTCATAGTTTGTTGAGTCCAGTTAACTATTTCTAGATTTTATTGAGTCCTCATACAGATCTAGGCCATATAGGGTAGCTTACATTGCGTTGAACTAGGATAGTCAAAACAGCATTTGAAGGATACTCAGTCAGTTGCATCATCCATAGGTATATTTCTCAACTCTCTTGCTTGTTTTACTTTGTCAATGAATTGGTTGTGTTTTCATTAATGTCTTCTTACATTGATATATCTTATGGAATCAATTTAAACAATAGTTGCATTAGTTCAGCCAGATAACGCATAGCTTAGGATCCTTTTACAAAGGAACTCCATTATGTGGACTTTCGTTTTTACATATGATTATTTATGTATTAAGGTCTATTTTAACAATCCCTTAAGTTTCATTGAAAAATTCAATCAATTTCCCAATGTTTCCCCATGTTTTCCAAAAAGTGTGATACATTATGCGATACAACCAATATTTCCAACCGATACGCAATATGTATCTTTATCCCAAGGGTGCGAAACATAACGCGATACCGATACTGCGAACACTGGTTGGACATAGGCCTGTGGCCACAAGTGGGTGGGTCCTCTAGCCTCATCCAAACTTAGCATGGTTTAAAGTTGAATTTCAACCTGCCCCTCCTTTCCTCTTCTTCATTTCTCTCGATGGTTTAAAGTTGAATTTCAAATTCAACTTCAAACTTAGATTGGATAAGGGTGAGATTGGATGAGACCGGTTAACCTCTAGCCTCATCCAAACTTCCTGACGCTTCCCTATAAAATGGGAAGGGGTTCTCTCGTGAAAATCATCCTCTAATTCCGAGAGTCCAGAGAGAAAAATACAGAGGGAAAGTAACATATCCTATTTGTCCATCCTGCTCGTCCCTTACGCGATCTAAGCCATTGATTGTAATTCGATGCCATCTTTACTGTAAAATCAAAGGGGTGATCAGACCTCTCTGCTCCAGTAGTGGTTAGGTGGACTACTGGAGCTACGTCGTTCATTATCGGCTTTTGCAAAGGTTCCAAATCGAGTAGACCGTTGGATTCTGCAGGCCCACTCTTCTAGGCCAACTTTCAGTGGTATCAAAGTAACTCAAAGGTGAAAATTGTGATAAACTGGAAAAGATGTAGAGATTTATGGCTTGAGCTATGGGCCTCTAAATGCGATAAATTGGCATGGCTCCATTTTGGGCTTGTTAAATCGATAAACCAGGCCTAGCTCATTTTTAGGTTGAAGGAATGTGTGCAGGCCCACTCTATGGCCTTAGTTTGGGGACCCCATTCAAAGAAATCTATGGACAAATTACAAGTACTTGGGAAATAGAAGATTTCAGGTGGTGGGGCCGAGACCAACAGATTCAACTGCATTGAAGGGCATCTTTAAAGCTAGAGGCATAATCAACAAAGGCTGGTTCTTATTGGTTCTAACTAGAAGACTAGCACCTAGACAGATAAATGGGTTCCAAGATCTCTCCTCCTTCAAGATCACAACTAAACTAAAGAAGTGGAGCTAGAATGGAGGTCCTAATCCATGAACGAGGCAATCCAAAGATGGAAATCCAGTCTGATCCCACACATTTGGCCATCAGATGTGGCTGAGAAGAGTCTGACCATCTACCCTCTGCGGAGTCGACAGATAAAGATCATTTGCTAATTTACCAAGGATGGAAGATACATCATAACGTCTCCTGAAGTTTCATTGCTATTTACTTGTCATAGTTCCAGTTGTTGTCAAATTTCAGCTTGTAATACCCAGTGTTTCCCGGTAATCTACACTTGTAATGATATTGATACTCTCTAAACACTGCGTATTACAAGCTGAAACTTGACAACAACTGGAACTATGCCAGGCAATTAGGCATTGCGTCTGGAATTAGGAGACAACCACCGGTCAATTTTGGGTTGCATGCTCCGACCCCACTTCCACAGTTTGCTAAAGCAGTCAATTGTGGCTCGCATCCACTTGCTAACCTTATGGGAACTCACCAAGATTATTGTTGAGGGTCTCTCTATTGGTGATTGATGAAATTAAAAACATTTGTGCCCATCACTAGGAAATTTCTAAGGTGATTGCTGATTGCAAGACTTTTCTCAGGTCATTTGCTAGCTAGGAAGCAAGGAAGATATCGAGCAAAGCAAACTTGTGACTGACAGAGTGGGGTGTGAAGTGTTGACTTCACTCATGGTTTGGAGATGGCTTTCGTCCTGATTTTGTTTTTTTCTGTTAATATACTTATTTGGATAGTGCTGTAGACATTTCTTGGCCTGTAGCCATGGACTAATATATACTATTTTGGCATGCATCAAAAAATAAAAAACGATAGTAACTAGAATATACCAATACTTTTCCAACCAATCATAATGCCTTCGCCTCTAGTTGTACTAAAACCTGCCCAATTGACCTTTGACCTACCATGTGCAATAGAAGGCTAAAGGCACATGCACAGATGCAGGCATACACACCAAAATGGAGAGATTTGCATATAAAATACAGACATACATACCTTTGTCTTAGAATTGCCAGTCCATTTGTATCATGAAGGAAGGATATGTCTCCAATAACACAGAGTACCTGAACAGTTATCCAGTAACAATACATTAAAAGTGTACCTAAAATTAATGTAATCCAACTTTAAGGACTTCAAAAGTAGTAAGCACAACTTCAAAATTATGCTAATAACCTCTCTCATTTTAGAGATGCACATGAATCTGGCGTACTTACTCGCTTGTTGGATCCTACTGCAAAGCCAACAGCAGTGCTCAGCAAGCCATCAATGCCACTGGCCCCTCTGTTACCAGCCACTCGTATCCCACAGAATGGTAGACCCCAGTTTGACATTGTAGATGAAATATCAGTGGTAGAGTTCACCCAAGCTCGTCCATACATGTCTGCATCACGTATGACCATGCTATTTCCAATAAATAAAGCAGTATCACAGCAAAGCGCTTCAGAAATTACTTGTGCAACATGTGGTTCGGTCAATAAGCCATCAGAATGAATTTGAAACGATATCTCCCGTGCAACCTGGAATGGGAAACATTCATTGCAAGTCAAAGACGGTGGAATTCTATTGTTTATGTCTGTTGAAGAAACACAAATATTGGAGAAAACTGAAATACAAGTCACAGGCAGAGACTTTTTATTTTTCAGAAGCTTGCAGGGAAAGAAAAGCATAACCTCTCTGCAGAGATTTTTTTTTTTCAGAAGACTGCAGGTAAAGAAAACACATGACCTTCCCATGTCCTTAGGTCAGAGGGCTCGACAAAGGCAGAAACCCTCCTTAAGAACCCTTTACAAAACTGAAATATAGAGGCAAATGGAATTCTTATTATCATGAGACAATCACATGAGTACCATACCTTCAGTGCAAGAGGTTTTCTTTTTTATGGTTCTTGTAACGATGTGCAAAAGAATTCCAACAGAATATTTTGAATGAATTAATCATGGTTGAGAAAAGGTTAATTTGTCTGAAATAGAATTGATCAAAAGAACAGGCTGTAAAAAAAATTTAAAGGGCAACCAAATGAAGAGACCCATACAAGGTACAATGAACATTTCCTTGTAATAACTACCAAACATCAATGGCTATAATGGGAGAGGCAATACCATCATATCCAACGCTTGCAGGAAAGTGTGCCATCTGCTGTTATTTCTAGGGAAATTAACTTTAAGTAAATAAGCAGCAAATTCAGATATGGTACTTTGAAGCCGGTGAGTAACAATGTGAGAAGGATCATGACGGTAAGGATGCTTGTCAACCATGATATATGAACAGGGAGAGCAACGCTCCAGCATTTGAGCAATGCGCTTGCTTGTTATCCTGCTACCGAGCTGTGGTCATTGCAAAAACACACATAAGCAACATAAAAATAGTGCATAGCATTATGATACTAATGTTATCCTGCTAACTATCTGTGAAACCCAACATAAAAACAGTGTATAACATTATGGCTGTTAATGATTCTTGTACATTGATATAAGAAGTTTGACTGATGAAAGAAACTAATTAACAATTCACATCAAGAATCATGTCATTCATGGTTTTAATCATTGATAGCAAGAATGAACTAAAAATGTGAATCCCAATTAATCAGAAAAACCACTAGAGGACATTCAGTATTTAATTCTTAATAAGCATAAACAAACACGGAGCAGCACACCCGACTGAATACTGATACTGATGGATCTTGTCCTGCTACGAGTTATCTAGCTCAGAATCAGATTGCCTGCAACTGGGGGCTGCAGGAAGTTCCTGCAACCCTGATGTGTCCTAATGAAAAGGCAACATGTGCTCCTGTCAGATGTGGGTTCCACAATGAAAAGCAAAGATTCTCTTGGGTGAAATGATGCATTTACCCTTTTTACTGTAGGGCCCATATCTCAGAGGTGCACATGGCACTGCCACATTAGGGCTACAGGAATATTCCTGCAGCCCCCAGTTGCCAGCAATCCACTTCCATCTATTTCTGTTGGTACTTTCTATAACTTAAAACAGAAATGATAACAGCTTCTCCTGCTCTTGCATTTCTCAGAAACAAAAAGAATCAAACTCATTAGGACCAGTTTGGATACCAAGCCTAAACCATTTCTTGCAAATCCATTTGCATAAAGCAACTAGGGTGTCATCACCCATAATCATTGCTTGCCTAAAGTAAATGAATGGTCCACATTTAACATATATTTGTGGCACATCTACATAGTACAGTGGTTTGATTTAGGGCTATGAAGTTGTGATGGTATGACTGGTGTAGTGGTTTGATTTAGGGTTATGAAGTTGTGATGGTATGACCCACCGAAAAAATGGTTTGGATCACAGGCACCTATGCCACGTTGGCATGTACGTAGGAAAAATGGCATTCTAATATTGGAAATTGACCCACGTTTCATGAAAATACACAAAACCGTGCTTTATTAGGGTTGTTGGTATTTAAGGCAAGCAATGATTATGGGCCATTTCTTCCCAACATGTGTATTTGCAGGTTGTGGTGGGGTTTATGACGAATTGCAAACGGTATGAGTTGACTTGGAGTCGCCATTAGCCGAATGAACTCAGAATCTATGGCTAGCTAGATACTATAGAATCACAATGAGCCGAAGAATTGAAGATTGCCCGACTTAGATGACTCTTGTGGTTGGCCAGCTTCCGGAGATTCAGAGCAAGGGCTCGGTGACAAGAAGGAAGGGGTTAGGCACCCTTCTAAACCCATACTGAAGTGCGGGCCGTACCTTATGGGATTTAGGGATTTTTATGGATTACTAAGCTCTAGATATTATTACTTGACTCCAATCGTGATTGCACAGACGATGCACTCGGCATCGACCATGATCGAGGAGATCGTTATTGCTTGAAAATAAAGGAAAGAACAACAAGATTGATGCTCGACTTCTGATGAGGCAGGATCTATTGCTGCAGCTAAGCATAGAGCATACAATGGGCAAGATCAATCAACAAAAGAATACAAAAATAGGCAAGGGGTAGTACGAGAGGGGGATATGACAGCATAAAAGCTGAATGCAATGATGAGCCATAGGAGAATCACACAGGGGTTAGAGATATGATAGGGGAAAATCTTCTTAGTAAAAATCCGGTTGGGAGTCTCATTAAAAAATATGGTTCGAGCCTACATGCTTCCTCAATTCATTTTTCCTTTCTTTCTCTTAACCAATTTTACCCATGACGCCCTTTTGGATTTTCACCGCTCTAATTTGCCCGTCATTTTTTTCCCATGGGACCGTTTCAGGTTTTCACCACATCCCAAGCATTTGATCTTGCCTAGCCCTTGGTAGCCTTGTCTTTTTGCCTCTGATGCCCTTTCGGGTTTTCATTAGGTTCGCCTGTGTGGCCGTTATTTTTGCTCAAGGTGCCCTTTTTGGGTTTTCAACTCGCCCTCTTTGATTAGGGGCACTTCTATTTTTTTTTTTTTTTTTTGGATTTTCCTTTTCTTTGTTTTACATAATTGTGGTGCGGTTCCTTCACTACCAGCCAATGTACTTATATGGACGTAAAAAGCGGTTGAACCAGATCTCGATATCACTAGTGCTATTCAATAAAAAGAGACGAAACATGGGAGCACTCAGCACAAAAAATAAAAAATAAAAAAGACCATTCAAGGAGAGGAATCCCTACATAGAAATCTAGTCCAACACTGGCCAATCTACTTATCAGAAATAAAATAAAATAAAATACAAGTCTGGACTGTCTCCTGGCCAAAAGAATTTTTCTTTTATTTTCAACGGATTTTTTTGGAAGAACATCATCAACATTGTCATGTAATGCAAAAAATGGGCATCATGAAAGCATACCTGGATAATCACATCTGGCTTTGTCCAACTCCTTACTGATTCTGAGAGCAGTGCATGATCCAAATGATCCACGAATAGAAAATTCTTTTCGATTTCAGGAAACAAATTTAAAACTTTTCGCAACCGCAGACCTGACAAGATATCAGCTACAACTGGCCAGAAGAGGTGCTTAGCCAAGAGAAAAGCTGCCCATATTTCATCTTCCGTGTGGATAGCACCAATAACTAAAAGCCCCTGATTAGCATGTTGAATCACTTCCAAAGCCTCTGCAACTTGGCCAACATCATTAGACGCATAAAAATGTTGCAGTCTGGTGTATTTAGTGAATGGTTCCATCTTTGACATCCACAAATCTAGTCCTTTCAAACAGTTCAATGCCCACTCCCTTGGAGAATCTTCCAATGGTTCTCTAAAAGAGCAGTTAATATGTGCAGGGCCGCATGGTGTTTGTGTTGCTTTATACACAGCGGAGTCAACTGTTGTGAGTACCATCCTCGCCGGAATGTTATCACTGGGTGGAGGAAGACTGAAGAAGTATCTCACGAACGAGCCAAAATGATTGACCTAAAATCCCGTCAGAGGTATATGAGTGATCGAACAAAAATTATGAGACGTGCAAGTAGACATTGTAGTAAAAAGTGTCATTTCAATTGAACTTCAGTCATTCATTTCTATCACCCAGACCACTTTTATGAAGCAAATGATGCAACTTTCACATACGACAACCATAACCATCAAAGAATGAGTCAAGCAAATTGCACAAATCTAAGTACCAACCCTGAAAGCTTATCCATTGCAGAATCTCGGTAAGGTCAATACAATTACATTTGGATTGCTTGTGAGTGGACCCACATGTACAGTTTGCTGGACTTAGCAAAAGTTTGATTGAGCCATGCATATTTCTTCATGTTTTAAACTGTCTACATACCAAATTCAATGCTGATGGTCCAAATTCTTCCATGCCATTAGCCTTTCTATGCATTTGATGACCATAGATATTGCAAGTTTGCCTTTCAAGAAAAAAGGACACTAGAACTTTAAATATCACCCAGATATCATCAAATTTAGAAGAGAACTAACAAATAGTTCCATCTGGCAAGATGGACTTTTCAACCCGTTTTATGTTTCATTTGATTTTCCATTTCAGTATCTAACCATTTCTCCCATAGTTAGTATATAGGGTTTGACCTCATTGCTAAAGATGTGCGTCCAGCATGTTATATGGTCCAGATAACTTGTCATTGTGAATTCAATTATGAAGTACTAAAAGGAGAAGAGAACATTTTGGATCAGCTCATCCAGCACACAAACAATAAAGACATGGTTTTAGAGTTAATTCAGAACCTGATTGATTGCTTGGTTTGCTCCAGTATCCAGCAGCTCTGGAGGCCGATCAGCTGTGAGTAACAACAGAGGTACGAAATCCTGACTAGCTTCCACAACCTGCAAATAATATATTTCTTTTTATTTTTTAAAGCTTGCAAATGATAGATTATTAATATTGTTAATGAAGGATTCAATCCAAAATAGAGAGTGGAATATGATGTATATTGTAATTATTAAGAAACAAAAATATTTCACAAAACAGATATTATAATATTCAAAAGTTCTTATATTCAAATAACATAAGTAAGTTAAAGCATGAATAAACTAGCATAGCAAGTTACTAATAAGATGAATAGAAGTTGTTATTTCAAAAATACCAAGCTGAAGGTTGAAAAAATAACCACATGTCCAGACTCGATATGACCAAATTGATTGATGGGATATCTAAAATCATGACATGATAGCATTGGAGAATAATTTAATGAAATTAGAAGCATAACCAAAATTTATCTCTCACAGCTGGAAGGAGATTCGAGACGGCAGTTCCTGAAGACGTTATGACTACAGCAGGCCTGTTAGAACCTCTTGCATAGCCGACAGCATGAAATGCAAGCGAGCGCTCATCATAACATGAAATACAAGTTGTAAGAGGATGAGTGGAGGCAGCGACTGCAAGTGGAGATGATCTTGATCCAGGTGCTATACAGAAGTACTGAAAAGAAGAATGAGTTACTAAAAAAATACTGTAGAAGTCAACAAACTTCATATTATCACTAACGCTCCACCGTCAAACCAAGCCTAATGCATTCTTCAATTATAAGTGCTGCCCACACGGCATTGATGTTTGCACACTTTTGCAAGAGGTAACCCAATCCACGAGGACCATCCAACTGAGGGGAATAGATGAACGTCGCCAAATTATTTTACATATTATTACTAATAATCAACAAACTACAATGGGTGTATGTTCATCATATTGGCAAGGTAACAGGAATGATACCTTATAATTGGTAAAAGCAGTTGTTGCTGAGAGTCTGAAATAAAATGGAAAAGAACTTGGAGATCCTTCCTGTAATAAAACAAAGAACACTCAACGTAGTTGTGATATGTACGATATATAACGGGAAATGTTAAAGTGACTTCGATCACTGATATTGAGGGATTACTTTAAACAATAGAACAAGTCCACATGCATTGTTGAATTCGCCACAAATCCCTCAAGGAAAAAAATTAAACAAAAAGCAAATTTTGAGGGGGTAAAAATCGATTAACAAGATATAGGGAATACCAGTTGAAAGTGGTTAGCTCCAGTATCTTTTCCAAAGGAATGTGCATTCAGGCATACCTACAAGAATGAAAATTAACAGAAGAATATTGGGGGAATCAACAGATAAATTAGGCAGTCCACGACCCTTCACTTTCTCTAACTTCTTGCCTTCAACAGTTTTATGCCCATGGTGCTCATTTCATACTTCCCACATCGTATCAGGTTTTCTGGTGGGCAGCTAACCATAGAACATTTTTTTCCAATCTAAGATTTAAAATTCAACCACAATTAGCTATCTGAGAGAGAGGGGGGGGGGCTAAGATGATGATGACTGTAAATTGATGGGAAAAAGGCCAAGATGATGATGACAATGAGTTTCTAACCCTTTATCTGGATAAACAGTGATATATTCCCAATTAAAAGGCAGTGATACCATATTAAACAATGATTCAATGAAAACCATGTGAAAAAACTTAGAAATAGATGTAAACTCGTGCACCAGGGTTAAGATAAGAAGCAATTGAATCCAGTCAACAGAAAAAAGTTGGTAACCATAGCCTAAAGAGGAAATTTGAAAAGCATTTTTGTTGTCTCAAAGAATAAAAAATCAGAAAAGATAGAAGCAAAACCAAAAAAAGTGAACCACACGAATGCATTAACAGAAATCAACATTTGAATCCATTTTAAGTACACTGACCCTCAAAGATTAGAAAAAATAACTTCGAAGTTTCCCTAAATGCCTGGGATGGAAGTAGTGGAGAGTCTTGCCTCGACTATAGGGTGCAGGGCAGACTATTTCCAGTCCACTTATCTCAGGATCCCACAAACCATCTAAAAGCCCATGGGATCCACAAGGGTGCAGAAAAGGCTCTCTGTACGGAAAACCAAAAATACACCACTAGGTGGAAGAATCACTACTACAAAATTGATTCTAATTTGCCAATATACTACATGTTACATTCCAATTTTCACACCAGTGTCATTGACAGATTCGAAAGGATTAAGAGAGACTATTTTGTGGAAACGGGAGAAAGAAAAAGTACCACTTGGTTGCATGGAAAGACGTGTGTAAACCCAAGAAAATGGGAGGTTTAGGTAATACAGGGATGAAGACTGTACATGGTGTTGCTTGGAAAATAGGTTTTGGTGGTGCAAAATGAGGTCATTGTCGCCAAAAAATAGCATTAGAGAATGGGACAAAATGTATTTTCGGAGAATCTCTGATGGGTTGATTGCCCCCTTCATTCTCTATTCAGGAATCTTTATAGCCTGGCAGTTGAGAAGACAAGTACGGTAGACGTTTCTTTTCACAGGTGGAGAGCAAGTGATTTGGAATATTCAATTTAGACAAAAAAAGCAGGTCTTCCACCCACCTTCATGCCCATCTGAAGGGACTGTTTATCTCATTCTCAGAAAATGATGAAAGAATTTGGAGGTGAGAACTGTGAAGAGTGATAGTTACACATGTGACAGATTAGATATTTTGACCTATTTCTTGTATTTATCTTGTGTATTCTATTCATGTAATCTTAACCCTTATCTGTAGCTTAGTTTCAAATCAAATTAGGGAAAGATTAGGTCCATATCATCTGTAGATATTATCTACAACACTACATATATATTGGATATTACCGAGGGAATGGTATAGTTTTTACAGTAAAATTACATGGTATAAGAGTCTCTGATATCAATCAATTCAAAATCTGACTACAAGAGAGATCATTGTAGATCCCCATTTAAGCAGAGCATTATATTCCAGATTTTCATCTCTGACTTGCTGAGGTTCATTTCATCCAATGGGTTTCACAGTGCCTTGTGGCAGTCTCAACAACAGCTGCAGAATTTTGTGTGATTTTGAAACTCAATTGCCTCTTTCATCCCTATGTTTTTGTTTTTTTTTTTTCGCCTTTCTTACTTCCCTGTGATATTTTTTTGTTACAATCTAAATCTCTGCAATCTGAATCGTGTCTCCATTTCTCTATGATTTGTCACAACCTGCTGCTCCATTTTTCTTGTGATTTTGCGTTGTTCTTTTCTTTCTTTTTTTCTTTCACAGAGATTTGATGATTCCATTGATTTAAGGTTTTCCGGCAGAGATTTTAAGGTTTTGATGTTGATGAGGACACAAGAACATTTAAAGCCTACCAGCGAAGAAAGCACACACCACAAGCTTCTTCCTTGTGGTTAGGCGATAATTGAGGAGCACTGAAGACCCTACGCACGTGATTGCACGTGATTTGGCACATAGAAGACACGTGTGTAAGATGGTAGAAGACCCGACTGAAGGTCTTCGGGCGCCAGACCAAATTGGTCACCGGGGGCCCAAAATTCTACGATTTTGAAGATTTGCTCGCTGGACGTTTTTGGTCCTCATGGGGCGCCCGACCAAATTGGTCACCAAGCGCCCAACCACCACGCGAACTGTTTTTTTTAACTTGTTTTTTACTTAATTTTTATGGGCATTTTGGTATTTTTAGGTTTTCTTATTGCTTATTTAATTGAGCTAAGCCCTAAAAATGAGTTAGTTGATTATTAATGAAAAGCAAACCTCTTTGGTGGCCTCTCCCTCCTCTATCTCTCATGGTGCTTCTTCTCTTTCTTTGATCTTCTTCTTCTAACTTCTTCTTGTGCCCCTCCAAATTCTTCAAGGTAATTATCTTTCTTCTTTCTAGTTCTAGTTTTACTAATCTTTCTTCGATCAAACTTTGAGAATCGACCTAAACCCTAAATCTTCAAATTCTCAAATCCTTAATCCGAAAACTTCCTGATTCTTCGGACTAGTGATCTTCATTGATCGATTAGGTATGACCATGCAAGATCGGGAGGTCCTATCCCTCGCCGGATCCAACCTTAGCTATACTTGAAACTCAAACTTCGTGGTTGTGACGGTTGGCCCGATCCATTGGAAGCTCCTTGTGAATTTTCTTAATTTATGATAAGTGATTCTGAATTTTAGATTTTTTTTTTTTCCGCTGTTTAATTATGTTCATGAGCATGCATCATAATTAGGGCATCCTACGTCAAATTTGGTATCAGAGAATAGGCTTGCATGGTTTTGTCTAGATCGAGTTATCAAATTAGGGTTTTGATTTTTAGGACTGTTTTAGGAAAGTTCCAGATTTAGAAAGTTTCCAATTTTAGAAACTTTCCAATTTTAGAAAGTTTCCTAATTTGGAAATTTTCCAGATTTCAGTGGTTCTCTATTTTAATTCATTATTTGTCAGTTCATCATAGTTTACATTCATCGCATTCATCTTGTGAGTTGCATATCCATAGTGGTCAAGTTGGGTAGAATTTGGTTCGAGTACGAGAAGAGGTAGAGGTTTCGGACTCCAACCCCCCATAAACAACGAGCAGTTATCTGAGTTACTTGCTCAATTGATACAAAAGATAACCGCTTTAGAAACGAGTCAAAAGCTTGAGTTCGCTTGCCTAGATAACCAACTCACCACCACCATGACTAAGGTCGAGCAGTTAGAAGTTTCCCAGAGGGAGAACCCCGTTGTTGGGGATGTTGCGCACTCCCAAGTGGGAGGGATCATTGAAGAACGCACTCCCGCATGTGGAGACAATAGTGGTAGAGATCGTGGAACCGGTCGTGGTGTTGTGCGAGAGGCACAAGCCACACATAATCATCAAGACCGTTACGATCCAGATGAACGTGCGATGAAGAATGTGAGAGTGGAGGCCCCAAGTTTTGATGGGCGCCTGGATCCCAAGGCATTCCTTGACTGAGTTGCTGACATGGATCACTACTTTGAGTGGTATGGCATGTCAGAAAACCGTCAAATGTGGTTTGCAAAGATGAAACTTGTGGGCCAGGCCAAGTTGTTTTGGACCAACACTGAGCGAAAGAAAAAAAGAATTGGTAGAGCCCCTATCATAGATTGGTATGAGATAAAAGAGAAGTTAAAGGAGAAATATCTTCTTCTCTCACACCAACAAAAACTCCTTTACCAGCGGCAATCCTTATGCCAAGGGTCAATGTCCGTCGCTGACTACATCACCAAATATGAGGAATTTATGATGCGATGTGATATCCATGAGCAGTGTTCGCAATATCGATACTATCGGCCGAGATATCGGCCGATATTATCGTTATCGGTGGTCAGCGATACGAAACCAACCAGAAAGTCATTGAAATTAAAAAAAAAAACAAAATTCTTTTTATCGTGCGATATTTCGCACGATATCGCAGGATTTTTTGCGATATCACCGATACATTGCACGATACAACACGATTTTACACGATATCAACGATTTTTTTTGCAGATTTCTCTCATCACTCACGGATCTACAGCAGACTCTGCCACATACTCATGGGTGGACTATAGCCAACAACCATTTGACAAACAATAAAAATAAGGGAATGTCGGGAACGTAGAAAAATAAAAAAAATCTTCTCAAAGGGGTTTTCGGTACCTGATTCGCGTGATCGGAAGAAGAATTCGGTGGGCCACTCGATTGACAGCTACGGGTACTCCAATGAAACTTCGATTTTCCTTTCGTAGGCGTGATGGAAGGGGATTTCAACGGCAAATCTCCAAAAACCACGGAGATTTGGTGCGGATTGGAGAGATTTCAGGGTTCCGGAAGCCGGAACCCTCTCCCTTTCGAAATCCGACTCAAATCCAGCGATTTGGGGGTTTATCCCTCCCAACAGTTTTGTGGTTTGCTTGTGCGGTACGCTCTTAGCGTACCGAGTAGACGCTGTTGGGCCCACTGTGAATGTGTGTGGTTTATCCACGCCGTCCATCTGTTTTTCCAACACATTTTAGGGGTTGATCCTAAAATTGAAGCATATCTAAAGCTCAAGTGGACCATGACACAGGAAACATTGGGAGTAATGATTTCCACCGTTGAACCCTTTGTAGGGCCAAGATTGATGTTTTTTTGTCATCCAACCTGATCATAATATCGTACAGACATGGATGAAAGAAAAACATAAATATAAGCTTGATCCAATACTTCTGTGGCCCCTAGGAACATTTCAAATCTAGACGTTTAGTTCACACTTTTCCTGTGGTGTGGCCCACTTGAACTTTTGATATGATGAAATTTTTTGGCTTCAGGCCTAAAATTATCTTTTAAGATGTATGGACGGAGTAGATAAAATATTTAAGCTACAGTGGGCCCCACAAAGTTGACTCAGTACGATTAGCGTATTGAGTTACTCACTACGCGGTCCGCTTCGGATGCAGAATTCCTGCAAAACCCTTGTGCATGGAAGTTCGTGCATTACGAACTTAGGTGGGGCCCACAGAGATGTTTTTGATAAATCCACCCCGCTCATTCGTTTTGTAAGATCATTTTGGGAGATGATACCAAAACTGATTCGAATCCAAGACTCAAGTGGGCTGAAAACGTGAGGATTGAACGTCCACAGTTGAAATATTTGTGGAGCCACAGGAGTTTTGAATCAGGATAATATTTGTGTTTCCAGTTCATCCCAGTAGTAGTGACGTTATGAACGGTATGGATGTCATATAAACATCACTGTGGACCCCAGGGAAGTTTCAACGGTAGTAATTTACCCACCCATCTTTTACTTTAGTTCGGCCCACTTGAGTCTTGGATCCGGCTCATTTTTGTTCTCATGTCCTAAAATGATCTCCCAAAATGGATGGACGGGGTGGATTTATCAAAATACATCATTGTGGGCCCCAACTTGGTTCCCAGTGCAGGAACTTCCTGCACAAGGCTTTCGCAGGCAATCCGCGCCCCGGTAACACCTAATTCGCCCACGGACGGACGGACGGACGGTCCGTTGCGGGCTCTGTGGGCCCCAACAGTGATGTTTATTTGTCATCCAACCTGTTCATAAGATCACATGGATACGAATGAAGGGAAAACACAAATATCAGCTTGATCCAAAACCTCAGTGTCCTCCGAGAATTTTTCAATGGTAGACATTCAGTTCACACATTTCTATGGTGTGGTCCACTTTAGATTTTGATACTCTTCATTTTTAGGCATCATACCTAAAATTTTCTTTTAAGATGGATGGACGGAGTGGATAAAATACGTAAATCATAATGGGCCCCAGCCTGCAGAGTTACTCAGTACGCAATCCGCTTCCCTGCGGACGCAGTGCGGAAGGCTTTGGCAGGGGACGTGGATTGCGTCCGACCAGAGGTCGGACCTTTAAGCGTCCGACCAGATCTATACGAGGGCCCACCGTAATGTATCAGTTTATCCACGATGTCCACTCATTTTCTGAGATCATGTCAAGGGACGAGCCCAAACCTGAGGCAGATCCAACAGTGTTATGGTCCACACCAGAGATAACTCTTGCAGTTAATGCAACTTGAATTTATGCTAACGTGCATTTAATGAGCATTTAATGCAACCCAAGCTTACTATTTGGTGTGGTGGACTACAGTGTTGGATCTTACATATTGTTGGCCTAATACCTTAACATGATCTTATAAGACGGATGGACGGCTTGGATAAACCGATACATCACAGTGGGTCACGAAATAGTTTTGGTCGGACGCTTAAAGGTCCGACCAGGGTCGGACACAATCCGCGTCCTTTGGCAGGATGCTCCTACGCTGGGAATCTAGGTTGGGGCCCATTGTGATGTTTGTGAGAAATCCACGCCGTCCATCTGTTTTGTGAGCCACAGAAGTGGTCGGACGTCCTAATGTGAGCTCCAATACTGAAGTGGGCCAAAAACGTGAGAAGAAAACGGCCACAGTTGAAATGTTCGTTGGGCCACAGAAGTTTTGAATCTGGCTAATATTTGTTTTTTTTAGTTCATCCCAGTAGTAATGTAATTATGAACGGTATTGATTTACTATTCACCTTTTCAAATATTGTGGCCCACTTGAGTCTTGGATCCGGCCCAGTTCTGGTCGGACGTCCTAATGTGAGCTCTCACTGCTTATCATGTTGTGGTCCAATTAAGTGTCCACTAATAAGATGTTACAATTATTTTCAACCAATATAATTTTTTTTTTTAAATAATTATAGTGCTTGCCATAATTCCTTTGGTTCAATTTAAGTTCATATATGCCACGTGTATCATTAAATTGCATACTTGCTATTGGACGATGCTCTATGGCCCCACCAAAATGCATGTGTTTTATCCACACCATTTCAATCATGTAAAACGGATGGGTGGCATGGATATACAACACATGCATCGAGGTGGGCGCTAAAAATTTTTAACATAATATTCTTTTGCAGATAAAATATGTCCGGAGGAAGAGGAGGGAGACAACCTGATATAGGATGGCGATACGGCCGAGCCATTCCCGATAATCGATATGGGAGTATATGTAATTTATGTGGCCATGTGTCGAGGAGTGGGAGGGTAACCCGCTTAAAAGAGCATTTAGCGGGAGGATATCGCAATGTTGTGGACTGTCCCAAGTGTCCACTGGATGTGCGAGCAGAGATGAGGGAGGTATTGAAAAAAAATGTGAAGATAAAAAATGATCGACATACACGGGAGAGGGAGATTAGGGAGGAGTTGGGGCGGCCACTATATGTAAGTGATGAAGATGTAGTAAATCTTGATGACGACGATGATCATGATTATAGACGTGCAATCCAGGAGTCCCTACGGGATGGGTGGGAGAGAGATCAGGAGAGGAGATGGGATGCGAGTAGGCTTAGATTTGAGGGGTCTATCCATGAGCGTGGTGGAGGTAGTGGAGCAGGGGGCAATGGAGCAGGGGAGAGTTCTAGAGGTGATGGAGGGGAGGGGAGGGGAGGGGAGTAGGCGGGGAGGATTATGGGGTATGGGCAGGAGCGGTAACATGCGAGTGCCAGATATACCTTCAGATCCAAGGATGTACAAAGAGGCGGGAGGGACACAAAAGAAATTGAAGGAGATGTTTAGTAGAGGGGATGTGAAGAAGAAAGTTGGAAAGTTTATATCGAAGTTTTTTATCTACGGTCACATTCCTGCGAATGCCGCAGCGAGTCCGCACTTCAAGAATATGATAACTGAAGTGCAGCGTGGGGGTGAGGGTGTGCAACCGCCCACGCCCTTTGAGATCATGGGGAAGTATTTGGATGATGAACATGCAGAAATGAAGACATATGTGAAGTCATATAAGCAATCATGGGAGATGTACGGCTGCACTGTCATGTGTGATGGTTGGACCGGACCGACGAAGATGTCGATTATAAATTTTATGGTTTATTGCAGGGGACGGGCGGTGTTCCTAAAATCTGTAGATGCGAGTAATAAGATTAAAGATGCAAACTACATTTACAAACTAATGCACAATGTCATGGAGGAAGTCGGGAGGAGAAACATTGTGCAGTTTGTTACGGACAATGGGAGTGCATTTGTCAAGGCGGGGAAGGATATTGAAGACAAGTATAATATGTACTGGACTCCCTGCGCCGCCCATTGCATCGATCTCATGCTGGAGGCGATTGGAGATAGGCCATCAGTGAAGACTGTTATCACTGACGCACGACTCATCACAAATTTCATATATAACCACACATGGGTATTAGCCGCAATGCGCGAGAGGTGTGGTGAGATATAGTGCGCCTTGGGGCTACGAGATTCGCCACAAATTATATCGCCTTAAGTAGCCTCATCAAATACAAGCAGGGGTTACGAGAGCTCTTCACCTCTCATGATTACGAAGAATGGAAACAGAAAGGGAGGAGAGTAACCTGGAGAATCGAGGAGCTTGTGTTGAGGATGTCATTCTGGGATCGCGTGCGCATTGTATTAGGTTTTCTAGAGCCCATTTATGTGGTGTTGAGGAAGGTGGACAATGAGACAAATCCGTCAATGGGGTCGTTATGTCCATCTATACAACTAATTAAAGAGGCCATCAAGGTTAAATCCCCCAACGCGTATAAGTGGGTCCATGAAATAATAGATGAACGTTGGGAAAGGACACTTTCTTACCCACTACATCAGGCTGGTAAGTACTTTTGCAGATTTTTTTGTTTATATGTGATAATGGACGAACGTTGTACTAATATGTAAATATTTTATTTATGCTGGTTTTCAGCGTATTTTCTGAATCCCAAATACCATTGAAGAAGGCTGTACATGAGGTGTACAATCACTTATTCCCTGACTGTACAGGGAAAGGCACCTTCGGTAGTGAGGTAATTATGTTCCACACTTACATTCTCCATATCTTCATCTCAACCATTTTATACTTACCCTTGTTGATATATGGAATCAATAGATTGTTAGATTCCGCGACGCGGTTGGAACGTTTGGGTGCCTCCCCACGATGGAGTCGAGGAAAACCATGATGGCATGTGAGTTACTATAGTAAACTTACTTTTCATATTATTTTGAAAATTTTAAAACTAATGAAAGAATTTTATAATACGTAGGTGAATGGTGGTCCATGTATGGGACTGACTGCGAGGTTTTACAGCGACTGGCTGTCCGTGTGCTTGCGCAGACGGTGTCCTCGTCACCCTGTGAAAGAAATTGGAGCACATTCTCCCTCATCCACACAAATAAGCGCAACAAATTGGGGTATGATCGGCTTCAGAAGCTAGTGTATTGTCACTATAATATGAAGCTACAAGAGAGGCTGCTCCGATCCGAAGGCAGAAGAAAAGAACAGGAGGACCCACTGGACCTGATGACGGTTGGGCAACATTCTTTTTTTTCGGAAGAGGAAGACCCAATTTACCAGTGGGTTAGATCGGATGACTTAGATACTTCAGAAGGGCGACCGGAATCGCATGTTGCGGCGGAGGCAGCGTCCCAAGGGATCGATGTTGATGCACATGTGGAGCAGCAGAGATCTCCTAACGAGGCATTCGACCCATTGACGAGGAGTCCAGTGGGCAGTCCGCGACAATCATTATCACGTGGGACACGTGGGGGAGAAACATTGTCCGACACTGAGACAAAGACTGATGCGGCAGGTGGATCCAATGATGGTAATGAGTCTGATGACAACGATAAGGGTGATGGTGACTCTAGCAGTAGTAGCGATGATGATGATGATGGAGACGAGGATGGTGGCGATGAGGGTGAGAGTCAGCCTCAAAGGCCTCTGAGCCCTTTCACTGGGGAGGGAGATTTCGATCATGCCACACAGGACCCTGACCACGGTTCTCGTCCGGGAGGATCACGTCCCCGTCTTATCTACAATAAGACATACGAGCGCCAGAGGCTACAGAAGAAAAAACAAACACAAAAGCTTTCTGATTTTGAGGAGGAGTTACTGGCAAAATGCATGAGGGACACAAGCATTCGTGGGAAGCGAGGTGGCTCTAGTTCCAATTCACGGACGAGGGAAGAAAGCTCGAGTTACATGCCACAACATGGATATGGATCACATACACAAGAGAGTAGCTCGAGTTCTGTGCCGCAACATGGATATGCATATGGAGCTGGTGGATATGCGGGGAGCGATTCCAGTAGTTACGGATCATCATTTTTCGACTACGGTCAGGACCTCACGTCCGCATATGGGCAGGTATATGGGCAGCAATATGAATATGGAGGGCAGTATGTATACCCAATAACTCCATCTATGCCCATCCCAGATCCATATCAACCACAGACCGTGGCTATTATACAGTACCCATGGATGGGCGTATTAGTTCAGTTCAAAGAGGATGAGTACCAACGTTATGTCAGGGAATATCTTAATTGGTATCATTCTACTATGACTTGGGTACAATATTATCGATTTGTGGAGGAGCAGTATTCTTCCCAGCCACGTCGAGATAGAGATGATGATTACGAGCCACCCCGTAACTCTATGTGGGTCTAGGCCATAGCTAGTCACATCATTAATAGGTTTTTTTTTTTTTTTTAAATTTCTACTATGGATATCTCCTTTGAATGCATTGGTTGTGTTTTCATACATGTCTTAATACATTTATAAATGTTAAACATCATATTTGAATATGGTTGCCTTACTTCAATCAGACATCGCATAGCTTAGGACTCTATACAAAGGAAACCTATTTTGTGCACTTTTTTTTTTAAATGTTATGAATTAAAAGTGTGTATTAAGGTCAATTTTAACAATACCTGAAGTTTCATTGAAAAATTCAACCATTTCCCCAATGTTTCCCCATGTTTCCCAAAAAGTGCGATACATTATGCGATACAAACGATATATCCCGTGCGATAACCGATACGTATCTGTATCCCAAGGGTGTGATACATTGCGCGATACCGATATTTTGATCATTGTCCATGAGGACCCTCTAGTAACGCTTTCACATTTCAAGACGGGCCTTCAAGCGGATCTTCAGCGCAAGCTTATGACTCGACCCTTAATGGACTTGGATGAAGTATATCAAGTTGTGCAGGAACTAAAGCAATACCTGAAAGCTCCTGTCATTAGACGTTTTGAGTCCCGAGACTCTAATGCTAGATTTGTTTCCCAGGAAACTAGACCTAACGTTGGTAGTCAACCTAGAGAGCAGGCGACTGTTCCGCCTAGGCCTAGGAAGGACAAGGGCAAAGGGGTTCTTGGTGCCGGTCCTAGTGGGGGTAGCCAAGTGAGGTGCTACAAATGTGGGAATATCGGTCACATGTCCAATCAGTGTCCTACGAAGAACCATGGAAAAGCCTTAGTTGTAAGCGAGTCCCAAGAGGGTGTTGATGACCAGGGTGATTATGAAGTAGAAGAATATCACCCTGAAGGAGGTCGTACTGATGAAGACGAATTAGGCGATGAAGCAACGCTTGCAGTAGTCAGGCATGTGCTATCTCAGTCTAGGAGTAGCGTTGATTGGCGTCGAAACACTATCCTCTATACTCTTGCCAAGTGTGGAGAGAAAATTTGTAAGGTGATAGTGGACAGTGGAAGTTGTCAGAATGTGATTTCCGCTAACACCTTAGATCGTCTGAAGTTGAAATCCACACCTCATCCTGACCCATACAAAGTTTCTTAGGTTGATAAAACGTCTCTTCCTGTCACCCATCAGTGCTTAGCTTCCTATCGAATTTAGGTCATACAAGGAGTCCCTATGGTGTGATGTGATACCTATGAATGTTGGACATATTATCCTAGGTAGGCCGTGGACTATTCGACAACTGGCGTCACGATCTTTGGCCGTTCGAATGCATGTACCTTCATGCATAATGGTAAAAAGATCAAACTTAATCATATGCTACCTGAAAGCACACTAAGGAAGAAGAAGGATAAGAAGGCAAGTGAGCATAAGGAAGTGAGGAAATCCAATCCTAAGTCTCTTCACATAATCAATGCAAGAGAGTTCGAGAAAGAAACTAAGGAGGATTCCATGGTGTATGCCATTGTGGCAAGAGAGATTACACCTGAGGTTCCATCAGAGTTACCCCATGGGGTAACGTCGGTTCTAAAGGAATACAGTGACGTGTTTCCTAAAGATTTACCGAACGAGTTACCACCTATGAGGGACATTCAGCATGCCATTGACCTCGTCCCAGGGTCGACTCTACCGAACCTTCCTCACTACAGAATGAACCCTGCAGAACATGCAGAGTTGAAGAGGCAAATTGATGAGCTTCTGCAAAAGGGTTTTATCTAAGAGAGTATGAGCCCGTGTGCCGTGCCAACATTGTTGACTCCAAAGAAAGACGGCACGTGGCGTATGTGTATGGACAACCGTGCCATAAACAAAATTACCGTCAAGTATAGGTTTCTCATACTTAGACTTGATGATATGCTTGACATGATAGCGAGGTCCACCAAATTCTCCAAAATTGATCTCAAGAGTGGATATCACCAAATCCGCATACGCCCAGGAGATGAGTGGAAAACGGCGTTCAAAACCAAAGATGGGTTGTACGAATGGATAGTCATGCCCTTCGGCTTAACTAATGCGCCCAGTAATTTTATGCGGGTGATAACACAAGTCTTGAGGCCGTTCATGGGAAAATTCCTAGTAGTGTACCTTGATGACATTCTTATTTACAGTACCACTAAGGAATCACACCTTGAACATCTGAAGCAGGTTTGTAGCGTCCTTAGGAATGAAAAGTTGTACGCTAATCTTAAGAAATGCGCGTTCATGTCTAGTCAAGTTGTGTTCTTAGGATTTATAGTGTCTTCAGAAGGAATGCGCGCAGACCCTGAAAAGGTCAGGGCCATAGTTGAGTGGCCTGAACCGAGGAACATTCATGAGGTACGAAGCTTTCACGGCTTAGCAACTTTTTATCGTCGGTTCATTAGAGGATTTAGCACAATCATGGCTCCCATTACTGAATGCATGAAAAAGGGAGAGTTCGTGTAGTCTAAAGCCGCAGTTAAGGCTTTTAAGGAAATTAAGGGCAAAATGGTAGAAGCTCCTATCATGCGTCTACCTGACTTTTCTAAAGTCCTTGAGGTAGCATGTGATGCGTCTAGTGTTGGTACAGGTGGAGTGTTAAGCCAAGAGGGCCACCCAGTAGCCTATTTCAGTGAGAAACTGAATGAAGCAAAACAGAAGTACTCCACCTATGATAAAGAGTTCTACGCGGTAGTGCAATACCTAAGACATTGGCGTCACTATCTCCTACCGCAAGAATTCGTCTTGTTTTCTAATCATGAGGCCTTGAGATATTTACATTCTCAGAAGAAACTCAACCCAAGGCATGCTAAGTGGGTAGCGTTTCTTCAGGAATATTCATTCGTCCTGAAACATAAGGCCGGGGTCGAAAACGAACCAGCGGATGCCCTTAGTAGAAGAGTGACGTTACTCAATTCCTTGAGTATAGAAGTAGTCGGATTTGAGCAATTGAGAGATGAATACCCCACATGTCCTGATCTTGGGGGTACTTATACGTCACTCTCTAGTGATCAGCGTAGTACGGGTGATTATGTGCTTAAAGATGGTTTCTTTTTTAAAGGAGACCAACTCTGTATTCCCCGTATGTCCCTTCGTGAATTCCTCGTCTGGGAGCTTCATTCAAGAGGGATAGCTGGCCACTTTGGTCGTGATAAGACCATTGCCCTCGTAGAGGATCGTTTCTATTGGCCAAGTCTCAAGTGAGACGTAGCCAAAGTTTTAAGGCGGTGTCGTACATATCAGCTGGCAAAGCAACGCAAGCAAAACACTGGGCTATATACACCATTGCCAGTGCCACATGCTCCGTGGCAAAACATTGGTATGGATTTCGTGATGGGACTTCCCAAAACAATCAAAAAGCACGATTCCATTTTTGTCGTTGTGGACCGTTTCTCCAAAATGGCGCATTTTCTCTTATGTTCTAAAACGTCAAATGCGTCTCATATTGCTCGTATCTTTTTTGATGGTGTGGTGCGTCTCCATGGATTGCCTAAGACCATAATGTCTGACTGTGATGTCAGATTTACCAGTTATTTTTAGAAGACACTATGGCACATTGTGCGTACTCGTTTACAGTTTTCTACTGCCTACCACCCTCAAACAGATGGGCAAACAGAGGTGGTAAATCGAAGTCTTGGAAATCTTCTACGTTGTCTAGTGGGGGAACATATTAAAACTTAGGACCTAATTTTACCAATTGTTGAATTTGCTTATAACGGCTATGTTAATAGATCTACAGGGTTGAGTCCTTTTGAGATTGTAAGTGGTTATAAACCTAGAATGCCTATAGATATCTTGCCCATGTCTGTTACACAAAGGTCTTCTGAATCAGTCCGATGCATTTGCACGCCATATCCATGATCTGCATACATATATTAGACAACGGATAAATAAGAGTAATGATGATTATAAAATTTCTGCTAATTCTAGATTGCAAGAATTTCAGGAAGGAGACTATGTAATAGTGAGAATAAGGCCTGAGCGGTTATCACAAGGTTCCGCTAAGAAGTTACAAGTGTGTAGTGCTGGACCATTCAAGATATTGCAAAAGATTGAGTCCAACGCGTATCAGATTGATCTCCCACCTGAAATGGGCATTCACCCAACTTTTAATGTGGAAGATCTAGTCCGTTCCCACAATCCCATCTTTGATCCATCATCTCTCTCATGGCCATTTTCTGATTTTGCTTCACAACCCCTCCCACCCCTTCCTCCACCTATTATCCATAAAGAAGAAATTGACGAAATCTTGGATGAGGAGATAGTATCTACGAGAGACAGAGGTTTCCAAAGATACCTTGTCAAGTGGAAGAATAAACGACCGTCAGAATCTACATGGTTGACTGAAGTAGAATTGCAGACCGTCGATCCAGATTTACTAGAACGCCACAATAGTTTTAACTCGTCGGAGTCGAGTTTTTCACACCCGAGGGGAATTGATAAGGACACAAGAACATTTAAAGTTTACCAACGAAGAAAGCGCACACCACAAGCTTCTTTCTTGTGGTTAGGCGATAATTGAGAAGCATTGAAGACCCTATGCACGTGATTGCACGTGATTTAGCACATAGAAGACACGTGTGTAGGATGGAATAAGATCCGACTGAAGGTCGTCGGGCGCCCGACCAAATTGGTCACCAGGCGCCCGAAATTCTATGATTTTGAAGATTTTCTTCCTAGATGTTTTTGGTCCTCGTCGGGCGCCTGACCAAATTGGTCAACGGGCGCCCAACCACCGCGCGACCTGTTTTTTTTTTAACTTATTTTTTACTTAATTTTTATGGGTATTTTGGTACTTTTAGGTTTTCCTATTGCTTATTTAAGTGGGCTAAGCCCTAAAAACGAGTTAGTTGATTATTAATGAAAAGCAAACCTCTTTAGTGGCCTCTCCCTCCTCTATCTCTCATGGTGCTTCTTCTCTTTCCTTGATCTTCTTCTTCTAACTTCTTCTTATGCCCCTCCAAATTCTTCAAGGTAATTATCTTTCTTCTTTCCAGTTCTAGTTTTACTAATCCTTCTTCGATCAAACTTTGAGAATCGACATAAACCCTAAATCTTCAAATTCTCAAATCCCTAATCCGAGAACTTCCTGATTCTTCAGATTGGTGATCTTCATTGATCGATTGGGTATGGCCATGCAAGATCAGGGAGGTCCTATCCCTCGCCAGATCCAACCCTAGCTATACTTGAAACTCAAACTTCGTTGTTGTGACAGTTGGCCTGATCCATTGCAAGCTCCTTGTGAATTTTCTTAATTTATGATGAGTGATTCTGAATTTTAGATTATTTATTTCTTTTATTTTCCGCTGTTTAATTATGTTCATGAGCATGCATCATAATTAGGGCATCCTACGTTAGATGTCCTCCACTGGAAATGTAAAGACAAATTGATCATCATCTTCAAAAGCAAATGTTGAGATATTCAGCAGGATTTCAATGTGTGTTTGTGTGTGTGTGTGTGTGTGTGTGTGTGTGTGTGTAATTCTTTCCCTTCTATTTCTGAATACGCTGCAGTAGGATTGAATCTGCTGGTTCTTCATCAACAGGCCTGGGAGGTCAGAACCCCTTCTCCTGTCACCATCACCAACAACCAATGTGGCTATGTTCATTTTCAAATTTGTCATAGACTTCAGGCCTAGCTCTATCAATTCTCGAGGAATCATTGCATACAATATCATGCAAAAAATTCATCATCATCATGTAAACCTTATCCCAATTAATTGGGGTCGACCACATGAATCCTATTCCACCATTCCACTCTAACAAAGGCTAGACCTTCAGTTAGGCCAAAGGTCATCAAGCTTTTTCTTACTACCTCCATCCAGGTCCTTTCAGACCTTCCCCTTGCCCTTTTATTAAAGCCTTCAACTTGTACCAACTCACTCTTTTTTACCGGTGTGGTTCTTGGTCTCCGTTGCACATGACCAAACCATCCACATCTACTTTCCCTCATCTTATTATCTATTAGTGCCATTGTTCAAAGTATTTGTGATATTACAATAATATCACCGATATTATCTGTATCTCCAGCTTAGCGATACCGATAACACTAGTATCAGAAATTCAAGGTATTGGCAATATATTGCTAAGTATTGCCAATGTATCGATGTTGCCAGTATTTTCGACTGTGTAAATTCTAAGTGTCACTTGTATCACTAATGTATCACCAATATTTTCAACTGTGTAAATTCCATGTGTTGCTTGTATCACCAGTGTATCAGCAATATTTCAACAATATAGTCAATGTATGGATATCTCCAAAAATCTGTTTATTAAAAAAAAAAAAATCCATTTCAAAAATTTTTAATGGGCAAATGGTTATTGATGAAATGCATGTTTGAATGTGTGTATAAGTATGGATGCATGAATGGGATAGTTGGATGGTTGGATAGCTAGATAGGTATGTTTTTGAAGCTCATTTACTTTTCTGTCTTAGTTATTGTATAATACCGACATTTGTATTATATAAACTCATTTTGGTTACTATTGAAGTGATTGCTTTCGACATGTATGCTTTTGGGCCCCATTAAATGAAAACTTATTATGTATGCATTCTTTTTGCAAATTGTTTATTTCTAAATATGCAAATGTGTAAATTTTAGCATCTCCTAAAGTTTCACTGAAAAATTCCAACATTTTCAGCATGTTTTCCCGCATTTCCAAGTATTGGAGATATCGATATTGTTTCCATATCCCCGGCCAGTGTCACTTGCAGCGATATCGATACTTCGAACATTGATTGGTGCTACTCCTAAGTCCCCTTGGATGCATTCATTTCTAATTCTATCCTTCATCATATTGCCACTCATCCAACTCAACATCCTTTTTTTTTTTTTTTTCTTTTTTTTGGGGGGGGGGGGGGGGGTTTAGTACACACATCCTACTGTTAGTACACACACCCACATAGTTAGTCACACTTCAATGTTAGCCACCCCCATGTTGGGAATCAATAACAGGACCCTAGTGTTGAAACGAGGTTATCTTCACTCAGTCTACCATTGTCCCAAAGGTGTGGGTGTTCCACCTCAACATCCTCATTTCAACTACACATCCTATGAATGTTTTGTTCCTTAACTGCCCAGCATTCTATCCCAAAGAGCATGGCTAGGCTTATAGCTATCCTATAAAATTTCCCTTTTAGTTTGAGTAGTACACAACGATCACATAAAACTCCCCATCCAGCTTGAACTATGGGCAACATTCGTTACCATTCCCTCATACATATCCTTAATCACATTAATATATACTCTTGAAACTCCTTTCTTTCCCAATACACATCAAATTAACCTCCTAGGGACCCTATCAAATGCTTTCTCTAAGTTAATAAAGACCATGTGGAGATCCTTCCTGCTCTCCCTATATTTCCCCATCAGTTTTCTAAGTAGGAAACTAACTTCAATGGTATACCAATAATGCATGTTTTTTAGATTCTTGAATCCGAGTTTTTTGTGTACTTTTATCTTCCACGATTTGTTCTTTGCAATTTCTTTCAGGTCTTATCGGGCTTCAATCTTATGTTTTTTGTGTACTCTTCACATTGCTAACATAATTTCTCCAAATCGGAAATCAAGGGTTGATAGACATTCAACTATTTTCACATTCCTTTGAGTTTGGAATAGTATTCACCCAACGTTTTATCTCCTTGTTAGAGTTTCAATATTTGAGTTTGAATATTTCTTCATATAACTAATAAGTACGAGACATGTTTTTATCAGATGAATACATCTCTTGTAGAGCATCACACACTTAGTCGTATCTAAGAACAATGACAGATGAATACATCTCTCGTATAGCATCACACACTTAGTCCTCCAAAAGCCCTCCTACATTTTTTTACACACTCGCGCGCGCACACCACATGGGCACTCAAACCCATAACCTCAGTGTTGAAACGCACTATGTCTACCACTGAGCCATTCCTACATTAAACAGTATACGTCACAAGTTTTTGAAGTTTGTGCAACTACAATCAAGCATGCAGAAGACATGGAGAACTTTCTCTTCATCAAGAGGGTATATAGGTCCCTTCTTCCTCTTAGTGAGTGAAAAAGGAAATTCATTAATCACCCATATGCACCAAAATAAAGAAAAGATTCAACAAATCAATTTTCGCATATTAAAACCAAATAACCGATCTATACATTGTAGAAATGAACAATGAAATGGAGCAAATACCATCTGAACAGTTTGGACTTCCAAATCAGACTTCTCCTGAACATAGCTTATCCACTTCTCATGGCAATACTCTCCGGTTGGCCAAACATGATAGATTGCCTGTAAAGAAATTACAATAAACATTATAGCAAACAAACTACAATATATAAATGTATGACCTAACCAATTCCTTGTAACAACTCACACTGATATAGAGTTAAAACAAAGTTCATAACAAACTACTTGTATGTTATATCATTGTAAGAATAGCAAACAATTCTATATTGGTAAACCAGCAAAACACTTAGGGATGTAGTAGTGGCAAGGGTGGAAAGGAAACTGCCAAGTGGAAGAGCAGGTATCTTTCTCTTGGGGCTGCATTACTCTCATGGAAGTTGCTCTCTCAAATTTGCCTATTTACTTTATGTCCTTATTTCGATGCCCAAAGTCAGTTCTAATGAGAATAGAAAAATTAAGGCATGACTTCTTATGGCAACGGACAGATGGTGCTAATAGGTTTCATTTGCTAAGTTGGGGTGAGCTGTTCTAAAGCCTATGATGGAGGAGGAGCTGGAATTAGAGATCTGGAGGTGATGAATAGGGCTTTATTGGGCAAGTGGCTTTGGAGGTTTAGGACATATGAAGGTGCATTACAGAGGGACTCTAGTAAATACAGTTGTCATGTAGGCAAATGGTTCATGAAAGACTCCTCTCTGTATAAGGCCTCTAATATTTGGAAAGGGGTTGTTTCTATAAAATCCTGCTTTATCAAAGGGGTTGGATTTGCGCTAGGAGATCGGGGGAATATTAGATTTTGGACAGATGTGTGGATTGGTGAAGAGCCAATGCAATCTCCTTTCTCAAGAATTACACGAGTATCTACAAATGAAAATATTCTAGTAGCTCAGTCTTCTCTCTCAATGGTGATTCTGTGGAGTGGTCCTGTCCGTGTCGTCTCTCTCTCAGATGACAATGTGGTAGAATTGGCGTCACTTCTAAATCACATCCGTTCATGTTGCCTGTTTAGTGGAGAAAAGGATAGGATGATATGGCGTACAGATAAATTTAGGAGTTTCTTGGCGCAATCATTATTTAAGTTTTTTCATAAGCAAGGGGCTAAGCAGGGAATCCATATATACCAAGCATGTTTGGTGCTACGGTTCACCTTCGAAGGTAACAACCTTTGCTTGGCTTGTTGGTAGTGAAAGGTATTGACTGTGGACAATCTCCAGAAATGGGGAATGATATTACCAAGTGTTTGTCTGATGTGAATGACTCTCTTGGAGTCAATCGATCATTTGTTCATCCACTACTTATTTGCTTCTTCTGTTTGAAACCGGCTATTCTCCAAGTTTCATCTTCTTGGGTTTTGCCAAATTCTATTGGGCAATTCCTTATGGGATGGCATGGTGTGGCGGTCAGAAAGCAATAAAAACTTCATGATAGTATGGCACCTCTACTTGTTGGCTGGTCTATGAGCGTTATGGGAAGAAAGGAAGGGAAGATGCTTTTGAAAATCGTCCCGGCTGGGTGACTTTCAGGGGGGAAGTTGATTGTAATTTTCTACTGTAAATTTTTGGGGGCCTTTTTTTTCTTTTTCTTTTTTTCCTTTTTGTAGTTTTTATGCCTCAACGACATCAAAAAAGAAGAAGAAGAAGCAAACCAAAAGATCTCAATAGAGATGCAATGAGCATTTATTTTAAAAAAAAAAAGGATCTCCAATAGCTACTTCGCAAAATTGCAAGCACAAAAAAGAAGAATAATGAAGCCCACTTGGGATAGGAATTGAACTGCATTATAGATGTTTGCAACAATATAAGGCCTTTGCAATGCAAAAGTAGCATTACAGCTGATGATAATAGAGTTGAAACTGGGAAAGCAAATATAATAATGTAAACTTTGTAATAGATGAGAGTACTTGTGACTACACATGACTATACAATATGTTAACTTCAGAGGCTACATGGTGGAAACTTGTATGATGGGTTTCATTGAGAACTAACATATTTATACAAATATACAATTAACCAAGGATAAGCTCAAATTAAATGTAAACACATCCTAAGATACCATCCTTAGATAGCACTAAAGATATCCTAATCCTAACACTCCCCCCGAACTCAAGGTGGTACAAGCCAACAACTTGAGTTTGAAAGGCATAGACACAATTATTCAATAACTCAAAAAGCATATTACGGTGATGGTTTCAGAGGCGAAGTCTTGAGCAACGACGGGCAGAAAGAGTAGCTAGCAGACAAATCCAGCAGTGGACTTCTGGCATGGGTAGAGATGACAGCAGCAAGCAAATTCCTTTAATGACATATAGCAACATCAGTGATTGTGGTCGATACAGATGGATTCAAATAAACAAGCGAAGTCTCATAATATCCAAGATGGGCGGGTGTGCCAAAACAGATTTGCAGATAGTAGTTGTAAACTACTCAATGATCACAGTAGAGCACAACGGCTCAGATTTCCAGATCCACTCTACTAACAGCAACCAGATTTCAGATCCAATCAGAATTGGATAACGGAAGAGAAATGGATCTGATGTAATGACAACTGGATGACATATCCAATTGAAATTGGATGGCATAGAACAAACACGAGATGAAAACTCATACCGCGAGATTAAAACTCTTAAGGAATATTCACCAAAAACACAAGAAACAGGTTTGGCCGGAAAGGCTCAGCACAGTAAAGACCAAGTCAGGTAAGAAGGTAGGGCAAAGAAAGACGGACAAAGAAATCTGCAGCTACCATATAGTAAGAACAAAGACGGACAAAGACGGACAAAGAAATCTGCAGCTAGTAAGAACAAAGAAGGACAAAGACGGATAATTTCCACTAGTAAGAACAAAGACGGACAAAGACGGATAATTTCCACTAGTAAGAACAAAGACGGATAATTTCCACTAGTAAGAACAAAGACGGACAAAGACGGATAATTTCCACTAGTAAGAACAAAGACGGACAAAGAAATCTGCAGCTACCATATAGCAACAAGATTTGTCAACTGAAAGTGTGCAAAAGCAGGTGCACTAAAAGACCACCAAACCAGGTGCATTAGAGGATATCAAACCAAAAGGAAGAAAAGGGGCAAATCTGCTAGAAAATGGGATTTGGATCTAAGATGGCCTGAGATGGCCAGCTAGTTTCAAATCTGGATGCAGTTGGAGATGGGTATGGGAACTCATTAGGTGGTGTTCGACAGATCACTATAACAAGGAAAATTCTAGGCGACGATGGAAACAGGTGGTGCCAATGGTTCTTACCCTGAAAAGAACAGATCCCAGTACTGAGATCAGGTGCTGAAAAATGTAAATCAGGTTCAAGGCTATCATGGGTTCAAATGCAGTGTGCTACATTGGTGATGGGTTGCTAGATGAAGATCTAAGGTCTGCAGCTTACTCCAGTGATGCAGGGGGCTGCGGCCAGGGATGATAATCAAATATCTAGAAGAGATGGGAACAAACAAAGGCGGTGTCGATGACAGGCAGAGATGGGAACTATCAACGGCTTGATCGTTGTCTGATCGGGAAGAAAGACTGGTGTTCTAATAGAGGTTTGACAGCGGCAGAACTGGCAATGTCTTCTGGCAGCGTTTTCAGAGAAGATGATGCAGGAGATCGTTGGTGACAGACGATTAATGGACGGTGGATTTGATCGGAGGTGAATCAGGAACGTATGGATAGATTTGATGAAGCAGATGGTGGAGACAGAGGGAGGTGATGCCAAATCCAGTGGTGATGGAGAGTTGAATCAGGAGGCCATGGATCTGATCGATAGCAGATTAGGGGGCGTTGCAGGTACAGATGGGTGTGATAGAGGTGTAAGCATGGCCAGCAGCACGGCAGCGGCAATTTCAGTGGTCATGGGTGTTGTGGCACCAGAGATGGTGATGCAGGCAGATTCCATCCATTGTGGGTCACTACCGGAATCAATGTATGAAGTCAGTCTGGAGATTTGGATGGTGCACTAAGCATAGCAGCGCTGGAGATTGGAGAATGAGGTGATCTGTTGGTGTATTGACGGCTGAGTTGCAGACAGTAATGGCAGATTGGCTTCTAGTCTCAAATGGTGAAAGATCTAATGGATCTGGTAGCAGATCGGTTGTGAGATGAGCAGCTTAACAAACAGTTCTGGTCAGACCTTAGATGGCTGGTGATGGCGATGGTGCTGGTCGAAGATGGGCTCGGTGTAGACATGCTGGAAGAAGTCGATTCGAGACAGGATCAAGGCCATGTGGTTTGGGATCAGGACTTAGTGGGTCGCGAGTGGGATTGGGTCTGCTGTTGTGATGGCGACAAGGTTTGCAATGTGGCAGAGACGAGGAGGTGGTCGCTGACTGGGTGTAGCAGGAGCATATTGGGCATTGTAGCAAGTGCAGATGGGGATTTTCAGATGGCGGATGCAGATGACAAGAACTCCAATATGCACAGCAGAGATGGCAAGGAGACGTGATTTGCAGGTTACTATAAAGATGTAGATAGTCAGAGATTCGTGAAGGGCACTCTAGATGGATGGTTGGATTGAAATAGACAATGATGGTCAAAGCATGGGCACAGTAGATCAGAACCGCAGCTCTAATACAGTGTTGACTTTAGAGACTACATAGTGGAAACCTGTATCTTGAATTCCATTAAGAACTAACGTATATATACAACTATACAAATAATCAAGGATAAGCTCCAATTAAATGTAAACACTTCCTTAAGATAACACCAAGAAAATATCATTATCCTATCACAATATAGCACTTTGCATGACTACATATATCTCTCTACAGTACTCTCCACCCATGCCCTCAAAATTGCAGATGTTAAATACTTCTCATTCAACTTCAAATACATGAACTGAACTGAAGAGAAATCAACTAGGTGATTTAGGATCATTGGCTTCGAACTACAATATTTAAGACAGCATATTCAACTGACATAATGAATAAAGGTGAAATGAAGTACAAGCATAAGACCTACAATTTGTCATGGACGTTTTAGCAACAATGAAAACAGACCAGAACAAAAAATTTGTGCTAGATGAAAATAAGTTGAACTCAGTCTTAGCAGTATTGTGCATTCATACATCCAAACTCATTGACCAAGTATCCCGTATCTATAATATCCATTAAAAATAGAGGTAAAAGATCAACAACAGCATTTACAACACTCACACGATGACAGGACTCAGCATACCTGATGGAAAGATAATTCAAAAGAACGAACTGCTTTATTAAATGTACAAAAGGAGTCATCCCACACCAAAGTTGCAGCCAGGAGAGAATTGGTCTCAAACTCATCCAGCTCGATCTGTTGAAATGATATCCCAACTTAAAAAACATGAATGTGTGTTTTGCAGACAAATATGAAAGCGATGATAAATTAGTATAGATACAAGAATAGCATGACCATCAGTTTCTCAAATTCCAAGTGCAGATCACAAACACCATGAAGAAGAAATAAGAAATGACATAAACCCACTGACACACACACACACACACACACACACACACACACACACATAAATAGGGTAATGATCCCATAGTGTCCAATGTATGGTACATTCAAGTTGGTGTGGACCCATTGTGATGTGTGTGTGGCATATGAACAGTGCACCAGATGCAGCCCACCGTGAAAATGGCACATCCCAAAAAAACAGCCAGATCCAAAAGTCAGGTGGGACACACTACAGGGAGCAGTGCCAAATCATGCCTAAAACCTCTAACTACATGTTGATTTTAGACCACGTTTTTACTTTTCTTTTCTTTTTGTTCCTTTTCAGCTTTTGGTTGTATTGTTTATGTTTATTGCTTATACTGTATGACATTTAAATGATAGGAACGCATTATAGTTATAATTGCATTGTTAATGGCCAACAATGCATAGTTTTGTCCCCTGAACAATGGAAAACTACTAATGCATAGTTCTTTGGTAACAGTCTTAAGTTCTGAGTATGTAATCATCTGTTTGTCGACACCTACTGTAGTTTCACTGAAAAATTCCACCATTTTACTAAAGTCTAACAAAGTTTCCCTTAGACTGAGGTACTCGCAATGTCCACAGTATTTCTCAATATATCCCATTATATTTCCCATTCTCGAAGATGCAATATCAGACTATGAGTACTTAAAACGTTGCCCTTCAATATGTATCCATCTTTCTCCTTTTTTTTTCTTTTTCTGATAGGTAGTTTGCGTTCAAACCCAAGACCTCAATATTGAAACACACTGTCACCCAGTAAGGCACCAGCTCGAACCCATATTGCCCTTCATTATGTGTCCATCAAACAAATAGCTACGAAAAAACATACAATGGTCCACATTCAGCCAGACAAAGGTCAGATATTTGATGGATAGCATTGCCCAATCTAAGGTTTTCATGCAGAGACCCACACCATGAGATAAATGGGTTGGGAGTGGATCCACATATGCCCAGACTGGACCCAGATTTTAAAGGATTTTGAGGCCAAAATACAGACATGGCAACCTAGCCTGGTACAGCCCTAATACAATATTGGCACACCTAATGCGTGGATCCAATTTCATGCCAAATGATATTCCTGGTGTGGCCCTCCTTTTCACTGGCTCAGATGTCTAGCATGCATGACATGTTGTTAGGAAAGACAGTTACATGTGAAAAGTTCACATATGTTGGAATATTAGGAATAATAAGGGTGTTTTTGTAATAAGGTCCATTCTTTGACCTATATGTCAATATGTCATAAGATAGGGTGTTATTATGTAAATTGGGGAAACCTGATGAGGACACAAGACCTTTTAAAGTCTACCAACGAAGAAAGTGCCCACCCCAAGTAAGTTGATGAAGACACAAGACCTTTTAAAGTCTACCAACGAAGAAAGCACCCACCACAAGCATCTTCCTTATGGCTAGGCGACTATTGAGGAGCATTGAAGACCCCACACACGTGATTTGACATATTGAAGACCCAACATTGGGAAGACATGTATAGGAGGTTTTTGGACGTTTTTTGACATCTTCGGGCGCCTGAGCGCCCGAACTTTTGCACAATTTGTTTTAAGTTCCCTTTTTGTTTAATTTTTATGGGTATTTTAGTATTTTTCATGTTTTCTTATTGGTTATTTAAGAGGGTTCAGCCCTAAAAACGAGATTAGTTATTGATTAATGAAAAAGAGCAAACCTTTGGTTGCCTCCTTCCTCTCTCCCTCTCTCATGGTGCTTCTTCTCCTTCCTTGATCTCATTCTTCTCTTTTCTTCTTGTGCCCCTCCAACTTCTTCTAAGGTAAACTTGTTGTTTCCTCTTTCTCTATTTCTATTCTCTCATAACTTCTACATCCTAGATTTAAGATTTAATCCAAAATCCCTATTTCTCAAATTCCAAAATCCCTAATCCAAGAAATCCCTCGATCCCTCGGACTAGTGATTCGCATTGGGTATTTGGATTAAGATCATGCAAGATCAGGAGGTTCCATCCCTAGCCGGATCCAACCATAGCAATAATTGAATCTCATACTTCGTGGTCGTGATGAATGGCCCGCTCTATTGCATGTTTCCTTGTGATTTTCTTAATTCATGATGATTGATGCTAGATTTTATATTATTATTATCTTTTATTTCCGCTGGATTATATGATTTCATGAGCATGCATCATAATTAGGGCATCCTACGTCAAATTTAGTATCAGAGATTAGGCTTACATAGTTTTTTCTAGATCGAGTTATCAAAAAAATTAAGGCTTTGATTTTTAGGTCCTGTTCTAGAAAATTTCCATATTTAGAAAGTTTCTAATTTTAGAAAGTTTCCTGATTTGGAGAATTTCCAGATTTAAAAAATTTTCAATTTTAGAAAGTTTCCTAATTTGGAGAATTTCCAGATTTAGAAAGTTTCCTAATTTGGAATATTTTCAGATTTGAGTCGCATCATCTAGAATTAATTAGTGTCAGTTCATTGTAGTTTAAATTCATCGCATTCATATTGTGAGTCACCCAGTCTGTAGAGTCTCCCCGTAGTGAATGGAGTATAGGCGTTTGAGATCTTCAGGGCCATTACGTGTTGTCGTGTGGCTGTCGAGACCCAATGGAAAGCCGAACTCCGATGAGTTGGCCTACTTTCATGGTCACATAGACCCACAAACATTTCTTGATTGGCTTGAAGACTTGGACTACTTTTTTTATTGATATGATATGTCGAATTATCGTCGAGTGAGGTTTGCCAAGTGGAAATTGGAGGGCCAAACCAAGTCGTTTTGGGCAGATTTGGAGTGAAGAATTGATAGAGTTGGGAGAGCCCCGATCTCACAATGGGACGAGGTGAAATAGCGTTTGAAAGAAAAATATCTTCCCATCTCTTATTGTCAAAAGCCCTTGGTTCAAAAGAGAGTTGCCCCACCTTCTCGTCCAAACACAGAACCAATATGGTCCTCTCCTTGCAAAGTGGTCCAACCCATCATTAAGGAAATCTCGGCTTATGAACAATTGGTCTTCTCCTTACAAAGTGTTTAACACCAATTATATTTCCTTGGAAGCGAGATAATACCTTGGTGAATGGCCAGTTGGAAGAATCCAATCAGGTTGTTTATGAAGTGGAAGAGTACATGCCTAACGTCAATAGTGAGGAAATGGAAGAAATTGAGGCATCGCTCATCATCGTTGAGAATGACAAAGTGTGTGCTAGTGATGAAAAGGTTGAAGAAATTGAGACCGCACCACTTCCAGATGTCATGTGTGACTTAAGTGATGTAGAGTCTCAATATCTAAGTCTCTTACCATAATGCACACGAATGAATTTGAAAAGAGACTAGTGAGGATATGATGGTAGACACCCACATGACTTGTGATATCCCACTAGATGATTTATGGGATAAATTTTCACCCAAATGAGACATTCAGCACACAATCGATCTTGTCCCTGGGTCGGTCCTATCAAGCTTTCCTCCATACCAGGTGAATTCCGCAGAAAATATAGAAATGCAAGCATCAATTTGATAAACTTCTCGGGAAAGAATTCGATAAGGAAAGTTTGAGTTGGAGTTTTGTTTTGTGTGCCAAGCTTACCCTTTTCACTTTAAAAAACGATGGACATATAGCGCACAGTGTGGGCATATCCTGGCCGTCCACAAAGCTTTAGTCAAGTGTCATGCCAGCTTGCGACGTATTCATTTCATGGTGGATATGATGACCAGAGTCCCTATCCCACATCTTGATGACATTTTTGGACATAATGGCCGATGCCAAGATCTGCTCAAGACTTAGTATTAATAGTGTGTGTTCTCAAGTGTTGGGATACCTGAAAATCATCCTTGTTTATAATACTTATAATGAGAAATTATGTGTCACCCATGAGAAGTGTCTTTTTGTTTCAGTTTTTCAAGTTCTAGGTCATAGGATTGTTTATTTCAAGTCCGTTGCTTTTTCAGAGACTCCTTTAGTTTCACCCATGTCTGTCACCCAAAGGTCTTCAGAGTCAGCCGATGCATTTACACGACACATCCACGATTTGCATACACATATTAGACAGCAGATTAATCAAAGCAATGATAATTATAAGTTTTCAGCTAATAATCATCGTAGATCACAAGATTTTCAGGAAGGAGACTGTATTGGTGAGGATAAGGCCAGAGCGATTCTCACAGGGTTCCACTAAGAAATTGCAAGCGCGTAGTGCTGGACCATTCAAGATATTACAGAAAATTGGGTCCAACACGTACCGAATCGACCTTCCACCTGAAATAGGCATTAATCCAACGTTAATGTGGAGGATCTAGTCCATTCTCCTAATCCTACCATTGATCCCTCGTCCCTTGCATGGCCTTTCTCTGAGTTTTCTTCACAACCTACTCCACCCCTTCCTCCACCCATTATTCGCAAAGAAAAGATTGAGGAAATCATGATAAAGAGATCGTTTCTACGAGAGACAGAGGTTTCCAAAGATACTTTGTCAAATGGAAGAACAAACCACCATCAGAGTCTACGTGGTTGACTGAAGAAGAGTTGCAGAGCGTTGATCCAGATTTGCTAGAGTGTCACAAAAGCTTTAACTCGTCGGAGTCGAGTTTTTTCTCACCCGAAGGGAGTTGATGAGGACACAAGACCTTTTAAAGTCTACCAACGAAGAAAGCGCCCACCTACAAGCAAGTTGATGAGGACATAAGACCTTTTAAAGTCTACCAACGAAGAAAGCGCCCACCACAAGCATCTTCTTTGTGGCTAGGCGACTATTAAGGAGCATTAAAGACCCTACACACATGATTTTACACATTGAAGACCCCACATTAGGAGGACACGTGTAGGAGGTTTTTGGACGTTTTTTGACGTCTTCAGGCGCTCGAGCGCCTGAACTTTTGCACAATTTATTTTAAGTTCCGTTTTTGCTTAATTTTTAAAGGTATTTTGGTATTTTCATGTTTTTTATTGGTTATTTAAGAGGGCTCAGCCCTAAAAACGAGATTAGTTGTTGATTAATGAAAAAGAGCAAACCTTTGGTTGCCTCCTTCCTCTCCCTCTCTCATGGTGCTTCTTCTTCTTCCTTGATCTCATTCTTCCCTTTTCTTCTTGTGCCCCTCCAACTTCTTCTAAGGTAAACTTGTTATTTCCTCTTTCTCTATTTCTATTCTCTTATAACTTCTAAATCTTAGATTTGAGATTTGATCCAAAATCCCTATTTCTCAAATTCCAAAATTCCCTAATCCAAGAAATCCCTTAATCCCTCGGACTAGTGATTTACATTGGGTATTTGGATTAAGACCATGAAAGATCGGGAGGTTCCATCCCTTGCCGGATCTAACCACAACAATAATTAAATCTCATACTTCGTGGTTGTGATCAATGGCCCGCTCCATTACATGTTTCCTTGTGATTTTCTCAGCTCATGATGATTGATGCTAGATTTTATATTATTATTGTCTTTTATTTCCACGTGGATTATATGAGTTCATGAGCATGCATCATAATTACGGCATCCTACAGTCAAAACCCTACTCATAAAATAAGAAGAGGGAGAGAAAACGAATTGAGCTCTCTACCCATTTCTCTCATCTTTCTCTATCTCCTCTTCTCCCTCTTCTCTCACAAATCTCCTTGTCGCATCCCATTCTTCTTATTCACTTCTCACATCTCATTTTTCTCTTCATGGTATCAAAGCGGTAATCGGTCCGACTCGTGTAACATTTCACGACCTCCTTCATTCTCTTCCTCTCATATAGGGCTTTGAGTTCAAGCACCAAAAGAAGAAGGAGGATCATCCAGACCCCTAGACCCCTGCTGACGCCAACATTCATACAGCTGACGTCAAGCACGCCAGTGTTTGTACAGTGCAGTTTTCTTCAAGATGCATACCCCTTGATACAGAATCTTGTGAAGATGATTATGGGTACTTTTTTGGAATTTTTTGGTGAGGATTTATATTTTTTATGATTTTTCTACAATTTTCAGAAAAATCCCCAACTCGACTCGATTTCCTAGATTCTGTCCAAACCATACTTGTTTGATCTACCTAAAACAGGTGCTTATGGATCGTTTTTGTTACCTTACACAATGGAACTCTTTTTTGTTATGAATTAGGCGGAAAAAAATGTTTTTTTGGGCCCAAAGGGGGGGCCGGCTGTAGCGTTTTTAGGCCCTTAGATGCCTATACACCATTGTTTGGTGTATATTCCTGCAGTTATTTCACTCATTTTTTGCTGCCGGAAAGTGTGGATTCATGTGGTATTTCTCACTTGTTGTTGCTGATTGATGATTTGAGTGCCCCTTCTGAGCTGATTGTTGCCATGTGGTGATTTGGGTGGTTGTTTCTCTTCATTTATGGAATCTAAGTCCCTAGTTCATGGTCCAGATGGTCCACTTTCAATTACTTCTTACAAAATTCAATGGAAGTAATTTCCTTCTCTGGTCTCAAGCTGTTCGAATGTACATTGTTGGCAAGGAAAAATTGGGGTACCTCATTGGATCTATGAAACGGTACCCATCCAACACAAATGCATTGGAATCTGCTAATGCAATTGTTATGGGTTGGTTACTTAACTCAATGGAGCCCAATATTGCCTCTAGATATTTTTTCTATGACACGGCTGCTGACTTATAGGAGTCTCTTAATGACACTTATGGCACAACTGCTGACTTATAGAAGTCTCTTAATGACACTTATGGCACGGTCTCCAATAAGCCCCGAATTTTTCAACTCAACACAGAACTGTATTCCTTCACACAGAAAAACTTGTCAAGTTACAGAGTACTTTGGGGCTTTAAAGAGTCGTTGGGAAGAATTGAGCCGCTTGCAGCCCCTTAGTGAGCTATCAGATCCTAAAAGTGTTGAGATTGTAAAGTCCCGGGAAGATGAAGCCAAGACGTATAAATTTCTTGCAGGCTTGAATATGAAGCGTTGCGGACTCAGCTGGTTGCCACGACCCATTTTCCTACATTACAGATAGCCTATTCTATTGTTCACTCCGAGGAAGCTCATAAGCGAGTTATGTCAGCCCCGGTCTCCATGCAGGAAAAGACTGCTTTTGTTTCCACTACAGTCCCACCTACTGACAGGGGTGGTGGTACAGATTCTCAGGGGTGGTTATTCATCCAGAGGACGTGGCAGAGGCCACGGCTGTTTCGTCTGCACATATTGTAATCGTTCCAGACACTCTCGAGAACGATGCTTCAAGCTTCATGGTCGTCCTACTGCCCACATAGCAGCATCTGACGCACAGAGCGACCTACAGATACTACTGATACAGATTCGTCGCATACAGAGCCTTTTGTGATGACTAGGGATGATATGATGGAGCTTTAGCATCTCAAATCTCTTCAGCCGCAGTCACGCACAACTGTCTCCACTTCGTCACAGCCTTCTGCATCTTTCTTTGCTGCTACGATAGGTACTGCACTTCATGCCTCCTCTGCCCTTGCTAAATGGATTATAGATTCTGGGGCCTCCGACCACATGACTGATATGCACAACTATCTCCTTCCTTCCACTACCTCTACATGTAGTTGGTCAGTTCGCCTAGCTAATGGTACTTCTACTCGAGTAGAATTTGTCGGCTAGGTTTCTGTTTCATTCGTTTCTTACATGTCTAATGTCTTGTATATACCTAAATTTCATGCCAATTTGATATTTGTTAGTTGTCTTAGCAGAGTTTTGAATTGCAGTGTGACCTTTTATCCCTCTTATTATGTCTTTCAGGACTTGAATACGAAGATGATTATTGGTGCGGGGTATGAGCGTGGTGGTCTTTATTTTCTGCGACAGGGGGAGTTCTCTGCTGCTTCTGTCTCATCTCGACCTTTTGCATCTCAGTCTTGCAGTTTAAAGTCTAATAATGTTCAGTTTAATAAAGAGTCTGCTGCTATATGGCATGCCAGACTGGGTCATGTGCCTCTTAGAACTTTGAAATCTCTTGTTCCAGATTTGAATAAAATTAGTGATGTTGCTTCTCAATGTGAAACGTGTCAATTAAGCAAACATGTTAAAAGTTATTATCCTATTATTAAACATCGTTCTAATAAATTGTTTGCCTTGGTTCATTATGATATCTAGGGACCTAGTCCCATTACATCTCTAGATGGTTTCACTTATTTTGTTACATTTATTGATGACTTCTCTCGTGTGACTTGGGTGTATTTGATGCATCGTCGTGATGATTTGCTAAATTTGTTTCGCTTATTTCATCAGATGATCCAGACTTAGTATGGTTGCACAATTCAGACTATTAGGTCTGATAATGGTGGGGAGTGTACCTCAAATTCATTTAAATTATACCTCCAAGAACATGGCATATTCATCAACTCTCTTATCCCTACACTCATCAACAAAATGGAGTGGCAAAGCGCAAGAATCGCCATCTTCTTGAAGTCACTCAGCTCCGTGTTGATAAGAATGAAAGTTCATAAGTCATAATTGGTCTGTTACATTACTAACATCATGTTATCTAATTAATCGAATGCCTACCCGTGTTCTCAAATGAGATATTTCAATACATGTCTTAAAACCGTCTCATCCTCTGTTTGTTGTCGCTCCTCGAGTATTTGGTTGTGTTTGTTTTGTGCACTTACTAAGTACTTCTAGTGACAAACTTGCTCACAGATCGGTCAAATGTATTTTCATTGGCTATTCCCTTCAACACAAGGGGTATAGATGTTATGATCTCTCATCAAGGAAATTTTTTGTGTCTATGGATGTCACGTTCTTCGAAGATCACCCTTTCTATTCTCCATTCCTTGGCCATACTGACACTGTCAATACACATCACTCTCTTCCACTTCCAGTTGTTGATAGTCCTCCGACATCTTCCACAGCGCTCAAACATCTTCTTACATATGTTCGTCACAAGTCGAGACCATCGCACGATCAGCCCGCATCATTAGCTCCTCTTCCAAGTTCAGGTATCCCCCTCTCATCCTATTTCTTCTACAAGTCCATCATCCCCTATTGCATTACGCACTCAGTAGTTATCATCCTACATTACATCCCATTTCCAACTTTGTCTCCTATGATTCTGTCTCACTACCCTATTATGCTTTCTTGGCCGCCATTTCATCTCACATTGTTCCTAAGTTTGTTCTTAAGGCACTTGCAGTACCTTCTTGAAAGCAAGCAATGGAAGCCGAGATAGCTGCTCTCCAGAAAAATGATACCTGGGATCTTGTTCCTTTACCTCCGGGTAAAACTACAGTTGGCTGCAAGTGGGTCTTTTCCATCAAATATAGGGCAAATGGCATGGTTGGGCGCTACAAAGCACGACTCATTGCCAAAGGCTATACTCAACATTTTCAGGTTAACTACAATGAGACTCTCTCCCATGGAAAAGTTGAATTCGATTCGCTTGATTATCTCTTTAGCTGCAAATCTTGATTTGCCCTTGTTTCAGTTGGATGTGAAGAATGCCTTCCTCCATGATGATCTAGAAGAAAAGGTATACATGGATTTGCCTCCTAGGTTTTCAGCTTAAGGGGAGAGTTTGGGAAAGTGTGTAAGTTGAAAAGGCCATGTATGGCCTTAAACAATCCCCTAGAGCTTGGTTTGCCAAATTCAGTGCGGCTATTCTTTCTTTTGGCTTCAGGTGTCAGGTAGATCATACGCGACGCAAGAGAGGACGTGGGAGGTTGATCACCTATCTTCTTCATCAGATAGATACCTTGAATTGACGTGGACATCAGTAGGTGCACCCTTTAGAGTGTACCAGAGGAGGCGACATCGCAGATCGAGTGTTGGAGTAGACGAGTTGATGTGGATGGACGTCGGCCCCATTAGGACCATTTTCTGACACGTTACCCGTACGCGAGCTGCAGGATCGCGTAGGAGCATCATGACCGCTAGACCATGGAGCAGATTTACGTTTAGGCGCTTTTCTGTTTATTTCCTTATTTCTAGGCGCTTTAGTGTCGTTATTTACTTTAGGCGTTTTTATGTTATTTCTTTGGTTTTTAGGCACTGTAGTACACTTTTTTTTTTCGTAACTTATATATACTGTGAGAAACCCTATTTCGAAATCATTGAATGAATAGAAAATTCGTGAGTTTCTTCCTCTTTGTTTGAGAGATTAGGGTTTCAGGATTGGACCTCGGGTGTTGAGGATTCCACCCCGGAGTTCCCGTTTTCTCTTCTCTATTTCTTCAAAGTGCGAGGAAAGGTAAGCTTCTTTTGATTCCTATTCGTACTTCATGAGAACCCATTGTTTTTCGACATCCTTCGTCCTTTTCTGAACCCCCGAAAAGAGGGATGCCTAGATATGAGAAATGGATCCAAACTTGACTGTGAACTAGTCATGCTAGATCTGGGATATCCTCATATCCCTAGATCTTCCCTGTTTTACAATTTTACATGGTTTTATGCTAAGGGGCATGATCCGGACGGACGGATCTCATCTTTGTGTTGAGACTTGCTAGTTTCCTCTGATTGAAAATAGTTAGTTTCGTAATTTTATTATTTGAATATCTTCCAACTGAATATACATGCATCTAGGGTTAGGTCATCGCATGCCCCTGCATCATGAATCCTCAAGGTCTTCTCAAATCCACAAGAAGATAAAAGGAAATAATTCCTAGAAAAATAAAATAATTGTATTGAATAATAATGAGATATTACAATGCTTTTAAATAATAAACTAAACCCTAATTCGTACTTACTAAAATTAGTAAGTTTTTTAAATAGAAAGTTACTAAAAATAACAAAATCCTAATCAAACACTACTACTAAGTAAACTCTTTCTAAAACCCATTGCTTAACAAAAATAGAAAGTCCTAAATAAACAAAAACTCTAAAAAAGAAGGAAACAAACTAAAATTCAGAATTACTAAAAATAGCATTTTTTTTTTCTAAAATCCCGTTTTTTTGCTATAGCCGCGCGTTTTCTGGCGAAACGGATGAACACGACCCACCCACCTTGGTTCACCACAAAACGAAATTTCAGTTGGAATTCATATGTTGTGCGTCCCGTAACTCCTACCAGATCAAAAGTTATGGCCGATTTACAGTCCGCCTTCTTTTGGTCCATACATGTGAAAATTATCGATTTTAGCCGACTTTTCCTTAATATTTTTCTGGTCCATGTGTGATAGGAATGTGCTTGATCCACGCCCTTCATCAGGGGGTTCTTGTCCTACATCATTCTCCCCCACTTGAAAAAAACTGATCCTCGAGTTTCGCTTCAAGCTATAGTAGCAATCCTCGTTCATCTTCTTCCACGGCCTTGGCTTGTGCTTCGTGCCCAAATTATCCAACTGACTTGGTTGGCGATATGTGTCCCTACTCAATCCCTGGCATAGTGCAGCAAACTTCGTTGCCTTGTTCTTGTTGTGAACAAGAAAAATCGCAAGTGGATTTGTCATACCAATCGTGCTGCTAAAGATTGTTTTCATCTGAGAAAAATCACCATCCTGCACAAGGAACGAATCTGCAGAAAATTCTTCATCCATGATCGTCTCGAATTCTTACATTGTCAGCACGACATCAACGGGGACGTCTTCGTGTTCTTCTTCCTTGTCCTGTACGATGGGATCCATAATTTCTAGAACATCTATTGGATCTTTCGCCTCATCCAGAACTCCTAGAATAACGACCTCCTCCACTTTGGGAAGAGCTTGCTCAACTTCAGGAACAATGGTGTATTGGAATCGTGTTATTAGTTGTCGCTTCATCCGCAACCACGAGTGAATTGGTGGCTTTCCTTTTTGCTTCCGACGGATATGAACGTCTTCAATCCACCAATCTCAAGCGTCATTCGACAGGATGGTATGTCGCGATTAATACCCTTCTCCCCTCCAAAATCAGATTGTAACCAAAGAAGAGTTCGACTCCTAAGAGCAGTCGTAGATGTTACGCCAGGCCATCGAAGTCAGGAATATCTCTCTCTTGTAGTACTGATCTGTCTGATCAAATCGATGTACCAGACTACCACCATACATAGATGTAGTCTCTACGATGAATCTCGCCTCAAGCACGTGATGGAATCGGCTGCATCCGCAAAACAGTAGAGGGAAGCTTGTAGCCCTTGCATCGTCTTCTATCTCTCCCGGTGGAGAGTTTCCATTCCCTCCGAAAGATAATGAATCTCTTGATCACTGTCAGCAGGGATTTTGTCCATACCTTTGTAAAGAGACATCGGCCCGAGGGTACTCCTTCGCTTTTATACCACTGACGCAGGGAGGATGTGGGAGGTCGATCACCGTCTTCCTACTAGATAGATTCCTTGAATCCTCAAGGTGTTCTCGAATCCACAAGAAGATAAAAGAAAATAATTCCTAAAAAAATAAAATAATTGTATTGAATAATAATGAGAGATTACAATGCTTTTAAATAATAAACTAAACCCTAATTCATACTTATTAAAAATAGTATGTTTCCCGAAATAAAAAGTTACTAAAAATAACAAAATCTTAATCAAACACTACAACTAAGTAGACTCTTTTAAAACTCATTGCTTAACAAAAATAGGAAGTCCTAAATAAACAAAAACTCTAAAAAAGAAGGAAACAAACTAAAATTTAGAATTACTAAAAATAGCATCCCTCTCTTTTTCTCCCTTCCTTTTCCTCTCTCTCTCTCTCTCTCTCTCTCTCTCTCTCTCTCTCTCTCTCTCTCTTCCTCTCTCTTCTCTTCTCTCTCCTCTCCTCTTTCCTATTGTTGCACACACGCACTAAGATCCCCCTCTTCCTGTCCTTAAATAGAGAAAGGGAGAGGCAATGAAATCTGAGGTGGTGGAATGGAGAGGCAATTGGAGGGAGATGGCAGCTTGCTGCCACATGTGGGTGGGCCCCACTAGAGGTTACCCCCTCCCAACACGTGTGCAGCACACGTGTCCAACATCTCCCACTCAATAGTGGAGAAAATACTACTATAGGGCCTGCTACAACAAGATTAATCGAGATCACGTATAAAGAGCAAGAATCGGGTCAACTGGGATTCTAGTGTCTCTATACACAGGTGTCTATACGCTAAGTGACCACCACACTAATGCACAGCCTCCCAAGCTCTTAAAGGCTTGCCTTAGAACCGCATGACCATACCGGATAGAGATAACCCTCGATTTAGGATTGCTCTACTAGCATTAACACTTGTCATCTTATCAAGTTCAAATCACAAATCAAAGTTTTTGGAAAATAAATTATTTACAAACATATAATTTTACGAAACAATTTGCAAATATCATCCCACAAACTTGATAATGCCATGGAAAATAACTCTAAAAGTGCGTAACCATGATCTTAAGAACTTGGTGTCGCTACCAATGGGTCTTTCCCATGCAACTACACAATTCATAATCGACTAAGCCGCATTCCTGGTAGTACATCTCAGGTTGCATCAATTGTGGCCATCGTACTATATGCTAAAGAAGCAACACTCGATCTCATCCTCATATATGTAAAGGTGGGTAGATGCGAGCACAAGGGTCACCTATAAGACCAGCCTATTCACACAATGCACTAATGAAATAGAATCAGGCACCAATAGGTAAATCAATAATGGAGCAAAGTCCAACTCAGCACTCTACGTCACCCATGTTGCAGTGTAGACATTACTAGGCATACGCCGGGTCTACAATGCGCAAGTCCCACCTAAAGCACATGAGCCATGACCCAGTTCAGTAACTCCTAAATTGGCCCATATAGGCCATGACATAATTAGGAGATAGAAGTCCCCCCCAGAGCAAATGAGTATTGGCTTAGCAACTCCTAACCTCATCAAATAAAGGTCATTTTCTTGACTGAACACCTTTCTTTTTGCTTTCAGGCAGCAAAGACCACACTACTTCCAGACTAAAGAGCCATGGATTTAACTTCATTTTCTTAATGATGGGCTAAATTCTTAAAAATCTTGATTGTTTCATTGTGATTTAGAATGTCTTTGATGTGGGACCAAGAATCCGGCAAAGATTGAAACGTTGCTATATATATATATATATATATATATATATATATATATATATATATATATATATATATATATATATATATATATATATATATATATATATATTGTCAAGACAGCCTACATTTTGCAATCCCATCATCATCTGTTCCATCTTTCTAATATAGTCCTTAATGGAGCATCCAATCGATATACTATATGCATTTAATTCCATTTACATCATTCTAATTTTGGCATCTGATATTTTAACATATGACTCGAGCAGGGCATCTCACATTTCTTTGGCAGTCTCGAAAATTTTGTATGTAGGGATCAATTCTTTGTGCATAGAGCAAAAGGACATTCCTAGCAATTCTATTATTTTTCTGCATTTTTTGTATTTCTTTTGAGCAAGCTTCAAACTGTTGTCATTTAAAACGGCTAATTTAAAATTTAGAACGTTTCAAAATTCCCTGCCATACCTCTTCCCTCTAAAATTTCAACATCCCATTTGTCACTTTGTTATGCATTGATTTTAGTCCCACATCAGAGATCCTTGGGATTTCTAAAGTATTTATAAGTGAGATGTGTTGTAGAAGGCTTGGGCCTTCAAGGGACATGGAATGTGGGTGTTAGATTGTTTCTTTGCAACATGCATGCACTGAGCCATGCCACACCAGGCCAAACCAGTGGTCGTGGCCCTGGCGGGTGCCGATGCGGGCATGGGTGTGGGTGTGGTGTGTGTATGCGGGTGTGTGTGTGTGTGCACGCTGTGCGCGCGCACAGGGGTAATGCAAGTGTACCTACATGTAACCTACTCGCATCCCTTCAGTTTTTTAACAAAAAGTTGTGTCTGTTTAGGTAGGTAGCACCAATTGGGTTTAAACCCAATAGACTCAACCCTTTTGAAAGGGCGTTTTAACACCACATTCGAGCCCATTCAAAGTCTTTTCTTTATCTGGTTCCATACAAACAAAAAATCAATCAAGTCTCTCTTTTTCAGATCTCTAGTTCTTTGGTTTTGATTTACTAAGTTCACCTTTTGAGCTTCAATTATTGGTTTAGGGAAGACATCAAGTGGTTTGAACCCGTGTACAGTGAATGCACCACTGACTGCTTTATAGTTGTTGTATCCTGAAGGTTGACTATACAAGATTCCTATTGCTCTTGGGACGTGGTCCAAGGAGGGAAAATTCAAATTCAAGCCGAGTGATTCGAAATCACACCTCAACTCGACTTAAAATCCCATAAGTCCTCCTTACTTCTTCTCCCTTTTTTATTTTGTTTCATATAGTCTACATTATTTTCAACTATCAAACCCAGCAATCTTGAAGTTGAAATAGAAAACATTAGATTATCGCCACCATCACAGTTAACGCTACGACTAAGTTGTCCAAAAATCTGAATTTTTTGGGCAACTGCCAATTGTTTTCTATGCTGCAGGCCACCCAATTATCAGTCAGCCTAATTTTTCTGTTGGGCTGATCATGGTGCACACACCCTTTGTAAGTGTATGTGTGTGCGCGCAGTGCGTGCATGTGTGCGTGCACATATCTCCAGCTTTTTATTCAGACTTTCAATGCTCAATTTTGATGTGCTGGATTCCCACCCACCACTCTTGGGCTAGTGGGAGATATGCATGCACCAACTATTAGTGTACAGTGAAAATTATGTGTGTGCAAAAGAAATGATCAAGAAAAGCAAGTGCTACTCAAATTTATCACCAAAAATGATGTGGGGATGAGATTCACCTGTGGAATAAAAAAATAGAATGAATCAGTCTCATGCTTCATGGAAGATGATTCTGAGTTGTAATTGATACCTATGAACCCATATGCCCTTAGCAGAGGTGAATTAGCTGAAAGATATCTGCAAAAGAAGAACAAATACCAACATGCATACTTTCAGGCTTCAGCTAATTACCAAGGATATCAGATGAAATTATGGAAATGAATTGTGATACTACTATACTTTATTTCCCTTTGATTAGTAAATTCCAGGCGAGCATAAGAAAGCTTAGATGCCTTACTATAAGAAAAAAGCTAGTAATACTTCCAACACCACAATATATATACACACACAAACACACACACACATTTATTTATTTATTTATTTCACCACTGGAAAAAATAGCAGGTTTGCAGTGTAGCATAGATCATACTATACTGACAGGATATGTATATCAGCCAATTAATGCCCGAGGAGAAGATAACCTAGTGAACCCCACATACATATTCAGGACCTTAGTTGCAGAGCATGTGAGGGTTGGAGCAGGAGAAGATGCAGGCCTGGGACCAACAAAGTAGTGGTTCTCAAAATCTTAGAAATTGTTGATGCCTAAGAATCGGTACAAGGAACGATATTCCAAAAATATGAACTGCAAGCAGGACAACACATTGGGTTGAACCTCCTGGCAACGAAGTTCAGGACTGACTATTTATGGATGTAATTTTAGGGCCTGTTTGGATGCTAGGAAAAGAAAAGAAAATAGATGACTCTTCCTATGATTGGATGTTTCACCATGTTTGGATGGCAAAGGAAACATTAGATTTCAAAATGCAATCATTATCCAAACATCATAGTCAAATTCACATGCATGAAATACGAGGTGACTCATTTGAGAGCTTTATTTGGATTTTCACTTGTTATCCAAACAAGAAACCCAAAATGGAATCCATGGGAATCCATGTTCATGGGAAATCTTGGAAAATCATCATTGAATAATTATGACCGTTTTCTTTTCTTTTCTTTTCCCACTATCCAAACAGGCCCTAAATATCTAATAGTCAAAATCACAAGTAGTGGCTATATACACAGTAGATCGTTGATTTGCAAGCTCCAGTTTTGTAAAGTTTTAGGTGTCAGAAAGATAAACAACAACAAAAATAGGATGCTCCACTCATCAGGTCAGACACACTAGTAGATTGAAGTGAACTGCTGAAAAGTTTCTTTTTAAACCACCCATTCTTCTCCAGTAGGGTGGCCCACCTGATAAGTGGAACAGCCCCAATTTGTGCACATTCATCTTCAATTAGTGGGGTCCACTTTGTGCACTGGTTAGATGTCCCAAACACTTACCAGATTGGCACATGTTCTGTGTAAAGGTGGTGAGTACAGGGTGTATGACTGTATGTGGTGCTGGCAAACCTCCTTATAAAGGTGGTGAGGACAAGGCTTCTGTTTCAGGAACTACCTAGAAAACATCATAAACATGTACCAGCCTGATTTTATTTCAAATATGCCTACTTGAAAGAACCCAAGTTCAGAGCCAACATACTGGTAAAGTCATGCATATAAACACGAAGCGAATAGAATAACATTTGTTTATTGGTCATGGTGATCCATTAGTTGTATAAACACGAAGTGGATAGCATAGTGTTTCGCAGGTTACTTAACTTCATGCATGTCTTGAAGAAAAGAAAAATGGATAGGGAGACAATGACCTTTTTAATGAATCACGCCCTTTCAAAGTATAAGAAGAACCCGTAAAGTGAAGCGCAGAGCCAATTCCAGAAACTCCATGCTTTTCATCCAATGAAACTGATTCGTAAGACATTTTCTCAAACTGCTTTCCTGAGAGATAAAACTGAGGAAATGCTTCCAAAGACTGAGGTTGACAGCGTAACCAATCCAGAGCTTTTACACTTGCAGGCACTGGGACCTGCAGTAATACAGTAAAAACTCAAAAACCAGATTACAAAAGAACCATGAAGAACCGAAAAAACTGCCCCATTCTTCAACAATCATAGAGATGGCAACAGCAAGGATCTTCAATGGATAGCAAGATCCTACAACAGAAATGTAGCTTGTGCCCATTTCAAATTTCCTGAGGAATTAAAAAAAATTAAAAGAAAATGCTAAGATGGTGATGAAAAAAAAAAAATAATTGCTCCAATGGCTCACTGCCAAAAGCAATCTGCTCCTTACCTACCAAGTTCACCCTAGATGTTGCACATGATGATAGAGACTATCTATCTGACTAGCCACCACATGGATTGACCATGGTGAGTGGACAATCCTGGCTGTCAGACTCATGCAACTTATTCCCATTAAGATTGGATCATTCTTCATTTTGTGCTCAAATTCTTTTATCACAGCAACGACTAGGTAGTGCGATGACCATGACTTTTCAGGGGATGGCTCATTTACATGGCAGCTCACTACATTAAAGGCCCCAATCACCATGGACCATAGTTTTTAATATCCATCATGTTAAATAACGGCCATTACATAACGGGCCTTATGGACCTGCATCAGCCAAACAGGCCAATACACCCCATATCAGCACCAATACAGGGCAGGTTATGGTCATAAAGGTCCCATTTTGACATTTTACTTCCAATATTATTTTCTCTTTTTCTTTCTTGATTTCAACGACAGAAAGCTAGAAACTAATTTTAGACTACATCTGGAATTAATTTGAGGATCAAAGCATAAGATTTGAGTGAGATTCAACAAATTAAAGCAGAATGGACCATTTTCGAAACATTGGAAGGGGTAAACCATCACTCTTTTCGTTTTTTCTTTTTCCTTTTTTTTTTTCCTTTTTTCGTTGTATTCACAAGTAATGGGCCGTAATCCACAATATCATGCTTGACTTGTGTTCACTTAGGACCTATTTGGTTGACTTTCAGCAGGTCAATATGAGAGCATTCAAATGAAAGAATGGTCATTACACGTTAGAGAGAGAGAGAGAGAGAGAGAGAGAGAGAATGCTTTACTCTTTACTTTTTTCCCCTACTCGCTTATTCTTTTTTCAAGACTTTTTTTGTGCTAAAAAAATCTCAGCCAACACAGGGTCAACATGGTCTGATACACTCCATATAGTGTTTTTTTGGGCCCGGCCTCTATGCCCACTGATACTGTTATCCAAAACCTTGCCCTGCACATGTGCAGTATGTATGGTAAAAATGGAAGATGTGAAATCCTCAGCTCCTAATGACAAGCCTTGCTAGCAAACCTCAAAGAGCCTGCTAAGGCAAATAGCTAAAATAGACTTCTCAATCCTACTCTCACGGTGCGCACAAGAGCCAGGCTGTTCATAGGTGGTGGCCCCCACCATTTATGTGTTGCAGCCTGACAATCAGACAGGCTTGATCATCAAGTCAGTTGGCTATACATGTAGTCAAATTTGCACACCCAGATTCATAGCTCAAGTGGGAGACTGAGTGAAGATAACCTCGTTTCAACACTTGAGGTCTTGGTATCAATTCCCAAGGGGGGTGGCTAACATTGCTGTGTGACTAACAGGGGGTGGGTGTACTAATAGTGGGGTGTGCTGTACTGACCCAAAAATAATAATTAAAAAAAAATGCACAACTGATTTATTTATTTTTTCTCCTCACCGTCAGCTTCATCAAGTGCACCCTGATGACTGAACCAGCAGGATTTTCAGGCCATGACTGAACTGGAATCTTGAATGTGCTTGCTAGAATGTTTTTCTATTCTGCTGGGAATCATGTAAGGCTGCTGGAATTTGGGATTGAGGTTGATTTTACTTTTCTGAGCCCAATAATACACATATTCACTTCAGAATTGAAACTGAGCACATCCATCCCATTAGATTTATCCATCCCATTGGATTTATGTTGCATTCAATAACACTACTTCAAAAGAATTGATTGATCTGTATCAGTGTGCCGGAGTCCAACTTGTGTGGGGCATCAGAGCTGTGCAAAAGGTGGACGCCACAAAGATGATCTAGTGAAAAAATCAGGTCCGTCCACTCATCATGCGGGCCACGTGACTTATCGATGGTCTCTATTCAATACAGCCTGAATTTTGCCTGATGAGTGGAGTGCCCTGATTGTGCTGGACCATCTTCAATGAAGGGTCCGCCTCATGACATGCACCACACCTAAGGATGCATTCAGGGGCCTATAGAGACTAAAAATCTATTTACCTGAAATCTCAACACACCACTCGAGGAACAAGGAGGATTCAACTTCAACTTCTCGATTGCCTCTTTGATCTGATTGGCGGCATCTTCAAGCGTGAGAGCCGGAGGCAGAGTGTATGTCTGGCAGAGCTCAACGGGCAAATCAGAATCCTCCACTCCTTGCAATGTATCAGTAGTGCATACCATTCCCATTATGCCATTCGCTTGTAAGATCTAGATGAATAAACAAAATTAAATTTTAAAAGAGAAAAGAGGAAGCACAGAAAAATGGTGAATTGCAGTTGCTGGCGCCTTCAAATGCGCCGGCGACCTTCCAGTGATCAGGACCGTTCATCTGGTGGGCCCCACCACGGTGTGTGATGCTGCACAATTCACCCACATTTGACAAATGCGCCAGCAAATGGATGGTTAGCATGGAAACATGGCCAACTGTCAACAGTCACCCACCATCCACGCTCCGGCTCACCAGACAAACGATCTGGATCGTTGGAAGATGGACCCATTTGTACGGAATGCTTGGCTCAGGTTTTCAGTTTGTCCTAGTGGGTCCCCTGTTTCATCAATCCAGGACATTGATATGCTCGGTCCCATTCTAGATGACCCATGCACCAAAAATTCCCGCGTAGATTCAAAAACCTCCAATTGCTGGCCGGAAGACATGACTGAAAGAAAAAACAGCAACAGTACGAATCCAACCAAAAACAATATCCAGAGACCCAACGGCTACTATCTTCCGCCCTGGGCGATTTTGGGTGCCGGGGGACTATCCCCTTTTGGAGTCCAGCATATCAACGGTCTGGACCATTGAACTGTGGGTCCCACTTGTAGAAATTGAAAATGCAGGCGTATGGTGTGAACTCTCGTGCCGAGCATTAGAACGGAGCATTAAAGGGAAACCTTGAAATTAGGGTTCGAGCGGGAGCGGAGAATGTGGAGATGGCCGAACGTTGGGAATGAACGGGCAGTGAAGAAGAAGGAGGAGGGTCTAATGAAAGTGGGAAGCTGACGTACGGCTGAGATGGCTGGAAGAGGATTGTGTAAGAGATCTGATCCAACCATCATTTTCAGCCCGCTATCTCTCTCTCTCTCTCACACACAACTGGAGCAGCTTTAAACGGCGTTTTCTGGGTTCGTTGGCTGGAAAAGTGCATGCGGCATCCAACTGATTAATCTAATTTCTTGCATGATCCACAACGGAATCGCATTGCGAGGCGTGCCCTACACCACCGACTCGGTGGTGTGTTGACGTCACCAAGTTCTGTGGGCTCCACTATGGTGTCTTTGTTATATCCACACAGTCCATCCATTATTTGAGATCATTTTAAGTTCTGAATCCAAAAATGAGGTAGATCCAAAGCTCAATTAGACCACACCACCAGAAAGTAATGGGACAATAACCACCACAGTTGAAACCTTCCTAGGGCCACCATGATGTTTATTTGCCATCCAACCTGTTCATAAGGTCAGGAAAACACAAATATCAGCTTGATCCTAAACTATTGCAACGCTTAAGAAGTTTTCATTGGTAGGCGTTTAAACTCCTACTTTTTGTGGTGTGGTCCACTTGAGATTTTTATCTTCCTCATTTCTGGGATCTTGTCCTAAAATAATCTCATAAAATGGATGGACGGTGTGGATATAACATATACATCATGATGGCCCACAGAACTTGGTGACGCCAACACACGATGAGCTCGGTGTGTGCACACCACCCATTCCGTTTCCACGGAGAGCGGATTTGGTGAGACCCCAGATACACCCAAGACGGTGCTGCCCTGACCTTGAGGTTTCCGTGGGGCCCACATTGGTATATTTATTATATATCCATGCCGCTCATCTGTTTTTTCAGATCATTTTAGGGTACTATACCAAAAACGAAGCATATCCAATTATCAAGTGGACCATAACTTAAGAAAGAGTGGTGATTGACCGTCGTACCATTAAAAACTTCTTAGGCCGCACCTTAATGTTTATGTAGTATTTATTTACCATTCAATCCGTTGATAAGGTCATGTAAGCCTGGATGAAGGGAACAAACAAATATCAACTTGATCCAAAACGTTTGTGGCTCATTAATGGTCAATCAACATAGTTTATTATGGTATGGTCCACATGATAATTGGTTCTTTTTCCATTTTCGTATAATGTAATAAAATGATCTGAAAAAACGGATGGACGGCGTGGATACATAATATATGTATCAAGGGGGGCCCCACAGTAAGGGCCGCACCGTAATATGTGAGCCTGGGGTCTCACCTAATCCCTCTCGCTTCCACGACGTCTACGGCACATGATGGTCGTTATTTCACCTCAAAGGGAGCCCATAGTTGACTTATCCAGACCATTTGTTTTCGGGTCCGGACAAGGCCCTCTTTTCGGACCCGCAATCGTGCGCCCTCTTTTGGTACCCGAATTTTTACAAGTAGCCGATCTCTTTGGGGAGCGGATTAGGTGTTACCGTTAGCGGTAAAATGGCACTAAAATGCCTACTTTTAATTTTTTACATGGCCCATCATGATGATCATACAAAATCTGATCCAACCATCAGTTTGCCCACTTAAATTTATATCCAGCGTCAAAAAACTTAGGCCCAACCATAATTCAGGTGGACCACACGAATCGAAACGGTAAACATTGCCTGGTACAGTTTTAAACTGTGTGGTCCACTGGAATCACAATTGGGTCATTAATTGGATCCTGAGCCTAATACGGAGAGACCTCAGCGGTGGTCCAAGTGGATTTCACACTGCCATCAAGGTGGGCCATTTCAATTTATTTATTTTTATGCCCAGAGGACCCATGTGTCCTTGACCATTAAAAAAAATGAGGAAGCCCACCTTGATGCATGTTGAGCCTCCAATTTATACATGTCATAGTCCATTACATCACATTATATGCATGGTTTTCATATCTAAAGACTAATCTAATATATGTTTTTGTGATTATAGAAATGAGAGAAGATTTCACCAATTCATGGTTAAAAGAGTTACTTTGTATACATTGAAGATCAATAGAACAAGTGCCAAAGAATGGTGAAGAAAGAGAGGAGAAAAAGAAGAAGAAAGAAAGAAGAAAAATGAAGAGGAATAGGAGCCAGACCGGTCGGCCAGCCCAGTCCGACCGGTCAAGACCGGTCAGCCACATGTAGACAGCAAGTTACAGCTTTTGAATTCCGATTTTGGGTTTCCTAAGTGCGAGAGGACTCCGTAATTCCTCGATTCTTCCAAGTCGGTGACGCCTCTAAGCTATAAAAAGACACCTACAATATCTTCTTAACCCATCTAGCAATGTGGGGAGCAAAGAGATCAAGACCTAAGAGGCTTCCTAGCCTCCTACAACTAGTTTTCTTCTTCTTCTAGTTCTAGTTTCTAGTTTTTAATGTTTTCTTTTAGCTAACCTCTTAGCTAGATCTAAGAGGTGAAGTTTGTAGTTTATTTCAATGCTTTAATTCGTTCCTTCAAGTACCGTTTACTTATTTATAGATTTTCAAGTTCTAGTTTGAATAAAGTTTGGTTTTTTAGAAGTTTTGTAAGAGTTTATGTACTCCGGACATGAGTTCCTTGCAATTGTCTGAGATTACCATGATTGGGTTGTTTGAATTCGAATTGTAATAACCCTTGAGCATGTCATAGTCTCTTGGCATGGCTGTTACTCCGAAGGCTACAAGTTCAAGTTCTATGTGCTTTATTAGAATTAAAAAACTGATTTCCAGAATTAAGTGGGACTGTTTGTGCTTGAATGTTATATCATCCAATTAATGCCCACATAAAATCTATCTATACCACCACGTGGGGTCACCTTATGTTAGGCCCTGGGCCCAAATTTTTAGCCTAATCATGATTCCAATGGACCACATGATTGAAAAGAGTATCGGGCAACACTAACCCTCGAAATGATTTCCATTCATGTGGCCCACTTAAATCACAATTGGGCCGGAGTTTATTTTACAATAGACATAAGTTTCAATCAACCACCTCATGGTTGGATTAGATCTTGTACAATCATCACAATGTGCTTACATAAAAATTAAAAGTAAGCATCCCAACCCCAACTAATTTCTGCTTGCATGGCCTATTGAATTAAGGACCACCATGATTTTTGTGACATACGATTATTTTGGACAACACACCTGGTGCCCGGGGAGTGTGACCCACTCCAAGTTAGCCCAACTATTTCTATTCTAGTTTCAAAAAAGTTTAAATGTCAGGGCCTGTATGGTAAAACTCAATTTCAACCCTTTATCACTAAAATATGCATTTCTCAATGATTTTCCTAATTCAGATTGTTTGGCCTCACCTGAGACAGTGCGGCTCTTTTTGTGGGGCTGTCACGCCCGATTTTCGTAACCCAAGTTTAAAATTCATGTTTCGAAAATCCAAGTGTTAACTTAAAAAGATAACTCACATTTCACAATTTTATTTTTTTATTTTTTAAAATAAATCATTGCAGTGGAAGTAAACCAAAATATAAATAAATAGCTATCCAAATTGTCCCATTGGCGCCCATAAGGCTTATACAAACCAAATGTCTCACCTTTTAAATGAAATACAGAAATGGAAAAACAACACTAAATGGATCTAAGACAATGCTAAGATTGAGTTACATTGTCTATCCAGCTTCTCCTCCATGCTACTTATACTAACTGATATGATTTGACAGCATCAATCGCTATCATAGTGAAACAAAAACCGTCCAAGATTACTAGGCATTGTACTAGAAAAGTAAAAATCAACCAACGGAAACATGCCACATAATAAGTAATTTGTATATTTTCAAGAGATAACATTCAACGCAATTAAATATACTGTTTCTCTCACTTACAAACAAACACAGCATATTACGGTATTCATTCCACACATGGTAACATTAGTCTTCTTTAAATGCATAAATGCATGTACATGTTCATCGACTGGGGATGTGCATCTAGTCAGATCAAAGAATGGGCCTTTCAAACAGTCGGCTCATTTCAATGCGAAATGAGTCATTTGACAGTACTCTAGTCTTTCAATGCAGTCGACTAAGCACCCGATAATGCTCATATGCAAATGGGTCGTTCGAATAGTAATCTGGTCTTTCAAAACAGTCAACCAGGCACCCCGATGATGCTCGTATGTCATGTATGCATAATTAGTCAACCTTTATTAATCTGATTTACAAACAAATAATTAAAATACTCACAGTTACTATAGGAGCGTGTGTAATCCAGCATATGACGACGGCTCAAATATAGTACCTCATAGCACCATTCCTGACCTATGAGACGTTAACAAGAAGAATCTCACAATATATTAATGTGACCTATGAGACGTTAACAAGAAGAACCTCATAACATATTAATCGCTAGTGACTGATTACAATAGAGTCATAAATCTCTACACTGGTGGCCTGTTAAGTTTTAACCATAGGACTAACCATCATTTCAATATACAAACAATCTCACAAAAGTCACTTTGGGCAGGGAGTCCATTTAAGGATAAACAAAAATGATCATTTTTAAAAGTCATGTAGGCACACCTAATAACAAGATAGTAAGCATAAAACAATATTCAATTCAATACATTTTTAAACAAAAAAGAGCTACTAGTGAGAAGACAAATTCCATCATTCGTGTCAATTACAACCAACCATACATTCATATAATCAACAATGAAATAATAATTCAAATCAATCTCCAAGAGGTAACCAAGTCACACATTAAGTCTAACTTTTCAAACATATCACTAAACCTTTTTAAACCAAAAATCTCCAAATAACATCCAAGTTACATTCATATAGGTGAACAATTCCATTCACAAAATTCATAAGTACAATGATGATCAATTTATAGGCAAACAATTTCATTCATATTTGAAGTAATACAAAATTTTAAATATATAAACTTCAAGTATGATTAATCTATAACATGTAAAAGTTACGTCAATTTACATCCAAATATCAATAGATGACAAAAATACTCAACATGTGCATTTTAATTCATAAATAAATTCAACAGGTATCTTAATAAGCAAGTAATGGAATTAGAGAAACACAAAAAGAAAGAATGGAAAGATTAAACAGTGAAAACCTCACCTCTGAATACGGATTCCCTTCTCGACGGGGTTTTAAAGGTATGAAATAGCTTTGAACTAAATCCAACTATTAAGATGCGATCCAATCAAGATTTCAACTCGATTGTATGAAGTGAATCCAAACATAAGATTAAGAACTCTTAAACTCCCATCTAACACGGTTAATTTAATAAACCTAACTGACTCAATTAGAAATTTCAATGAAAAAGAGATTGACTCACTTCAATAACCAATTCAAATTAATTTCCACCTCCAACCCAACTCGGTGTCAGATCTCGAGCCTACACTCCAAATTCGGCCTTCACACTGAATCCCCTTAGAAAACTGAACCAAAACATCTCTGATTCAGGTTAGATTTAACATTAGGATGAAAGAAATGTACTAACTTATTAACTCCATGACGTAGTGATAGATTGGAAGTAATTTAACTAATTAACTCAATATCTAGCTGAGTTTGCTAACCCGTATGCTGAATTATATAGATAACCAGTTTCAATGCAAACCATCAGGCCAAACTTAACAGCAATGGTGGTCGACTACAACTCAGCCCTTATTGAGCTAACACAATAACAAGTTGAGTAACCCATTACAACTAGTGGCATAATTCAAGTCTCACTCTAGAGATTGTAGAAGATACCGCTCCGCCACACAATTCTTCCTAGACAATAGAGGTAAAATAGACTAGATTAGGCACTCAATTGGATGTCAATTCAGTAAGTTTAACTAAGTTAACTTGGCCAAGATTCGACAAGATTCCAACTCGCTTTGAAAGAAAATCACTGAAACTATCTGCAGGCTGGGATCGATGCACTTACCAAGATGATTACAACACCTACAAGGTGGTTGAGAGTGACATAGTGATTAATACTGAGTTCACTAGTAGTTGAATGAAAGAAAACTGACCAACCTGGTTTGGAATCCGAGTGCGACACCGAGCTGAATGCTACGACTCCTAAAATTGAGCCTACAAACTCGATCTACAAGGCAGAGACGACTATACCAGCCCACCAGTTGAATGCTCTTGATCATCAAATGCAGCTTAAAAGGACAAGATGGGTGACTTCGATTAAATGAAGAAGATGACAACCAATAATGGCGATTGCCTCCGATATGAAATCGTTGGATGGTGTAGCTTATTGGGTGCATTTCAAAAAAACCTTAGGATCTCGCCCCCCAAACTACTTGAATTATTGGATATGATAATGCAATAAACTAAAGAAAATTACAAACCACACAACACAAGATATTTTACATGGAAAACCCTTGAAGAGGTAAAAACCACGGGACCTAGTCCAGATCAACAATCTACTATGAAAGAGAACTGTTACAACCGATCAGAAGCACAACCCACTTGGATCAAACCTTCTTCACTCACGCAGGAGTGGATAAACAATAAAAGAATACAAAAATTGAGAGATCTCACCAAGCACGAGGACGTAGAAGCGTCGAGATGTCGACTGCGCAGTAAATCACCTCTACAAAGCAGAAATCCCCCTTCCACAAGCTTCCTGTAACGCCCCAAATTTCAGAAGTCGAGCATGACCTCGACCCTTGAGATTTCGGGTGTCACTATGCTTATGCGGAAGCGTGATTAATGCATCTATGATTTATAGTATCATATCGCAAGTTTAAAACTAAATAAACTTTAAAGTAAGGACAAAAGATAAGAGCATACCTGGTCCAGCATTTACAAATGTACATTATAGTCCAAAATAAAGGGGGCCCACACAGCAAGAAGCCCCAATATACAAGTCCAAAAGAATTGGGCTAATACACATCTAGCCATCAAACGGCCCCAAAACACCAACTAAAAGATGCCAGTGCATCTTATTCTCTACCATCCGAGAACTGAAAATAACTGACGTCTTCTACAAAATCTTCTAACTCATTCTGAAGGATGTCATCATCCATAGTACCTGTTTCTATATTAGAGTCTGGTTGATGTTTTTCCAAACACCACCCAGGATTGAGGGGGTGAGTAATCAACTCAATGCTGCTATAATTCTAAGTTTAACAATCAATCAAGCATTCAGGCATAGATAATGTAATAAACAAAACATACAAGAGTCCTAGAATAGTTGTACTAATGCATGAATGTTATGAATTCGCACACAATGCATGTCCCGGGCAGTCACCACAAAATCCACACGGATACAGTATTCCCTTCACTTATAAATCAGCTACACATAATGCAAGTATGAAGGCTCTCACGAATGCCCTGGCCTTCCGAACAGTTAGCCAGTCACTGAGATTGCCGATGACATGTATGCATGGTTAGTTTGGCCTTTATTGGTATTAATTTCATTCAGCAAGATTGGTGATGCTGAATTACTAATGTCATACAGTAGGTCCTGAACAGGACCATCTGGCTCCCGACGGTGCGAATGTCTATCATCGCCAGTAGCCCACGAATCCCATCTCCAACTTCCAATATTTTTAGAACACAAGAACATTCTATTCAAACCAGTACCTCAGCTATTCAGATTTAGCCAAAACAGACCGGCGCCCTTACAATAGCTTATGGTCACTACGGGGAGGCTCAATGCCACAGCGTAGGCCGACGGCACGAACACGGTGTCCCATACCACCATGCCCGGCCCAAGGAGATTTCATAGGATCGTGTCGCACATACGTTTATCATTGGACGCTTCATTTAATAACATTAGTATTCCAGATTCGGGACAAGTCATTCATTACAAGCTATCTACCACCCAACATGTCTTGGCTTTGGATATGGCCGTTTGATACAGAGAGAACATTGACCAAACCGGCATTGGGCACAAACGACCCGTGTAGTCCAAACTATTGTCGATCGGTCAAGTTCACCCCGTCAACCAGCCAACCCTGAACATCCAATCCAACTAGGATATCCACATTAAGCGAGTGGCCCCTTTTTACTCATGACAAACAGTACATGTGCATTAATCATACAATTAAGCATATTAGATACAGATTCCATCATCTCAACGAATTCGACAAATCAATTGTAACAATTAAATCATTTACCCATTTCATCAAACAAATAAGCCATGTAACACACATGCATGTTGTACTGAGACATACAATCAGATAAGAAATTCAAAGTCCTACTCTATGACTGTAAGAATCATTGTCTAATACCCTTAGGAATGTTAAATAGAAGAGTTGAAGTATAGCCCGCACCTTAAGGTCTAGGGTTCCTCGTCCGTCCAACGGTCTAGGGTTAGGGTTAAAGAAAATCAGCTATTCCTACAAGAAAACCCAATTAGGATGAGATTTTCAGTCTCAAACCTAAGATAGTTCGGAGTTGAAAGGTAGGATTCGATTCTTACCTCCAATCGCAAAGAGAACCACTCCAGTGACGGAATCGACAGGCTAGAGCAACCTCCTACTTCAAGAGGAAAGGAAGAAGGACATCTTCAACCTCCTTTCTTCTTCTTCTCTCGATTTCTCTCTTTCTCTCTCTTCCTCTCCCTCAATTTTTCTCTCTTTCTCTCTCTTCCAGACCTAAATCCCCAAATCGATTTGGGGAGAAATCTCAGCAAGAGATTTATATAAAAGCTGGGCATTTAGCCCAAATGGCCTTATAACATTTAGTTGGTCGTTTTATGACCCAGGTAAAGTTAATGGTTTATATAGGTAGCCCTCCAGAAGGCTATTTAGAGCAAGGGCCATATATTTTACAGAATGTTAACAATCTAGTCCAATTTGTACTAATTAATCTTCCTCTTCTAGATTAGAGATTAGGAAATCTAATTAACTAAGATGTACGGTCATCCGTACACTATTATCTGTACGGAAATTTACGGGACGTTACACTTCCTCTCTCTCTCTCTCTCTCTCTCTCTCTCTCTCTCTCTCTCTCTCTGCTTGGACGTATAAACCTCCTATAAGGATACCCTAATAATGATTTGGAAGCTCTTAAATAGAGCACCGGAGGAATTAAAACCAAAATAGGAAACTGCAGATTCACAGTCTGCGCATGGTCAAGCGCCCAGCCTTAAGCCGTCGAACGCCCGCCCAACCAAAAAATTATCCAGAGAGTTTAGAGAAAATTCTGTCAAATTTTGGTCACCCGACCTAGCATGGTCGGGCGCCTGACTGTTCTAATAATCCAAAGACTTTCTGTCCTTCCGAGGCGAATTTCGATCACTCGACCCAAACCGGCCAGGCGTCCAACCACCCCTAGGCTGCACCAATCTCTCCTCTACACCTGAGGAAAACCCCATCAAATCTCCCTCTTTCTGACTCAGGAGGAGTACATCTTCTTCAAGCCAGCCAGGCTTCTACAAGCCTCAAATTTTCCCTTGAGCAAAGCATTGGTCATCATGTTTGACCCGTTATCGTCTGTGTAGACCTTCTCAAGTTGTAACACCTTCCGTTCCAAATTATCCATGATCCAATGATACCGAATCTCTATGTGCTTCGAATTGGAATTCTAACTTAGATTCTTGCTCAAGTGTATCGCACTCTGGCTATCACAATAGACCACGTGCTTTTCCTACTTCATGCTAAGTTCTTGTAGGAACCTCTTCATCCAAAGTATCTCTTTGCATGCTTCTATGACTGCGATGTACTCGGCCTCTGTCGTCGACAATGCTACGACCTTCTGCAGCTTGCTCTGCCAAGAGACCGCTCCTCCTACAAACATGAACATGAACCCCGATGTAGACTTTCTGGAGTCTATGTCATCTATCATATCTACATCTGTGTAGCCTTCTAACATAGATTTTTTGTCACCATAGCATAGGCTCAACTTGGATGAGCCCTCTGAATTGTGCATATTGTAACCCCAATTCATCACTCATATTACATGTTTTCATGATTTAAAGCTTAATCTAAAATAAGGATTTGTGTTTGTAGGAATGCAAGAGAGATTTCAATTATATGATGCTTAGAGGCACTTCTTACATACCTTGAAGATTAAAGGAATGAAGGACAAAAAGTGGAGCAAGGATGCAATAGAGTTGGATGAAGAAAAGAGTGAAAAATCACAATTTACATGACCTCTGGCTGGCCAGCCAAACCTGTCAGAAACAACATTTTTGCTTTATTGTTTTTGCGAAGCCCAACCTATGGTCCGGCCGACCAGCTGGTAGGTTGGCCTATGCAATATAATGTCCAAAGAGTTGGGTTCCTTTTTGCTTAAGCTCCGGCCGGCCGGCCAGCCAACATCCTGATTGCACTAGAACACTTCTAAATCCAGATTTCGCTGCACAAGGACGGTACTTCTCCGTAATTTCTCGGATCTAAGCTATAAAAGGACTCTTCCACTCTCTTCCTAGCAGATGCTAGGACGTGGGGAACATCAAGGAGGCTTAGGAGACGGATTCTACTTCGATTTTTTCTAGTTTTTCTTCTAGTTTTCGGTTATTTTTATGTTTTTTAGGCTTCTAGTTTAAGGATGTTAAAGATGAACTAAAACCTCTTAGCTAGGGCTAAGAGGTGAAGCTTTTGATTTGTTTTTTTATGGATTGATGCAACCTAGGTTTCCTTTTTATGCATTGATTGAAGAATTTGATTTAATATAAGTTTTAATAAAGTACTAGTTCAGTTTTTGCTTTGATCTCTTGATGACTTCGGGCTCATGTGCTTCTTAGTGAATCTAAACTTAGTAGCTTACCTTTTTTGTATTGTTTATGCTTGCATAGTTCATTGATCTATCATCGACTCCTGGCATGATAGACTCTTTGATTGCCTTGTATACAATAGTACAATCTTCATGTGGGAACTCATTCAAACTAAAGTTCTAATCTTTTGTGATAATTTGATATAGATGTTTGCTGATTGATTTTGATTTAATTAGAGTTCTAATCATTGGTCGTAGTCAAGTCTAGTGACAGGATTTGATGAAAGCTATGGTTGTGAATCCCAATTAGATTGGAGAGAGGCTTGGCCTATACAATTGAGTGTGCCCAAGGCCTGAGCATTATTGTGGGAATCGAATTGATGAGCAAGCAACTGTTTTAGATAAGTGTTGAATGAACCGTTCCACATTCTGATCAGATAAAGATAGAAATTCGAATCCGATTAAATTGTGAGAGACCTAGTTGTGTTGATCCATTGAAAACCGTCAAAAGTGGATCATTGGCACTCTAATGCCTTTTTAATCACTATTTTACTCCAAATCATTAATTTTCAGATTCATTTCTTAATGTGATCTCGATTTTAGGTTGTTTTAGATAAATTCTGAGAATATCTACATATAAATCTCTATGGGACGATACTCGATCTTTCTGAATTTATTACTACATCGCAACCCTACACTTGGGGAGCAACAGTATCCACTTCACTGCTGCCCAATGTTCTTTGCAAAGATTGGCAAGATACCGACTAATAATCCCAACCGCATATGTTATGTCTGAGTGCGTACACATCATAACATACATTAAACTTCCTACCGCCGAAGCGTAGGGTATTTTTTGTATCTCATCCACATATGTCTTCGTCTTGGGACACTCATTATTGCTCAATTTGAAGTGACTATCTAGTGGAGTACTGACCGGCTTCGCTGCATTCATATTGAACCGCTCTAGGACTTTCTCAATATACCGCTCATGTGACAACCATAGCTTCCTACTGCTTCTGTTAAGGGTTATCTCTATTCCTAGGATCTGTCTGGTCGGGCCCAAGTCTTTCATCACAAACGACTTGCCCAACTCTTATTTCAGCCTATCAATCTTCTTGATGTCTTTTCCCATGATGAGTATGCCATCAACGTACAGTAGCAGAACCAAGAAATCAGCATCTGAGAACCTACGCGTGAACACACAGTGGTTCGACTCCGTTTTGTCACATCCATACTTTAACATAAACAAATCAAACTTCTTATACCATTGCCTCAGAGCTTATTTTAGCCCATACAAGCTCTTTCTAAGCCTACACACCATATGTTCATTGCCCTTGACCTCGAACCCTTCTGGTTGGTGCATATGGATCTTTTCTTCCAAATCACCATGGATAAAAAGCAATTTTAACATATAACTACTCTATATCCAGATCCATGCTAGCCGCCAACCCAAGAATCATCCGAATGGACATCATCTTCACCAACGGTAAGAATATTTCTTCAAAGTCTATACCTTTCCTCTAACCAAAATCCTTCACCACAAATCTGGCCTTGAACATCGTCTGTGAATTCTTCTACTCTAACTTTTTCCTGAACACCCACTTGTTGCTCAGTGCTCTTTTGCCCTTAGGCAATTTCACCAGATTATAGGTGTGGTTCTTATGCAAAGATGTTATCTCCTCATGCATAGCTTTCAACCACTCCCCCTTATGCATGTCGGTTAGGGCCTTAGAGAAATCCTCTAGCTCTCCCCCATCGGTAAGCATAATGTACTCATGCGGTGAGTACCACTTGGACAGGTGTTTGTCCCTAGATGTCCTCCTCACCTGTGGCTCAACAGGTGACTCAAGTGGGGGCTGCTCCCCCGCCTCATCTTTAGTAGGAACTCTCACGTCCTCTGCACCTTGTTGTACTCCCCTGTCATCAGGTACCACGGGAGGAGTAATAGGATCCATGTCTTCCAGCTCACCTGAACTGGGCCGAGTCTTCTCCGGCTTTCAAATGTCTTCTATACATTGATTTTAAAAGAAAATCACATCTCTGCTCCCGACGAGCTTCTTCTCAGTCGGATCCCACAACCTGAAACCGAATTTCTCATCACCGTACCCCAAGAACACACACTGCTTGATCTTCGTATCGAGCTTCGACCTCTCGTCCTTTGGTTGGTACATGAATGGATGCCCGGCATCTAAATACCCTGAAATGACTGTATGATGGATCACGTTCAGTCCACACCTTCTCAGGTACTTCTCCATTCAATAGGGCTGATGGAGACCTGTTTATCAAATACACTGTCGTGCACATTGCTTCTCCCCAAAACGTCTTAGGCAACTTTGCATGAGATAACATGCATCTGATTCTCTCTACAATTGTGCGATTCATGCACTCAGCTACACCATTGTGCTGGGGGGTCTTGGGCACTCTATGTTCATGCTGTATACCCAAGGACTTACAATACTCATCGAAGTCCCCAATATATTCACCTCCATCATCAATGTGAATGCACTTCAATGTTCTACCTGTCTCTCTCTCGACCATAGCATAAAATACTTTAAACACACCAAAGACCTCGTCCTTGGATTTCAATGCATAAACCCAAACCCTCCTAGATGCATCATCTATAAAGTGACAAAATACAATACCCCCACCCAAAGATTTTGTCATCATCGGACCACACACATCAGAATAAACCAAATATAATGCATGAGCTTTATTAATATGAGAAGTGGTTTTAATAAATGAAACTTTACGCTGTTTCCCTGATAAATAATCAATACAGGTTTTGAGATATATTCCTGCCACATCTGGAAGGAGCCGCTTTTTAGCTAATAATTGATGCCATTTCTCACTCATGTGGCTGAGCGTATGTGCCACATGTCCATAACTAAGTCTTCTGTTACGTTCAACTCACCCTTGCACACATTGATACTTGTCTTGTAAAGGGTGTAAAACTTTTCCCCTCCGGTTGCGATCAACAAACCCCTGATGAGCTTCCAGTGCCCACCAACAAACCGACTTTCATAACCATCATCATCCAACCTTTCCGTCGACATCAAGTTGAGGCGAATGTGCCTCACATCTCTGAGTACCAATGTGCAATTCACATCGGTCCTCACACAAATATCACTGACTCCTACGATCTTCGATACGCCAAAATTTTCCATCTTCACAGTCCCAAAGTCGCCCGACTTGTAGCTTGTGCAGAAATCTCTACGTGGAGTCGCATGAAACGACGCTCTCGAATCTATCACCCAGTCGGTGTCTTGACTCATAGCCGACAGACAAACATTGTTATCCGCAGAAAAAATAACAATAACGTTGCCATCTGAGGCAATTGCAGTAAAATCTGATTCTTCTTCCTTCTCACTTCCTTTTCATTTCTTGTCATTCTTCTTCTTATGTCATTCACTCTTGTAGTGGCCCTTTTTGCCACAATTCCAACATTTTACATCCCTCTTGATACTTGACTTGCCTCTTAATTTATGTCGGGCCTTCCCACCCTTCATGTTCTTTCCTCTCCCCCGATCTTGTGTCACAAGGGCCTCTTGATGCGTAGATCCCTAAGACTTCCTCTTTGTCTCCTCATTAAAGGGACAATTAGTCACCTACTCCATAAGCATCTTTTCGTTTGGCGCGAAGTTACTTGGAGACACCACTAATGTCTCCCAACTATCAAGCAACAAGCTAAGTAATAATAAGGCCTATAGCTCATCATCCAGGACTATCTTCATAGCAGAGAGCTGGTTCACAATATTGCTGACTTTATTCATGTGCTCATCCATAGAACAATTATCCTTGAACTTGAGATTCACAAGTCTTCTAATCAGGAAGATCTTATTGTCGGTCGTCTTCCTCTCATACAGCCCTTGCAATTTCTGCCATAAGCTAGTGGATAAGGTCTCCGTAGACACACGGTGGAACACCGAGTTGTCCAACCATTGTCTAATAAACCCCACCGCCTTCCGGTCCATCTTCTTTTAATCATCATCTCTCATATCTTTCTTCTTCGTTGATATGCCTAAGATTGGAGCATAGAAGTCCTTGCAATAAAGCAAGTCCTCCATCTTTGCCTTCCATATGGGCTAGTTAGACCCATTGAGGCTAATCATCCTTGATGAGCCACCTTCCATAATTCAGAATCGATCCCACTTCCGTTCAAACAACCTGAACTGTCTAATGCCACTTTTGTTGGGTGCGTTTCACAAAACCTTACGATCTCCCCCCCCCAAACTACTTGAATTATGGGATATGATAATGCAATGAACTAAAAAAAATCACAAACCACACGACACAAGAGATTTTACGTGGAAAACCCTCAAAGAGGTAAAAATCACAGGACCTAGTCCAGATTAATAATCCACTATGAAAGAGAACTATTACAACTGACCACAAGCACAACCCGCTTGGATCAAACCTTCTTCACTTACATAGGAGTGGATAAATAATAAGAGAATACGAAAACTAAGAGATCTCACCAAGCACGAGGATTTAGAAGCGTTGAGATGTCAACTGCGTAGTAGATCACCTCTACAAAGTAGAATCCTCATTCCACATGCTTCCTCTCTCTCTCTCTCTCTCTCTCTCTCTCTCTCTCTCTCTCTCTCCCTCTCTCCTTGGACTTGTAAACCTCCTATTAGGATACCCTAATCACGATTTGGAAGCTCTTAAATAGAGCACCGAAGGAATTAGAGCCAAAATAGGAAATTGCGGATTCGCAGTTTGTGCATGGTTGGACGCCCGCCCAACCAAAAAACTGTCTAGAGAGTTTAGAGAAAATTCTGTCGAATTTCGGTCGCCCAACCTGGGCACTGAGCGCCCGGTCAATAGATCATCGGGTGCCTGACTGTTCCAAAAACAGTCAAAGACTTTCTGTCCTTTCGAGGCGAATTTCGGTCACCCGACCCAAATTGGCCAGGTGCTCGACCACCCTCGGGCTGCACCAACCTCTCCTCTACACCTGAGGAGGAAAACCTCATCATAGCTCAGTTGAAGGAAGCTTATAGATGCAGGAAATTAGAGCTTCAATGACCTCCAGTCGATGGACTTAAGCTTAAAATGCTTCACCCCGATTTTGAAGAAACAACACCGGAGATGGAAGCCACCTTGATTTGACGACTGAGACAAATTCCTGGCCTTCTGAGATGACCAGGAAGAAAGGCTCGAGGGTTTTAGATCTAAGATTTCAGATGGGTTTATTGCAAGATGAAAGGATTCTTATGGAAACCCTAATATGTTATATAATTTAGTGTCGATCTAAGTGAAGTGATATGAATGGCTTAGATTGCTCTAAAACAAGTCGTTCTAGCCTACTATGAACAAACCAGATAGTTTGAAAGCCAATAGTCGCGGATCGCTAGCTCATTATTTTTGTTTTTTGGAAAAACAATATTCACAACCCGACTTTTAGCTTGAATCCCACATGCATATGATAAACCCCACTCGCGGAAATCACCTTGATTAGATAGAGCACTATCATCTCTACAAAATAAACAGTTTGGTTTGAGCAAAGGTGCATCACAGCGATCGTAATCTAGCGATTACACAGCCGCTGGAAACACAAACACCCTCTAGACTGCCTGACTTCATATCCAAATTGCCCTGGCCTTGACGTACGGCAACTGAAATTCCCACCATAGATTAGGTCTTCCTTGCCCCCATAATTAAATGAACAGGTTCGATTGTTCAAAATATGCCCCACAGGTGGGCCACACGGCCATGAAAACGAACAATGTCCGTCTGATTCAAACACTCCGTCAGGCAGGACTAACAAAAGAGAGAGGGAGTTCTCTCCTTTTGTGGTAAGTGGTCGGGTTAGCGCACATTGACCGACTTAGTTAATCCGGTGCACCTCATTTGAAAATGCACTGGTGCACACTCGCACAACTGAAGTGGGGTCCACCATATATCCAATGAAATCCACTCCTTCCATTATCATCCACAGGCCATACTGAGACTAATGGCCCACTAATGACCGATTCCATCAATCAGGTTGGCCATACACATTGATTTTGCCAACAATCATGGTGTTTTACACAATATAATGATTAGATTGACTCCAAACCATATTTGGATGGCTAAAAAGTCTAAGGGATCGGTATAGTCCATACTTATGAAGTGTTGTATCAATACCTAATATTAATACCTCATTTCATACATAATGATAATATTATTATCTTTTTTAATATCATTATCATTATTAATTTTATTATTATTATTATCATTATTTTGATAGAGTTAGTAGGATCCAACCTCAAGTAGCATTGTTCATAGAGATAAATTAACAATACGAGCCATTTATCTAATTATTAAGTAGTTTAATCGATTAAGTGATTTACACAACGTGCATAAGTGTATCTACCTTTTAAATTTTGATATTCCAAGTATTAATTAATATTTAAATTTAATTATCTACTTTCTGAAAACTTCAAGAAGAATTTTTATAATAACTTGTTTATTTTTAAGCTTAATAGTAACACCCAAATATGAAAAAGTAAGGGGTGTTATAAGGGTTACCTTGATATATACATTCTATATCAATTATGTCCATCCATTTTTTAAAATCCTTTTAGGCATGAACCTAAAAATGAAACATATACAATTCTCAAGTGGACCATACCATAGGAAATAATGATGATCGAATGCCTTGCCATTAAAACTTACTAAGGCCCACCGTAATATTTTCATAATGTTTGTTTTCCATTTAACCTATTGATAAGGTCACATAAACTTAAATGAAGGGATATCAAACAAATATCAGCTTGATCTAAAACTTTTGTGCCACATTAATGGTCAATCACCACTTTTTTTCCTGTGGTATGGTTTACCTGATAATTGGATCTGCTTCATTTTTTAGCTCATGCTCTAAAATGATCTTCCCAAATTAATGGATGGAGTGGATATAGAATAGAGGCATCAAGGTGGGTCCCATGGTAAGAGCTAGACCATCTTGGGTGAGGCAGGGCTGCACCTAATCCGATCCCCGACAGTGTCTATTAACTTTTTCCTTTACCATTGGGTCCATGCCATAAATGAGCTGTGAAAATAAATGAAAATGGTAGATTTCTCCCAAACGTCAAGGTGGGCCCAGCATTAGGTTGGCATGACAATCAATGTCAATCAATTTCGAACTAGAAGGGTAAAAGTTGGAAGCGTCTTGCCCACGCCTATACGAAAATCGGTCCAGGCAGGGGTTCAGTTGAGCCTACCATGATTTATGGGTTTTTATCCATGCGGTTCATCCATTTCTCCAGATCATTTTATGTAACGCCCCGAATTTCAAGATCTGAGTATGACCTTGATCCTCGAGATTTCGGGTGTCACTATGCTTATGCGGAAGCTTCATTAGTGAGATTATTGTTAAATGGTACCAATGCACAAGTTTAGGACCAAGGCAAGCAATAAGTAAATACTTAAATTAAATATTTAAACTTAAAGCCGGAATTAAGTTATACATGTAATCATCCAAAAATGAGGGCCCCCGTGCCCAACAGGTGGCCCCACGAATACATGCCACAAAAGTATCCAAATGTCTTCGAGACTATAGCTCCCACAATGCACCTAAAAAGGGACTAACATCCCAAGCTAATCTCAGCCATCCGAAAACTGAAAGTAAGAGAACTCTTTTGCGAAGTCCTCGAGCTCGGCCTGCACATCATCCTCATCGAGGGTACCTGCATCTATAACAATGTCTAGTTAGTGTTTTAAAACATTGTCCCAGGTGGGATTGAGTGATCAACTCAATGGTATTATAATTCTAAGTTAGGCATGTTATCCAATCTATCAAACTTCAGTAACGACTACACACCAAAACATACAAATCCTAAATTAGTTTACTTAATGCATGGATGTCATGGTATCGTACACAATGCATGTCTCGGGTATCATATTGTGGACCCTCGCCGTTCCGCGCTCCCACGCGACGTTCTCCTCCCTTTCCTTTCGGAAGAAGAAGAAGGGGTGTATGAGTGCGAATCGCCGTTTGTACCACTGGCTTGCCTCGTTCTCGAGGGCTTTGTTTGGTTGTCGTGTTAAGCTGGATGTGTTTAAATAAGTTTATATAAGATCAGAGTCGCCACTAGCCAGTTACCTTGAATTTACAGTCGGCTAGACCCTGTAGAAACGTTAGAGAAGGGGATCCGAAGATTCCTTCCTCTAAAATGACTCCTTTCGATCTGTAGCCAGAAATTCAAGGTAAGGGATCACGGTTACAGGGTGGGAAGAGGTTAAGCACCTCACACACTGCCTGTACCGAAGTACGGTCTCTACTTCACAAAATCGAACTAATACTTGAAAGTCTGTTTTAATCCTCGAATATTCTCATAGATGACATGATGCATGAATGCAGGTCTGAACAGTAAGAGTTTCTGATGGGCAGGTTTCCATTAACAGGCAAGCCCAGAGCATACGCTCCAACTGACAGGTGCTTTATGCGAGATGCATGTTATGTGTTTGAATAATCAAAGTGCTTATAGTGACTAATGTATGAATGCAGGTCTGAACAGTAAGAGTTTCTGATGGGCAAGTTTCCATTAACAGGCAAGCCCAGAGCATACGCTCGAATTGACAGGTGCTTTATGCGGGATGCATGTCGTGTGTTTGAATAATCAAAGTGCTTGTAGTGAAACAAGGGGGTTGGAAGAAAAAGAAATGTTGCATTTATGCTAGATGCAAATGAGATGATGTTGGTAAAAGAGTAGCTGGATGGATGGAGGTGTCACATGGGTTGGCTTCGAGTGGCTTGATCAAGACTTTGATGGCTTGGGAGACTTGGACCAGTGGTCAAGCTGGGCTGGACCAGGGCTAGGATCTCCTCACTCGGGCTTTCCTTGGTGGAGGAATGGGCTAAGGGGTAAAGGGACAGATCGCACTCGGGCTGGATGGCTTCAGAGGGATGTTGAAATGAGAAGGGGCATGGGGTATTTATAGCGTTGAAGAGTGGCAGAACCCGTAAATATTTTTGGGCTGCCCCCTACGGACGCTCCTCGAGTTCCAGCACGTGGTACGGACATGTCTCGGGGCTGCTGTTTGGACTCAGTGGGTTGACTCGGTGGGTTGACTCAGTGGGTCGACTCGGTGATTTGACTCGGTGGGTTGACTCGGCGGGTTGACTCGGTGATTTGACTCTACGGGTTGACTCAGCGGGTTGACTCGGTGATTTGACTCGTCAGGTTGACTCAGCGGGTTGACTCAGTGAGTTTGACTTTTTAGAATTTTTTGACTGGCTTTTCTTATGGGGGTTTTTCAGGCTGATGTTTAGGGGCAAGTTGACTGGGTTCGGGCTTGAGTTGGGCTATGGATTGGGGCTTACAAGGGTGAGTTTGGCTGAGTTTGGACATGGGATTTGGGGGTATGGTCCTCCACTCATCCAGCTATCTCTACTAACAGTGTAGCCGAAGGTGGGGTGTCTATAGATGCCCCTCTTTGGCAAAGGTTGTGTGCAACCGAATGCCAAAGCGAGTGGACACCCACTTCTGACCCGGTCATTCATGGATCATGGTCTGAAATCTTTGCTTGCCTTTGCATCTGTGCCAATTGATCGTCTGGAAATCAATCACTCGCACATACCGCGGAAGTTTAGAGAAAACGTTGCGATTGTCCCTACAGTTTGCTACAACCTGGGTACCCAATCGTAACCCTTCCATTCCTGATCAGTACTAACATCAGAAAGGTACAACAGAGCCTCTGCGTCATAGTCTTACGAGGATACTGTCCCTGTGATTGATTGTGATGTTTGATGTTTTCCTGGATCACTCCAGGAGTACTTGTTTCGCTTGACTGTCAAAGTGGTTAGATGCCCTGCGTCATGTAGTCTTACGGGATTCTATTACGCCGACTTGGACTCAGTCAAGGTACTTCAGGCATCCACGCCTAGGTATGTGCGGGTGAACTCTTTCCACCCAATCTGCTGATTTTGATACTTGGGTTACAATTCATCGTTTCTACCTATTCAAATGGTTTCTTTGACCTAGCCTTTTAGCTTTCATCTTTTCGTATCTTGGCATGTGGTACGACAGCACTGACACTGGAGTTCAGTTCGATCGTACTTTGAGTGCATTGGATCTGGTGGTCTCTGGGGAAACCGCGAGACATCGGATCTTATTTGATTTTTGCGTCGGCTCCTACCCAGAGATATGGAAGATCTCCTGGTGTTTTGGAGGCAGAACGCTCTACTGGGAAAATATTTTTGAATTTTTGAAAAGATACCCACTCTGGGGAGTGATACTCCGTGGGGTTTTTATTTGCAAATAGAGATATTTTTTTATCTTTTTGAAATGGAAATCTTGTTTGCATGCGCCTCCACTAGGGATGCCTGTGGGGTCTTTGGCTAACCGACTTTTATTTTGAAAGTAGGTAAATATGATGATTGATGCGACGGGTGCTGATGCATGGAGATGCATATGTGATGATGGATGCATGGCTTGGCTCATTCTCTTTCAGTTTGATGATTTTGCTTTTGCTGGAGATGCAGAGAATTTTGAGCTTATTGCTTGCAGGGTTATGATTCCCTGGGGTTTTTTTTTTATACGGGCGTTTGGTCCGCTGGTTGGTCAAGATCCCGACCCGTGGTCGATCAGGTCCATCGTTCCAAGATGCTGTTTCTTTGCTAATGAGAATGTACGAGGATGTTATCCGACTTCAAGATGTTCTTCTGGGCATAAATGAGATTGAGACGGTGCTTGGTCGCTAGTTTTGGTCAAGATTCCAATTTGCGGGCGATTGGATCCGTTATCCCAAATTGTGAAGAGAGTGGAGTTCAAGACTCCTGAAGTGTAGTACTGGGGGAAAGTGACAATTTTTGTGATTTTTTAAAAATATTTGGTCCGAATCTTTACCTGAGTAGTCAAGGTAGAGATCGGTTATTGAAAACAAAGGAAATATTTTTTGTGTTTTTTGAAAAAATTTTGCTTGAAAGCATGGGAAACATTTTTTGTGATTTTTGACAACATTTTGTTCAAAAGTAAGGAAAATATTTTGTGATTTTGAAAGATGATTTTGTAATGTTTTGGTATTTTGTGGGATTTTTCTGAAATGCAGGGAAAAGGCGTGAAATTTTCATCCATTTCCAGCTTCTACTGCTGGTAAGGCACCCGATCCTTTTTACGTCAACGAGCAAGACGAGTCTCACACAGTTAAGTGCCGTAGTTTTACATCTTCGGATGAGGAGATTGTTGAGTGTTTTCAGTCAACACATCCACAAAGTTGCCTGTTCTTCATGTGCAATGCACATAGACCACGTATTGTCCGACGGACTCCTTCGGCCATAAAATGAGCCACATCCTCACATTTTCCTTAGTCAGTCCAGTTTGGGGCCTTACGTTGCTCACAATTCCGTGAGGGTACGCTCCACCTCTCAACAGCCTTAATCCCCTTCATGAGTTTTAGGAACAGGGAACATCAGTCAGATTCAATAGCGACTTCCAAATCAATGTTGTTTATCACGATGCGTTCAACACGAGCAGGATTGCGGGGTTCTGCCCGCCTTAGCCTTTACCTGTTTAAAAGATTTTGGACACCCGTACGATCAACTGTCAGCCATGTCTGGAACAGGTTAGGAAAGAAAGCCCCCGAGAAGTTAATCCCAGTGTAGTTTTAGGTCTTCGGATCGCTTGTGGATGAGTTTGTGCAGTTGAAATTGCTGGTAAAATTTTTTGTGTTTTGAAAAAGTTCCAGACTTCAACTCGAGTAATCAAGGTTGATGCTGGTTTTTATGGAGGGCTTGAAATCTTTTTAGTATTTTTAGAAATGATCCGGGTTATTAAACCTTGATCCCAGCGGTTGAGGCAGATGCCGGTTTTTGGTTGAAAGCAGGAAAAGGTCCCCCAAGAAATTAATCCCAGTGTAGTTTAAGGTCTTCGGACCAAAATATGTACATGCTGAAAATACATTCTTTTTGTGATTTTTTTGAAATGATCCAGGTCATCAGATCTTGGCCTGAACGGCTAGGATCGATGCTGGTTTTTATTAAAATCCCTCGGGATATTGATCCCGACGTAGTTTAAGGTCTTCGGACCACACTTATGTACATGCTGAAAATACATTCTTTTTGTTATTTTTTCGAAATGATCCAGGTCATCAGATCTTGGCCTAAACGGCTGGGATCGATGCTGGTTTTTATTAAAATCCCTCGGGATATTGATCCCGACGTAGTTTAAGGTCTTTGGACCACACTTATGTACAAGCTGAAAATACATTCTTTTTGTGATTTTTTCGAAATGATCCAGGTCATTAGATCTTGGCCTGAACGGTTGGAATCGATGCTGGTTTTTATTAAAATCCCGCCCTCGGGATATTGATCCCGACGTAGTTTAAGGTCTTCGGACCACACTTATGTACATGCTAAAAATACATTCTTTTTGTGATTTTTTCGAAATGATCCAGGTCATCAGATCTTGGCCTGAACGGCTGGGATCGATGCTGGTTTTTATTAAAATCCCTCGGGATATTGATCCCGATGTAGTTTAAGGTCTTCGGACCACAAAACTGTATAAGTAAACAGTAATCAAGGGCGGAGATTCCGGGGATTCTTCTTAGACTGGTTCAGATCATCAGGTCATGACTTTGAATGGTTGAGATTGCTTTTTGACCAAGTCAATTCTTTTTCTTTTTCTTGAAAATTCCATGGAACCTTTTCCACATCATCAAGCCAATTTCTCACCAATTTCTCACAAGATGAGATTTTGGTGAGATTCCTTACTTTTTCTCACCATTCTCTTCCATCACCTCATTCTTACAAGGAGGTAGAAGATTCACTTGCAACCACCCTTCCCAAGGAGGAGTTCTTCCTAAGAAGAGGGGGTGAGAAGTCGTTTCAATTATAGGGAGGGTAGGACGGCTCCCTGGGCGCCGCCCAAGCCGTCCCTGCCCACTGGTTTTTTCAGTGGGTTGGGTAAAGGGGTGCACTCCCCTTTTCTATATAACATGGGGCACCCTTGCCCCCTCCAACGTGTAATCTCTCTTCTCTCTCTCTCATACTTCTCTCTTTCTTCAAGTTTTCCTCTCTCCTTTGGTGGTTCTTTGCTCTCTTCAAGAGGTGGGCCTTAGTGAAGCTTTGGGACAGCAAGGTGGTCTCCCTTTGCTGAGTGGTAAAGGTATGGACCACTCTTTTTCTCTCTTATCTTTTTCCTTCTTCATTGTCTCTTCTCATGACTCTTTTCTTTTTCCATGTAGCTATTCCAAAAAGAGTGAAGGTGGGCCCAAGTATTTTTGTCCTTTTTCTAGATCTTCCAATCTCTTCTAAAGGTGGTGCATGGAGAAGGACATTGCAAGCTTCCATTTCATTCTTTCTTTTCTTCTTTCACACTCCCTTCATGTGTATGTAAAGGGTAATTTTGCCATGTCCATCAAGTGTGCATGGCAAAATATCCTATCTTTCTTCATGGGAGTTGGGCCTCTTTTCATGTGTATCAAATGGGCTCAAAGTGAAGTCATGGCCCTTTGTGTATTTGATGGGCCTAATGCTTCATTTTGGGCTCCCTCTTGCTTTCTCTTTCTTGTCATTTCCTTTGGAGCTTTCTTTTCTTTTCCATCTTCTTTCCAAGGTTTGGGCCCATGGGAATGGTAGGGCCCACCTCAAGTTTTGGGCTCATGGGGCTCACTTTGAATGGCCCCATCTTTCTTCACATGTGTATGGACAAAGGTGACTAGCCCATTCTTCACTTGGATCTTCAAGTGGGCTAGATTTTTTAGTTAGGCCTTTATGGACAAGTGGCCCAAATCTTCCACCATCTCTTGATTATGATGTACATCCTTTTGTACAAAGTGTGGTGGGCCCCTTAGGATTTTCCATATGGATGGGCTTTTGGGCCTTCATTGAAACTTGGATTTCTTTGGACCATGTGTGCACCACTACACTTTGTTCATGTAAGATTTTTTCTTTCATGCTTTTTCTTTTGATGGATGGAGGACTTGAGTTACTTGACCATCTACAAGTCCCATGAGTGAGTTGTCTCAACAATCTTACTAGGTTCAAATGGTTTTTTCTTGTGGTAGGAAAGTGGTTTCCAAGGGTTTCCTTTAATGTCATCAATCTCAAATGGATGATTCCTCTTCAAGTGAGCTATCCATGTGACCATAGCTCCTTGAACTTCCTTTGGGGGGCTTGGTGGGTCATCCACCATCATTCTCAAATATGAGTGATTTTTTCTTCAATTTGTGAGAAAGAATGACACCCATAAGTTGCCCAATTTTGTCCCATGCTTTGGGGCATTTTGGATTTTGATCTTCAAGTGAGCTATGTATACCATTCTTAGCCACTTCCATGATGGTTGGGTGACTCATCAAGCCATGCCTTCTTGTGCTCAAATGGTCCCTCCTTTTTTTTTGTAAAGAAATTGGTGCACATAAGTTGCCCCAAACTTGCCCTCACATGGGCATTTCCAACTTTGATTCTTCATGTGGACTATGTGCATCAAATTTTTACCATTAGTTTCTTTGATTCATATGTTTGTGAGTAGATCGCCATGTTGTGCTCTCGTAGTTAAAACTTTCATCAAAATGGTGCACATAGGGATGCCCATGGTTAACCCATGAATGGGTCCTCATGTTTTTCAAGTGGGCTATGTGCTTCCTTCAATCCATTGAGGTGAGACATTTGGGTTGCTCTTGGGGGCCCACTTCCTTTCTATTCCCCACTTGCCCATGTACATGTGTAAAAAGATGGAAACATCTTAAGTGAGGATCATGGCCTTGGCATAAAAAGTGGATCAACCTTGGCCACATATGGACTTTGAAGAGGGATTTCTCATGTGAAGTAGGATTCTTATCCCTTGTTGAACTCATGGCATTTGAATGCATTTGTTGTCCAAAGTATGTCCTTGGATGATGGACTTTCTTCGCCTAAGGCATGGCATGCAACCTTCTTTAAGGTGGGCCTTGCTTTCTTTAATGGGCCCAACACATATCCTAAGTAACACATGGAGTGGGACTTTGGATTTTACATCTGAATGTGAGCCCCATCCCATGGGTCTCCTGGATGATAATTTGGATTTTGACGGGTAAAGGATAGGGACTTACCTTGCCAAGCTTGTAGGATTCAATGGCGGACGGTACAAGAGGACGTCGAGTGATTGATGAGGATGATCCTGCCTTCATCATCCGCCGAGGGGCCCATATGTGTTCTTTGGCTTAAGAGCACCAACCTCTTCCCGCCATCAAGGGTCGAGGTACCAGAGACCACTGGGACAACTGGGTGAAACATCCATAGCCTTTGTTTGAACGAGTATTGGATGACACTCCTTTTGCTGGCCTCCTTACCTTACGCTTCCAGAACAACAGTGCCAACCGCATGATGCTCGCGGCTCTTTGCAAGAGGTGGCGGGATGAGACCCACACCTTCCAACTCCCTTGTGGCAAATGGGGAATAACTCCCTTGGATATTTATATGCAAATCGGCTTTCTATTTCATGGGGCAGTTGTTCCCCAAGTCAGCTCTCTTGCTCCCATCACTTCCACTAATTGGCTACGGCTTGTTGGTGATGTCCCGCCTGAAGATGAATTCCAAGGCCATCAAGTAAAGATGTGATAGTTCTACAACACTTTTGCTTCCGTCACCCCCACTACCGAGCTAGAGGCCCTCCACAAGGCACGGGCCATGATTACTTATGCCTTCGGGTCCTTCCTCTTCTGCCACGCAAATGAGAGAGTCAATCCTAAATTCCTTCGTTTGGTTGAGGATCTTCATCATCCTTATAATTGGAACGGGGCTATCCTGACTCATATTTTCTAGGGTTTGGATAAGACCAGTCGGAATAGTCGGTCCTATACAGGTTTCTGGCCTATCGTTGAGGTACTTCTTCTTTCTCCTTTCTTGGAGACATTTACCTTCTTTCTCTCTCTGATCATTAGGTGTGCCCTTGCCCAGACTTGCTTTTATGACCATTTTCCCCACCTTGCGCCGAGGATGCGGGATGACATTGAGCCATCTTTGTATCGCCACATGTATTGGCATCAACAAAATCGTCAACAGAACTCTCGAGTCTCTGGGGACAACTGGCATGCTGACATAGACGGATTGACAGTTGAAGATGTAAGTATCTTGCTTTCCTTATCCCTCGTGTTGTATTGTAATTGATCGTGATGATCTCCCTTGTTGTAGCTTGCTCGGATGCCATACGCCAACTTTCCTCTCTACTACACCCCTCATCGTGTGGAGACCTATGATGCTTCATGCCTCCGGATCATGCATTCTGACACTGAGTCATTTCAGTGGTATTTGGGTGAGAGGCTGCTTCGACAGATTACCGGAGTGGTTAGAGTCCCTTGTTCTGCACCTCCTCCAGCTGCTCAGATCCCAGCTAATGAGATAGCTGACGCTCTTGTGGGCCAGGCTGGGTTTCGTTTCACGATCTCGGATCGCGATTATGATGAGTGGTACTTGTTGTATGGCCAGGGGCCTCTGCTTCCTCCGCTCTATGTTCCTGGGGGCCGTCGCAGATATGCTGGAGGCTCGATGACAGCTCCTTTGATGGATCTTCATCGTCGAGAGCGGGACGAGAGGAGGGATGATGACGACTATGTTGGTGACCTGTAGCTTGCTTTTGTGTTCAGTTTACTTGATGTATGACCTTCTTCTTTTTGCTTTTACCTTCTTCTGTATAAAAAATCTTCTGAATGAATATACAATCTTTGACTTCTCTCAAATTCCTTGATGATGTCTGGATGTTTTGACTGGAGACTTCTTTATTGCACGGATGATGACTTGAATGGTTTAGATGGCATGATTTGGCCCTGTGGGCCCACTTGAGACCTCGACTTTACTTTGGAGCACCTTTCCTTGATGTTTTGTGAGGCTAAGAAGGCTTCTCCTGGTGTGGATGATGATTTGATTGGCTCAGATTGCTTGATTTGGCCTTGTGGGCCCACTTGATGATCAGATCTTGGATTCTGACCCTTCTTTTGATGATCAAACCCTTGGTCTTGCTATTTGATGACCCATGCGAGCTCTTCCATGGTTTGGATCATAATAATCTAGTCTTCGAATGGCTCAGATTGCTTGTGGCCCTCTCTTGATCATCTTTCCCTCTCTTTGACTTGATCAGACCCATTCTGGTCGCAGTGCTTCGTGATTGGATAGGTGGGGTACCTTCCAAATGATTCTGATCAATGTTAATCAAAATCTGGAATGGATTGGAGCCTTGGGCTGCCCTTAGAGTGCCATCTGCTGATGTGGACTGTCAGCCTCACCTACCAACAACCATGGAGCCAATCCCGTGGAGAGAGAGGGAGCACATCCGTACGGGCGGCCCAGAGCGGGCCGCCCAAGGCTCGCCTCTTGTGCGGCCTGGGTTGGCTCTAGTTCGGACAGTGAGCATATTCTCCTGGCTGCTGTCTCCCTCACCTCTGCACCCGATTCTTCGATTCAGCCATGAATCTCTTCCTTGTCTCATCTTCCTTTCTCCTTTTGTCTTTTTCTTGGCTTGTCTTTTCTCAAGCAATGGACGGTGGAGATTTATGGGTTATGGGGGCTGTCCATGTTGGGTCCCATACTTCAGAAAGCATTGAAGGCTTTAATGATGGAGAGATTCCTTTAATAGATGGTAGAGATGGAGCATTGACTAGGGGCATTGATGATGGATTAGGGATGGTGGTTAGTGGAGCTTCGAATGGCCCCATTAATGACAGCCATGCTGAAATTTCATATTTGAATGGGTCTTTGATTGTGGGAGAACTGGATGGTATGGATGAGATGAGGAGATGGGACATAGGTGAGGCTATGCATCCCTTGAATGTGGGCCACCTAGATGATGTGATTGATGGTGGTGATGGGGGTATGATGGACATAGATGGGCTAATCTCATGTCTGGACTGTATGGATGGTTTAGATGATACCTTTGATGGTTTGGATGCTCTTGATGCTGGCTGAGATGTGCGGCATACTTGTTTGGGTGGACTTGATGTGATCATTGATGATGTCCCCCTGATGATGGATGGTGCGGATGCCTCGATGATCCCTTTGGTTGGCCAGGATGATGACTGGATTCCTGATTTCTTGTTGGAGAGGGCCACAGGTCCAGATCTGACCATTGACTCTTCGATCGGGGTTGCCGGGACCCTTCTTGATGGTTCAGATGCATTCTTTGACGGTCATATTGGCCAGGATGCCACGATGTGCGGTGTGATCTTTGCTGATAGCCCTTTTGATGAAGAGTATCGTCCTTCTCCTGATTGTCGGTCTTTTGCGCACTCTGTTCATGAGGTGGGCGAGTCTTCTCATGCGGCTGAGGTCGTGACAGTTTCAGACAGTGATGTGACTATATCAGACATAGCCGTTACTGGGGGCAGGTCAGGGGCTATTGAGTCTGCAGAGGTTCCAGCTTTTCTTTCTCCTTTGCCCGTTGATCTTCCGATCCTTGATGAGCTGTCATTGATTTCTGGGCCTTTTGTTCTGGAGGGGGTACCCGTGAGGACTTGTCAGCTGCTTCCTCGTCCTTCTTGCTCGCCATGGCTGCTTGTTTGGCTTGACAGTTTGTCATCTTATGAGATTCGGGATTTGGAGTCCTATGGCTTCGGCAGTCTGATCCATATGGCTAGAGTTGACATTGACTGGAGGATGCTCGGAGCTGCATTGATTGACTGGGTCCCTTCGTTGAACTTGTTCGTGTTCAACGACATGGAGATGGGACCCTCTTTGGAGTAGCTTGCACGCTTGACCGGCCTTCCTTGGGATTATACTCAGTATTTTTCGCCGAAGACATTGCCGAAGACTATCACACAGCAGAACTGGTTTGGGATCCCCTATCTGGTTCAGCCTGCAGCTGCCGGCCAGGATGCTGTAGTGTTCTCCTTGGACTTGCTGTATGATCTTTTTTCGGGTCCTCGGAGTGTGGTCGGGTCTATCCTTCCTCAGAACGCACTGATGTTCGGCTTGATAGCTGAGGTGTTATTCTTGGGATGGTGCAGGTCCCAGACTCCTTTGCTTTTTGAGGTGATGGGCCGAGCTACCCGATGGCAGGGGATCATTTCTCTCGTCCTGGCCGAGTTGTTTAATGGGCTGACTGACTGTGCCCTGGGCCACACTCGTGTCCTTCATGGCTGCTGTACATTTCTTCAGGTATCTTTTATGCACTTTTCCCTTCTTGCTTTGTTAGGAATTGCTTTGCTCTAGCTGAACTTCTTTTCCTTCTTGTGATCAGGTCTGGCTATGGGAGCGTCTTTCGCTGACTATTCCTGTACCATTTCCTGACACCCGTCGCCCAGACCTTATGCGACACATCATGAAATTTCTTCCTCATACGGCTAGGATGAGTGAGCCCTTGTATCGCAGGATGTTCGCTGATCTTCGTGACTGGAATGTTTGTTGGGAGTCATCTTGGCTTTCACTTCCTCTAGTACTTTGTGATGCGCACCGCCTTCCTCTGCTGCTGGTAGGCTTTCGATCTTTCTTTTCTTACCACCCTATCCGGTTCCTGCGGCAGTTTGGGTATGAGCAGGATGTTCCTCTTTTTGTTTTCACGGGTATCAGGCGTCGAGCACTTCCATGCAGAATCTCTGACTTTAGGACTCGGGTCGATGGATCTTGGGAGAGTTACTTGACTGCCGATTTGCTTGGTTTTGAGCTGCGGGCTTTTCCGATGGCGACCGCCCCATATCAGTTTTGGGTTGCTGAGCAGTCTTTGTATCGACGTATCCCTTGTTGGCACCAGACTGCTGATGAGGATGGGCAGGATATCCTCGGAGATGCCGGCTCTTCATCTGGTTCATATGAACCCTTTGAGGAGCGCCCGTTCATCGATCCTGGTTTTCTTTTGGCCACTCATGGCCATCTGCTGTCTGAGATTTCTGCACTTCGGTATCATTGTGAGATGATGTCGAGGAGATTGGCTGCCGATCAGAGGTTATCTGATGAGGAGGCCGCGATTCGTACCCTTGAGCGCGATGAGGTGCATTACCTGCGTATGGAGGTGAGCAGGTTGAGAGCGAGACTATTTCATTATGAGTCAGGGGACTTATCTGATATGGACGAGGAGGAGGGTAAGGATTGATTGTATTGGCCACTTGCGCATTCCTTTTTGCATATATGATTGATGATGATGCATTTTTTTATATTTTTTTGAAAAAGATGACATGATATGTGTAAAAGAAATATGATGCTTTTAATGAAAAAAGAAGAAAACTTTTTTGAGAATCTATTGTGCCGTGAGTTGTCTTGTGAGTGTGTCTGGATTTTGTGTCGGGATATAGGAATCAGAACTGGGGCTCGGCCAATGCTTTGACCGATGTCTCAAGATTTGACTTGAGCGCTCCTTTAGTTCCCTAGAGGTGTAGGCAACGGAAACTATTACCTCCTGAGATTGTCGGAATTTGTAGAGCTCTTCGTTCCTGACTACACTTCTTCTTGTTCTTGAACTGTGACTGCTTGAACCGATCTGGACTGTCTGATTTCTTGGTACCTACACTTTTCATCATTTTTTTTTCTTTTTTTATTTGAGCCATTTTTTCCTGTAGCGCTCTTTCGAGTTTTCACCACAGCCGGCCTTTTCCAGTCATTTTTGCCAATGGCGCCCTTTCGAGTTTTCACCACGTCCTGGGTGTTTGATCTTGCCTGCCCCTTGGCAGCTATCTGTTTTTACCCTCGGCGCCCTTTCGGATTTTCATCAAGTCCGCTGTATGCCCACTGTTTTTACTCGCAGCGCCCTTTCGGGTTTTCACTCCGCCCTCTTTGTTTAGGCACACATTTTCTTTTTCTCATTTTTTCTTTTTCTAAATCTTTGAATAACTGCGGCGGCTAGAGGTCGGGAATCCATCGTTGCCAGCCGATGGCAGTTTTTCAGCCCTTATCCTAAGTTACGATGATAGAGCTGTTGGTCTTAGCTAAAGACCCTTCTGAGATGAATGGATGGATGATTGTGTTTCTTCTTGGGTTGATTTTTCTTGGGTGCCTTGCTTTAGCTTCCCTTTTTCTTTCTCTTTTCTTCTTTTTTTTCTTTTGTATTCTTTTTCTCTTTTTTTTTCTTTTTTTCTTTTGAATCCCCTTATTTGAAACACTTGTTGGTGGACGGAAATGATTTCTCAGAGGCTTTAGCTTCGACCTCTTGACTTTAGCTCTATTAAAGTAACTCTTGATAAGGTCAGAATGACTTACCCACGAAAGATCTTCACTTTGTCGGCGTTGATTGGCTCAGGAAGATCCACCCCTCTCACGCTGGTGAGTCTGAGGGCGCCTCCGGGAAGTACTTCTCTGATGATCAGCGGCCCGTCCCACGAGGGTTTGAACTTTCCTCTGGGATCCGGAAGGTGCGATGGTAGAATCTTCTTCATGACCATGTCGCCTACCTTGAAACTTCTTTTTCGGACTCTCTTGTTGTAAGCCTGAGCAATCCTTTTCTGGTAACACTGAGAATGACTTAGCGCACGCATGCGCTTTTCATCTGCTAGCTGCAACTGATTGAATCTGGCCCGTTGCCATTCTCCTTCTTCAACTCCGCTTTCTAGTAACACCCGTAGTGATGGTATTTCCACCTCGACTGGTAGAACTGCTTCCATTCCATAAGTAAGCTCGAAAGGAAGAGAAAGAGAACGCAAGAGAAAGAGAGAGTGAGAGAGAGAGAGAGAGAGTGGGACGTTAGAGAGAGAGGAGAGAGAGAGTGAGAAAAGGTGGTGGTGCCGTTGCTTTGCTGTTGCTGCGCCACACCACTGCTGGATCCTGCTCCAGCCAAGAAAGAAGGAAGAAAGAAGAAAGAAGAAGAAAGAAAGAAAAAAGGAAGAAAGAAGAAAGAAGAAGGAAGAAGAAAGAAGAAAGAAGAAGGGATCTCTTCTCAATTGAGTCAACTCGCTAAGTCGACTCAGTTCGGTCCTTTTCAAGTTTAAGGGACATTACAAGTGAGTGATTCATCTCACAATTTTCTAGTTGATTTTCTCTTATCTTCTCATCGTAATATTTAAATTCGTTTTCGTTCTCTGTTATTCGACAATCGGATTATATGTAAGAATTTCGTTTTTCAACTCGTCTCCTTAATCAAGTCTTTTAATATTGTTTCTTTTTCTTTCCTATCATCGATAAGGGGATCTTAGGTATGGATCCAACTCCAGTCTCTGTTCTTAAATCGCATTTCATAATTGTTCATTCTTGATGTTTTTCTCAAAATTATCCTCTTTAGTTGTACATATCCAGATGTTAGATAAACTTGACGTGGGTTACCTTACACCACCATCTTCTCAATTTCTTTAATTTAAAACAGACTAAAAGTTTATATAAAGGATTACCTAAATAGAGAAACACATGCATGGTGTGATTGTACTTGAATTTTGGATATGCATAGTATGCTTGAAGAAGTGCTTCCATAACTCATGACATGTGCATCCATTTTTACACTGCGACAGAACAGGAGCATGGTTGATTTGACTCCTGGCATGCATGGTTGATTTGCCGCCTCGCTGTACCGGTTAGATGAGCATGGTTGATTTGCGACAGGTTCCCAATATTCAGTGGCAGCGAGTTCTGGTTGTTTCACTTATTGAGCATGGTTGATTTGCTCAGTTGGATCAGTGGTGCATGGTTGATTTGTCCACTGGCATGCATGGTTGATTTACCGCCTCGCTGTACCGGTTAGGTGAGCATGGTTGATTTATGACAGGTTCCTAATGTTCAGTGGCAGCGAGTTCCTAGACGTTTTATTGCTCTCACACGTATCATAACATACATGACATCGTAATAATCATGTTCCACTTATAATAAATCATAACCTCATCCTCGTATATTTCATACAATTCTATCCGTTGATGATTCGCCTCCTATTTCTTATTAACTGGAATATTACTTATGATGGAAATGACCTCACTAGGCTTTTAGCTCACCAAAATCACCACAGTTCTTGCAGGTTTTCAGGAAGAAAATGACGTAGATGGAACAGAGTATTCAAATGGTCACGTGTTACTCAACCGTCAACTGTAGTTGATTTATTTTATCTTGTAAAATTCAATGTAATAAGACATTAGTGGAAAAGAAACTTTATATTTGGAATTTATTTTAGTTATGCGATGTGTGGAATGGAATTTCCAGGAATCTATGCTCGAATTTTCAATTCACACCCTGGAACTCAGGCTTTGGGTTATTGTACTCGGGTTTCGAATTTCAGGGCATGACACCTAGCATACATCTTAATCAATCATGAATAAATTAAGAAATTAAACCATACAAAGCTAGATTAACAATGTGCTCAACTCAATCACAAACACAGCATGTATAGTGGTTCGGTCATGTCACGCCCCAAATTCGGTTTTCGACGTCCATTCGCTGTAACCCGAATTCAGAGGTAGCAGCCTCCGTAGTACCCCGATCTCGGATCCTAACCCCACACGCCAAGTTCCGATCCTGGGATACCACAAGGAGGATTTTAGGGTCTGAATTTTTTTTTTTAAAACATGAGCATCACCATATGAGTACCATCAAAGACGAATACAATATTTTCACTAAATCATTTCGTTTATATACAGTACTGAAAAGTAAATACACAATGCGTAATTATAAAAACTGTGCACAATCCGGCACCTCCTGCTACTGCACTCCCAACTCTAACTCAACGTTGCTGATACACTCTGGTATAACCTGCAGCGTAACAAACGCGCATAAGCTTCGAATGAAGCTTTGTGAGTGCGTGTGTGCGTGCACAATGCATATGACAAGCATGATAAATATCAGAGTAAGCAGTAAAGAATGATGAGAACTTTAAACCAAAACTTAGCCTAATTAGGCTACACGATCATGTGATATGAATAACCAGCCTACCACGGCTATACAAGCATGCAATACAGATAACTAGCCTGCCATGGCTATGCAAGCATGTAATACAGGTAACCAGCCTACCAAGGCTATATACTCATACTATGCAATGGCCTACAGGGCCTAATGTCACATACAATGATCCAATGCATGTATGTAAATCACCACCTCTCAGTACAGTGGTCCAAATACGAACAGTCATAACGCGATCACGTAAGCAATGCAGGACTCGGAACTGGTAGCTCGCCCAGTGTGGTAGCTCGCCCAGGCTTACAGCCCCGCCCACATCACACCCGCCCACGTAAGGACCGTCCCACACCATACAGAACATCAGTCACATCACTGATACCAATACCATCTCTGAAACGGAACATCACCGAGGTCTCACAGACCTCACTACTTACCAGTAGAATGCCAAAGCCTATCTGGTGCAATAGCGGACCTGCTCACAGCTGGTCAAACTCAACCCACTTTGCCAACACTCTTCTGGCAGGTTAGGTCAGACCTCCTTCCAAACTGACCACGTGCAGTGGAAAACACCGCCGTTTGGTATTTGGCATACTGGTGTATGATTAAACCACCCGGTCCTTGAATGGAGCACCCACCTTGGTACCAATGGGATCAGGGACTTTCACCCAGGGACATCTTTGGCATCCAGTTTAAAGATCACATATTTCCGGTGTTCTGCAAACCACGATGGAGCTGTGGTTGCAACTAGTAACCATGCTATATGCGGCACAAGCAGACGGTGCGAAATGCAACCATGCATACAAACGTGGGACGACATGCCCGTGCAAGTCTCCAAAGAGCACCATAAAACTATAAGGTCTCAAACACAAAGTCACCGTCAGCTGATAATGAATTGCACGACAATCACGACCGATATGGCCGGTTGATACAAGACAATCAGATGAGCCAAGCATTCATGATGCATGAGTTAAGTATACAGTATGAGTGCCAACAAGTAGTCCATCTACCACAATGGCTATAAATCAATCTAGTCAAACTTATTTGAGATATGATTAAGATGAGGGGATACATATGAATGATCGAGTCATAGTGCGGGATGTCGCTAGCCAGGGAATCTCGCACCAAAGGCTACAAGGTATGCTAAGTTATGCCTACCATACAGTGTAGGTCAGGATGATAGATTCCTGTCCTCGAATAGTCCCATACCTATTGGAGAGGTTTGCGATAGAGAGCATGTGAATTACATTTGCGCGACTACATCTCGAATGCTTTATGAATGCGTTTATGCCCTAGTGGTCCTCAACTAACAATGGTGATTCGGGATGCATACTCATTACACATGCATGGTGATCGTCAAAGCATATACTATATAGATCGCATAAGAGTATTCCAAATAACACTACGTGTGGCAACAGACATACTAAAAATAGCATAAAAAGATAATTCACTTATAATACAAGCAAACATAAAGAGATAAGACTCTAAATGGATGGTATACAACAACACAGACGGTCCAACAACTGAACGGTGTGGATTAACCTTCAATATTCAGATAACCCAAATGGAAAGAAAATGATTGAAAACACTACCGATACATCAAAGTTAGAACCTACTTGAGCGGCAAGAGTGGAATACTCAAAATCATGCCGAGACCCATAATCCTGTAGTACAGTGGAGATGAACACAATAATGGTCCGTAAAAGGAATGTCATAGAAAGGGTTGCAAGATAGACATGTCATGACAGAGGATTATAAATGGTAGGGTAATCTACGATAGATGGTCAATACAATGAGGTCCAAAAAGGGACAACAGGTCTAATCCTCATACTACAAGATATGCTCCATACAATAGATGGCCTAGATGACATACGAACGTCAAGGATGAGCCCCACACTCGCCCTAAAGGTAAACGGACAGTGTGGATGGGATATACACGATATGGTGGTCTTTAATAGTTGGGTATAAGGGTAGAAGGGGTGAGTCATATGAGTATACAAGCTGAGTTATCAAGATCAATCAACATGGTGAGTCAACAAGGTGAGTCAATAAGGCAGGTTGATAAGGCGGGTCAACATGGTGAGTTAACAAGGTGAATTGACAAGACGGTTCAACAGGGTGAGTTTAAGAAAGTAGCCCTGTGACTTCGGATCGAGCAAACTCTAAGGATGACCTTTCAATAAGGGTTTACACAACTAATCATCAAGGTGGATACACGGGATGGACAAAGCGGTCATTCGAACATGCACACTAAGGTGGTCGCAAGGGCCATCCTGTACATAACATGCTAGGGTCCAGTCATTCGGATGGTTTGGTTCAAGTACAAATTTAAGGCGGTCCTAATCGATGGGCAACATACATATCGCACCATAGTGGCCAATGGCTGACGTGGATAGAACACATGCATAACAAGGTGGACCCGTGGTTGGGTATAACCGTACCAAGGAGTGGGGGAGTCACATAAATCAATGGGCCCCAACAGTTTGGGATCAACTCGATATTTGTGCTTTCCCACTAATCAAGTGAGATGGCAACCAAACACCATGGTGGGGCCCGCACACCACACGTGTGGAACCCCACCCATGGTTGGGTGACTTATGAGCAGGAAGAATGGCAAATAAACATAACAGACGGGTCCTGTAAAGTTTCCAATGGTAGGCATTCAATCACCCTTATTTACTACGTGTGGCCCACTCAAAACTGGGCCCACACCTCTGCCAAGAAGAACGACAAAGTATACCCAACATTCATCAAGGTGGGACCCAAAGTTGGGCCCCATCACCTTTGGTTAGATGGATAAATAAACATTACAATGGCCCCCAAGGAAGGTTTCAAAGGTGGGCATCAATGACCACTGTTTCCTACAATGTGGTCCACTTGAGGTTTGGATTGCCTCATCTTTTCTTGGAGGGCCCATGGACTAAAATAATATGGAAAAACAGATGGGCGGCATAGATAAAACAGATACATCGTGGTGGGACCCACAGGGTAGGTCACTTGCTGGGCAGCGTGCCAAAGCACGCTGCTTAAAGCATGGCACCCAAATGGGCCCCAAGAGTTTTAAATCAAACTGATATTTTATTTTCTCCTTCATCCATATATATGTGATCTTATGAACAGGTTGAATGACAAATAAACATCACTGTAGGGCTGGTAAGATTTCAACGGTGGAGATCATTATTCCCACTATTTCCGTGGCATGGTCCACTTGACATTTGGATATGCTTAAATTTTGGCTCAGCCACTAAAATGAGCTGGAAAAACATATGGACGGAATAGATAAAGCGCATACATTCTAGGTGGGTCCCACGAGTGGACCACCTGCTGGGCAGCCCAACCAGCCCACGGCCAGCGCCCCTTCTTTTTTTTTTCTTTTTTTTTCTCTTTTTAAGTGGGGTCCACATAAGCTTTCGATCAAGCTGATATTTTTGTTTTCCCTCCTTACATGCATGTGTGAACTCATGAACAGGTTGGATCTCAAATAATCATCATGGTGGGCCGCAGGAAGGTTTTAAGGTTGGGGTCACTATCCTCACTGTTTCCTCTCAAGTGGGGTCCACTTGAGATTTGGATCTGTCTCATTCTTGAGATCATACCTTAAAATGATCTCCCCAAATGGATGGACGGTGAGGATATGGCACAAGCATCAAGGTGGGACCCACAGAGTGGGACCAGCTGGGCAGCGAGCCCAGCGTCCGCTTCCCTTCTTCTTTTCTTTCTTTCTCTCTCTCTTTTTTTTTTGTTTTCAATGGTTTTCATCGAGTGTGGCCCATGTAAGGGTGATCCACTCCGTCTATCAGCTGGGCCATCTCATGGTGGGCCCAATGAGCTCAATATTGGGTATATGATCCGGTCTAGAAACATTAAGGTGGGCCAAATATTTTACAGCAGTAGACATCATTATTTCCACTGTTTCATGTGGTGCGGTCCGTTAAAAATTTAGATCGGCTTCATCCTTCGGCCCCGGCCATAAAATGATCTGGGAAAACCGATAGACGGTGTGGATACAACAAAAACATCAAGGTGGGTCCCACGAGTGGGGACCCCATTCCAGCCGTCCTGACACTGGATGGTTCCAGCGTCCCAGACGCTGTGAACGTCCAGCGTCTGGACGTTCTTTCACTATTTTTTTTCTAAGTTTATTTCAGGTGGGGCCCACTTAGGGAAGATCCAATCCATTCATCAGGTTCCCCAACTCATGGGGAGCCCATAGAGTCCAATATTGGACTAGTGATCTCGTCTACAAACATCACGGTGGGCCACGGAAGTTTCGACAGTGGGCATCCTTGCCTTCACTGTTTTCTATGGTGTGGTCCACCTGAGATCTGGATTTACTTCATTTTTGGTACCCAGCCTTAAAATGGGCTGGAGAAACAGATGGACGGCATTGATCAAATACATGCATAAAGGTGGGTCCCATGAGTTGGCCCCAATGCTAACGCCCAAATTGGGCTAGGCGCTGCTGGGCAGCAGCGTCCTCTGGACGCTGTCTGTCCAGCGGCCTCCTCTTCTCCCCTATTTTTTTTAATAATAATAATTATTATTATTATTATTATAATAGTTATGTGGGGCCTATACATGGATGATCCAGCCCATCCATCTCATTGCCCATCACAAGATGGGCCCAAGGAAAGAAAATGAAAGGTAAACGAGAAGAGGGGGGAAGTTTGCACTCACAATGATGGTTGGACGGTTGGATTGCCGATCGGACGGTCCAGATGATGATCGGGGTCCTCCAAGCTTGATCTCCTCCTTTAATTTCTCTAACTCTCTCTTTCTCTCTCTTGATCTCCCTCTAAATCTCTCTACTTCTCTCTCTTCTTTCTCTTCTCTCTCTCTCTCAAATCTCTTTCTCTCTCCTAGCAAACATGGAAAATGAGAAGGCCACCCCCCCTCCCCCCCTACGTATGGCTCTTGTATGGGAAGAGGCGGGTGCATGATGTAATGATGATGATGATGGGAGAGGACATGGGAGGAATGGGTTGGAGTTGACTTTGGTGAGAGAGGAATGGGATAGGTATGGTGTGTGTAGGCTAGGGTAATGATAGGGGTATGGGTGAGGGTGATGGTGATTGATTTGACATGTTATTGGGATTTGTGCAAGTGGGGCCCACGCCACACGCGCGTTGCGCGACCTACCTCGAACTGCACAAAAGTACGCATCTTACACACCGGGTATTGCAATGGGGCGTGCCGCGCGGCGTTGGAATCGTGGCACCCGCACGGTCGCAAGGGTACAAGTCGTAGGTCGTTGCGGTACTAAATCAGGGTCGCGATCAAGGCTCACTAATCTGGTCCATCCGGGACGTACTGGTACCGGAAACTAAACGTACGGAGGCAATTCAGGGTACGGGTCTTACAGGTCACCCTACTCCACTCCCGGTTTAAGTACTCACCCTTATGAGCACACCGGCATTCACTAGGGAGTTTAAATCTGGTTCCTCCCAACCAAGGTATTTAAACGGTTCCATCCTACTGGAGAGTTTAACAAGATTCCTCCCAACCTATAACGGAGATTTCAAGGTTCATCTCTCAACCTAGGAATTTGACAAGGTTCCTCCCAACCTTTTCGGTTTCAATCCAAGAACCTAGCGTATACTCCCGCTGGAGGCCCCCCACGGAGACTAGATCGAGTTTGTAGATCCAAACTCTCACACTCAATCCTCACTGAGGAAGGAGTGCAACCAAACTCTCAATAAGACAACTTACTTGTCGGATGAGTCATTTATTCAACACCGCTTTGGGTAGCTTGATCTTCGTTCTCCCGCGCTTCGATCAACTCCCTTTTACTCTCTCGATCGTGTTGTCGCTGCGTTGCTAATGGTTCAGCTCCACTTGATCAATCACCTTGCATGTGATGCCTTTGAGATGCCCAAGGTGATAGGAAGGTAAGTTTGAGAAGTTTACAACTAATGAGAATGTGTTGTCTAGAGTTGCTTACCTACAAAAATCTCATCTTAGAGCTTTGGATAAGGATATGACTATCAAGAAGGATCCAAATTCTAGAGATCAAGAGGGGTTGAAGGTAATCTTTTACATGAGCTTGGAATGCTTAATTCTTGTGTGAAATCACAAGGAATATGCCTTGCAATGGTTAGAGATGGAGCCTCTAATGATCTCCAATAATGGTGGCTTCAATCCTCTCAAAATCCCTCTCATTGCCCTTAAAAATGAGTCAAGCCTTTAAATAAACAAAGCCCCAACGACTATAAAACGGCTCTTTCCGATCGGCCGATTGATTGTTCGAATGGGGTCCTCGACCAGTCGAATTAACTGCCCAGGACATATGACATGCTGTCTCAAATTGATCGGTCGTATTAAGTTTATAGACTATTTTTTCAATTGAAGCTCACTGTCCACTTTGTGCCATTTGCTGACCGGTCGGGCGACCTAGGTCATGAAAACTGCGTATTTTCAGTTATGTTTTGCAGCAGTTCATGCAACCTCTTGGCCATTAAATTAGTAATCTTTTGGGACACCTAGGGCCAATCTAAGATGACTAAGGGTATCCTAATAGTCACGGTCATCTAAAGGTTATGGTTTTGGTTTGGTTCAAGGTTAAGGCTCACCAAGGCATCTCTTTTACCTGTTTTCTTCTTTCTTGTTGCAGCTGGTCCGTCTTGAGTCTTCGGTCTTCGTCTTCATTAAGCCCAACCGACACTAAACTCACTGACCTAAGTGATTGATAAACAAGGTGCACTAGTATGCCATAGAAAAGTGCACTAACAAAACCTTCATAGGGCTCACTGTGTTGTTTATTTACCGTCCAACCTGTTCATAATGTCACACAGATATGGATGAAGGGAAAACATAAATTTCAGCTTGATCCAAAACTTATGTGGCCCTTAAGAAGTTTTTAATGGTAGATGTTCAATCAACATTGTGTGGTCCTCTTTAACCTTGAATCTACCTCATTTTGGAATCATACCCTAGAAATAATCTTCATAAATGGATGAACGTATGGCATAGATAAAACCCATGCACCATGGTGGACTCCATAGAGCCCTTGCCTGGACCTATTCTGTCCAGGCAGGATGTGATCCGCTTCTGAGGGGTGCACCATAAGGTCATATGCACAAAACTGGCTGTGAAATGCTTGCTTTTGTAACTGCCTTTCTTAATAACCAACAAAATAATTGTAATAAACTTGCTTCTTATGAACAATTTCTTTCCTGTCTTTAAGATTAGAGGATCAGCTAAATGACCCCTTGGAGACCTTGTGAAAAGGTTTTAAGGAAGAAAGCTGTGGAGGAAATCTGTAAAACAGAAAAATATGCTAATTGGTGCTTAAACATGTAAATACGTCTCCTTCTATTTTTCCCCAACTCTTGAAGATTCACAAAATCAGTGGTGCATTGCTTACTGTTTGAAGGAAGCGGATTGCATACTGAGTAACTCAGTATGCTTTATCACACCGAGTTAACTCTTTTAACCATTGATTTCCTTGGACAATGTTTGGACGGCGCAAATCATCATATTAAAGTAATTTTAGTGATGTAGTTGACAATCTTTTTTTTTTTTGGGTATCATCAGTGGGCCATGTGCCCAATAGATTAGTAGCATAGTGACACACATGTTACATATGTGACTCTTGGAAGGATTTTAGATGTAATCCAAGCTTCTACCTTGGATTGCAAACCCCCTTGTCGAGGGGTTTTAAAACCCCTTAGATTTAAAACCCCCAGTTGCTTTATGTGCCAAATGCACCAAGGGGATTTGAAACCCCCTCAAATCCCCCCAAACCCATGGTGCCAAACAGGCCCTTATCATACAGAGTAAACTCTTCTTGGCCCACTGTAAATGTATGTGTCGTGTATATGCCGTCCATTCATTTTCTTCAGCTCATTTTAGGGGTTGAGCTCGAAATTGAAGCATATTCAAAGCTCTAAGTGGAGCACACCATAGGAAATAGTCACCTTTGAAACCTTCCTAGGGCCCATAGTGATGTTTATTTGTCATCCAACCGGTTCATAAGGTCATACATACATGGATGAAGGGAAAACACAAATATCAGCTTGATCCAAAACTTTTGTGGCCCCAAAGAAGATTTCAACGGTAGGGATTCACACAGTTTCCTGTGGTGTGGTCCACTTGAGCATTGGATGTGCTTCAATTTTGGGCCCATTCCCTAAAATAAGCTCTTAAAATGGATGGATGGCATGGATAAGACACATAAATCACAATGGGGCACACAGACTTTACTTAGTACACTATAACTTACGGAGTTACTCAATAGGGCAATGTATTTCCTTTTTTTAAAGAGTTTGTACGGGGAGTCATTAGTAGACCTGGCAAAATTCGACCCGACCCGCTAACCCGACCCGACCCGACCCAGATTTTTCTAGTTTAGGGTTGGAAAATTTGACCCGAATTCAATTTTTGGGTTGACCCGACCCGACCCGGATTTTTATGGGTTGGGTTAGGGTTAAAGGTGACCCGACCCGACCCGACCCGAATCATATAAGGGTTAAGTAGATTTCACACACCCTGCTAAATGATGAACGTAGTGGATTTCACTTCTGATACAAGTAGGCCCCATTTTTATTGATTTTAGAAACCGGATGAACAATACATAATAAATACATAAAAGATGAGCCCCATGGTAAGGCCGCACTATCTTAGGTGTGGTCGGGGTCTCACCTAATCCACTTTCGCCAGGACATACCTAGAGGGGTGTGGATCTGCTAGTCCAAGCAAATGATGGTTTCAAAGCTTTGTGGGTCCCACTATGAATGTATTTTTTGATCCAGCCGGTCCATACATTTTTTCATCTGATTTTAAGTTACTGGCAAAAAAATGAGACATAAAAATCTCAGGTGGACCACACCATAGGAAAACGGTAGAGATTGAGCTTCCACGTGGATGTCCGTGGCAAATCCACGGAAGTTTTGGATCAAGCTGATATTTGTTTTCCCTTCATCAATGTCTACGTGAGCTTGTGTACACGTTGGATGAAAAATAAACATCACTTCAGGTCTTAAAAACGTTTCAACGGTGGAAATCATTATACCCACTGTTTCTTGTGGTATGGTCCACCTGAGTTTTGGATATGCTTCAATTTTGGTGTCAACCCCTTAAATGATCTGTAAAAGAGGATGGGCGGTGTAGATAAACTACATACATTTACAGTGGGCCCAACTGAGTTTACTCATACGATAAGACTGCACTTAGTAACTCAGGACGCAATCCGATTTCCAAGTTTGGCGCTGGCGAGAAAAATTTTGCTACACCCGCGAGTTAGCTACGCTAGCTACACCGGGCGTAGCAATGACCCACCATGATGTATGTGTTGTATCCACGCCATCCATCCATTTTGTGAGATCATTTTAGTGCATGACACCAAAAATGAGGCAGATCAAAAGCTCAAGTGGACCCAGCAAAGAAAATGGTGGGGATTGAACGCCAACCATTAAAAGATTATTGGGGGCCACTTGAGGTTCAGATCTGCCTCATTTTTGGTTTCATGGCCTAAAATGATGTCGCCAAATGTATGAACGGTGTGGATCCAACACATACATCATTGTGGGGTCATCGCTACAACCGGTGTAGCTAGCGTAGCTAACTCGTGTTTTCTCGGCGCTGGCCGACTCTTTTCTAAAAAGAGATATTCTCTCCCCTTTTCCAGCCTTGAGTTGATTAAACGGACAGCGTCCGTTTCTGCTTGATGTGGCCCACCATTGGTGGTCATGTGTTTGATCTAAGTCATCCATCATGTCCAACGCATATGTTTGACCAAACCCTAGGAAATGGGCCTCGCTTCTATTCATTGTAAGGTCCGCAGTGCAAAGCTGAAGTTGGGATGTCGAAATAAGTTTTATCTTTTAAGCAGTCTAGTTATCCCTTGATCGTGATCGGTGTGGGCCACAGTTAGATGAGCTGAGCCTTCCATCATGTCTGGGAGTCGAATCCGAGCTAATATCTGCCAGGACCTCATGTTGAAACTCTCGATTGGACGCTAAAGTCCAGGCACAAAGTGCCGAGTGCGGTCGTTTACCTGAAACGTAAACTTTTCGTTTCTTCGATCTGTGGCCCACCTAAAGTTTGGATTTGACTTATATTGGAAACTCGTGTCCTGATGAAGTTTGGAAAAACATATGGAAGAAGTAGATCTCACAGATGAACCCCTGTGGCCATACTTCCAATCCATGCATGTGCACTGGTGGAGGTGCACCAGCGGCGCACCAGACCTGGGCCTCAACCAATCGGGTGCTGCGGTGCTGCCCCGATAGCTTCCTGAGAGAGGAAGGTTTCCTCCTTCCTTTCCGTTTCTCCATCCTGCGGGCGTTTTTAACGTACGCCGGTACAAGCATCCGTGCGTGTCATTGTGGCCCACCATCACAGACCAACTCAACGATCTGAGCCGTCCATCATATAGGACCTTTGATTCGTACCAGAATCCAATCATCACCACATGTGAATACACCCCAGCATGCGCACAATTTCTGGTGCAAAGTGAGATGCACGGGAGAAATTTTCTCGAAAATGGCAGTTTCGTTTCTGCCCGATAGCTGGCAAATCCGAGAGATCTTTTCTCTCTTAATCATAGCCGTTTGTTCAACAAATCACAGCCATTCATTTTAGGGCATGCAGCTGATAAGGTGAGGCATTCTCAGTTCTCGCAATAGGCTTCCGTTTCCAGCCACTTCTGCCCAAACCGGAAGGAGTGTGGGGGAAGAGAAAAGAATAACAGAGAGAGAGCACCTCTTCCCAAACCGGAAGGAGTGTGGAGAGAGAGAGGGAGAGAGAGAGAGAGAGAGAGAGAGAGAGAGAGAGAGAGAGAGAGAGAGAGAGAGAGATTGGAGGAGAGTGATTGTATGCTGTTGGGTTCTAGTAAGCTTTGGGCCAGCTGTTGGGCATAGTTGCTAGGTAGAAGCAAACCGAGTGGGGTGTTGTTCACACTTCCAAAATCGAGCCGGGCCAGCCATCGCCGTGGTACAGGCATTGCTGGGACAACCATTTGGCCGTGGGCCATTTCAAGTAGCAATCTCAATCGTTGGAACGTCCAACTTGCCGGTTTCCCCCAAACCAAAAGCCTATCTAGTGGATTGAAATTCATCTCAGGTTCATCATATTGATCTAGTTGGGGAATTGAATCCGAATCAGACATCAAATCTGCTCATTAGGAATTGAGGATTGCACCATCCTTAGGACTCTTGATACATTCAAGTCCATTCGGTTTTACTTGAGAAGGTGATGATTCCTTTCCTTGGGCTTTCCACCCATTTGTTGGTTGAGTAATAATTTCTATTTTAATTCTTGTTATTAAATGATTTATGTTAATAGCACGCTTAGTCATTATATGAGTTGAAACATGCTTAGTTTGTACTTGAGTTTCTTATACCTATTGGTTACATAAATCGATATATTTAACTTGTGCTTAGCTCAAATACCTTGATGTTCATATGAATAATTGATATAGATTTATGTTGCAAAGGCTACTTATATGCTTGAGCATGTTGATTGGAATAAACTCTCACATCTTTGAATTATTCATGTAGTTAGATTTGTCTCTTCAAGTTATGATGGTTCTCTCTCATTTAATAAGCCATTGTTATTCTTTCTAATTGTCACAAACAGAGGTTTTACTGGATATTTTAATTTACCTTGCAGTGGTCTAATCATGTCAGTCTCACTGGATAGTGATAATGATGATATTGAAGTTATTGAAAAAAATTCTATAACCGAGGCAACATCCAAACGATCAAGAAAAAATCGTTCTAGTGTTTGCGATGAATTTGAAGTGATAGTCATTGGAAAAGATGGCAGGAAAAGAGCCAAATGTAATCATTGTGGTCAGCAATACATAGCCGAGGGTGCCTATGGAACTACCAACCTAAAACGGCATTTGAAATCTTGTGTACGACGAACAAATAAAGATGTGCGACAAATGTTCTTGTCATCTACGAGTGGACAAGCAGGTGGCTCTTTAATTTTGAAACCCTCCAACCTTGATCAAGACGTATTTCGTGAGTTAATGGCGAAAGCTATAGTAAAACACAACTATCCATTTCAGATAGTGGAGCATGATGGGATGAGGGACATTTTTACTTATCTTAACCATGATATCAAAAATATAACTCGCAACACGGCAAAAGCTGATGTCTTGAAATTATATAAGAAACAAAAAAAGAAAGCTCAAGAATCATTGAAAGAAATGCCTGGAAGGGTCAGTCTTACTTCAGATCTTTGGACCTCCATTACAACGGATGGATATATTTCCATCACAGCACATTTTATTGACAAAGAATGGAAGTTACAGAAAAGGATTTTAAATTTCAGAGCGATGACGCCTCCACATTCGGGTGTCGCTATTACTGAAGTAGTGTCTACTTTATTGAATGAGTGGGATATAGAAAAAAAAATATTTTCCATCACATTAGACAATGCGTCATCGAATGAGAGGTTTGTTGAATGTTACAAAGGCCAACTAATGCTAAAGAATGCACTATTATTGGATGGTGAGTTCTTTTTTGTGCGTTGTTGTACACATATTATAAATCTTATAGTGCAAGATGGTTTGAAAGAAATTGATGAAGCTGTTGTAAAAGTTCGAGAAACCATCAAGTATATCAAAGGCAGCCAACTAAGAAAAAAAAAGTTTGATGAGTGTGTTAAACAATTTTCTTCTCAAAGTAAAATGGGATTGCGTCAAGATGTACCAACTAGGTGGAATTCAACATATTTAATGTTGGAGAGCGCAATTACACATCGCAAAGCAATATGTCATTTGAAGTTGTGTGATGCAAATTATACATATTGTCCCAGTAACATGGAGTGGATGGTCATTGAAGAAATTGCAAAATTCTTGAAGATTTTTTGTGATGTTACAAATATGTTTTCGGGAACCAAATATCCAACGGCAAATTTATATTTTTATGGCGTGTGGCAAATTGAAATGTGCATTAGTGAAGGGATGCAAAGTTCACGTGGATTCATTAAAACGATTGCATGGCAGATGAGGGACAAGTTTGATAAATATTGGGATGATTATAATATTCTATTTACTATTGCTGTTGTTCTTGATCCTCGATATAAAATGAAGTTAGTTGAGTATTGTTATGTCAAGCTTTATGGCATTGATGATGCTGAGTCATATATAACACGCATTCGTAAGAAGTTAGATGAGCTTTATAAAGAATATGCACATCACTCTTCAACAGCCCCATCAAGTACACAAGACGTTCCCTTAGCTTCGAGTGCCAGTTTGAATAGCTTTACTGATCCATTGCAGGTATTTTTATTTAAAAAGTTAACTTTCATGTTCATTATAATTTAATGCATTTATATATTCATTTAACTAATACATATTTTATTGACATATAATGTAGGAATTTAAGAATTTTTCTAAATCCACAAAGTCAAAATCAGAGTTAGATTTGTATTTGGACGAGCCTCTTTGTGAACAAGAAGATTTTAATATTTTAAAAGATTGGAAGCGCAGTCAATATCGTTACCCTCAACTTGCTGCGATGGCTCGAGATATATTGGCTATTCCTATTTCAACTGTTGCTTCCGAGTCAGCATTTAGCATTGGAGGGAAGGTCCTTGATCAAACTCGGAGTGTTCTTACATCAGAAAATGTTGAAGCATTAATATGTACAAGAGATTGGTTGTATGGGTCAGAAGGTAACTAATTTTATTACCAAAATTAATTCTATTTGATATTTTGTTAGTGCATGAAATAAATTATTATTTTTCTTTTTCAAAATAGATAAACTGATTGATGATGATATTAATGACGCGATAAGAATCGACGTGTCCGAAGCATCATCCTATAACTCTAACGGCATTGATGCTTAAAGAGGTATGCTTTAAATCTGCACTCCATTCTCCATTTATTTTTCTCTTTCAGTATTTGCATGATAGAAATACTTTATAAGAAAGTTTTGATTTTTTTTTTTTTTTTTTACATATAGGTAACTTACATACCTATTAAACATGGATGGTTTGGTTTTCAATTGAATGCTAGTGTTTTATGCATCTAGTTTAATCTACAAATTGGTTAGTTGATCATTAAAATGTGGGTCAACCTGACCCGACCCGGTTAAATTTGGGTTGGGTAAGGGTTGGGAGAATCCAACCCGAATTCAATTTGGGTCGGGTTAGGGTTGAGGTGGAAATGACCCGACCCGAACTTGACCCGACCCGAACCCGACCCGACCCGACCCATTGCCACCTCTAGTCATTAGATTCCTCATTGCTTCTTTCAAGCAAAACTATGATATTATAATATTGTCGGTTGGCATTCAGTGACTCTCAGAAATGTTTAAGCATAGAAGGAAATGATAAAATATTAAGAGAAAGTACAAGTTGACTCAGCGTTTTGGTAATATGATCTAGGAAGCTTCTTTATTTTTTTTGTATGCTGCACACCCATAGATTGGATGAATATGTCGTCCTCGTCATCATCTAAGCCTTATTCTAACTGGGTTGGGCTTGGGCTGCACTAGTTTGGCCTGTCATGGGCTCAGGCCAGGTTCGGGATTGAGTTGAAAAACATGAGCCGTGCTTGGACAGAGCTTCAGCCGGCCCTAACTCAGCCCATTGACACCCCTACTCTGATATCATGTCAAATCACCACTTTATCGAGAAGCTTGAGTGGTTAGAGGATATTGTATCAATGTATATTAAGGGACTTAAGCACTCCAACTATTTGTGAGTTTCAGGGACCCTTAGAATTTCACCTATCTTGAACTAAAAGGCCATACAGTGCTGCGGTTGTTGGTCTTGTTACGATCACTCAGTCAAGTGACTCGATCGAGTTTGACAGAACTCACTCAATCGAGTTTGTGCATGGGTTGAACAAAGAAAGAAATCATTAGATTGCGATCCTAAAACATCCCTTCAACATTATCGGCATCTGCATCTGAAACGTTTCCTCCTTTCAGATTCACTTGGCCAGTAAACAACTATAATTGAGTTTTGGACTACGCAGGTTCTTGCATGAGCTGGAAACGTCTTGTAAACTTCTAGGCCTAAATGCCTGACAACAAGCTAGGCCCAACTCTGCCTAACTTAGTCAAGGATCAAGGTAGTTCACAACACCACCCAGGCTGTGGAGTCCACAATGTGTATATGTAAAATCCACTTCGTCCATCCCTAGAGAACCCTTCTGATCACCTTACGTATACAGATCAACCTTATAAAAAGACTCAAATGGGCCACACCAATGGGAATAATGTAAAATTACTTTCAAAACCTTCAAGCTATAGTCAACCTTATAAAAAGACTCAAATGGGCCACACCAATGGGAATAATGTAAAATTACTTTCAAAACCTTCAAGCTATAGTCTACTCATATGATAACTTTCAAACTATTAAGTACATTTGAAATTCAGCCCTTTCAACAGGTTGGTCCCACCAAGAGGATCGTCTAGTGCAATGGTCATTCCTATCTACACATCAACTGGGCCACAAAATATAAAACAATGTTTGGGCATTGGTAATAGTGAAACAAAATGCTAGTCCACTCAATGAGTGGTTGTTATAAAAAAAAAAATTCAAAAGGTAACGATCCTGATGGGCCAAGCTATTAGACTGATTGGATTTCGTCTAAACATAAAAGGTTGAATGTTATCTCTGGTTGGACCTTAATTTATAGTCTAGCCGGTTGTACTTAAGAGTCTTTAAAAAGGAAAAAAAAAAAAAAAAAACTGCCTCCCCTTGACTTTTTATATGCCATGGTGATCTGTACTTTATATTCACTCTGACCATTAGATGTGTAATTTCATATTTGGCTCAGAGCAAAAGAAGTAGGCTGACTTATGATTTAGGTGGGCCACATTAAGGGATATTTTTTTTCTTTCTTCTAAGGGGATCATGTTGGGTTAGTCCCACATAGGCTGAAGGGGATTATCATTCAGGAAACTTTAGACATTTATGATGAAAGGAGCTTGATATACTTTGGGGTCACTCCAACTAGCTGGTTAACCTTTTGTGTAATGGCCCTAACAACACTGATATTAGAACAAGGTTATCCATCCAAGCCCACACCATGGTTGGGACCCCAATTTCCGAGAGCCCCACATCCGTGTAAGAGGGGGGTTGTTGGGTTAGTCCCACATAGACTTGAGGGGACAATGAAAGGAGAATATACATCACTTAGGACTGGCGTACGCTGGATTGCATCCAACCCCCGCCTGACCGAAACCGGTTCAGACAGGGGCTCCGTCAGGCCACCCCTAATGCATCGGTGTTATCCATGCCTTTCAGATATTTTAAAGGTATGATTCAAAAAGTCAGATCAAGGATGCGGATCGTATACTGAGGCTCGACCCCGGACGGTGCTCTGACCCACCCCGGACAGTGCTGACTCAACACCGGACGGTAGTCTGACCCACGCCGTACCCATGTAAGAGAGCTCACGTGCACCACGCTTGCGTTAAATTGGACTGTATGGTCTAACACACTCTCACAACAGTACAGGGCGGCTTCGGTGGAACCCTGGATCCACGGGGTGGGTGGGAACCTAACTGTGGGGTCGACTGTGATGTATCATGTATGTGACTATGTATGTGATGTATCATGTATGTGTCTCGCCTTCTAGCCCAGCTCCAAGACGCCTAAGCGTTTCAACAGCGGGTCTCAGGTTCGAGAGTTATGGAGAGACACTAACCCCACCGGTGGGTGTATGCACTTATCATGGGGCCCACCTTGATGTATGCATTACGTATCTATGCAGTTCATTCATTTTTCCAGATCCAATTATTAGGTGGGCCAAACCATAAGAAATAATCTACTCTCTTGACTGTTCATTTTAGGGCATGATTCAAAAAATGAAGCAGATTTAAATCCCAGATCGGCCGTAGTAAAGGCAACGGTGGTGATTGACTGTTAAAAACTTCTTGTGCACTATAGAGGCTCTGGATCAAGATGATATTTTTGCAGTCGCATTGTCTAGGTGCTTGTGACCTTATCAAACAGCTTGGATGGCAGATAAACATTCCAGTGGAACTTATGAAGTTTTTAATGGTGGGGATTCAATCAGGACTATTTCCTATAGTGTGGTCCACTTAATTTGAGTCAACTTCATTTTTAGGATCATGCACTATGAGCTGTCAAAATGGTTGTACGGTGTGGATTTAAGGCACATACATCATTGTGAACCCCACAATCTGAGGTCCCACCCACCTTGGTGGATCCGGGTCCTAGCCTTATCTGCTTTGAATCTCATCGTCGAAGCGATTGGGTGGTGGTGTGCCACACACCACCGTGGTGTGTCAACGTTGTGAGCCCCACCATGATGTATTTATCATATCTACACCGTCCTCTTATTTGGTGAGATTATTTTATGGAATGACCCTGAAAATAAGTCATGTCTAAAGCTTAAGTGGATCACACCACACAAAAAGCAGTGGGGACAATAATTCTCATTGTTGAAACATTCCTAGGCCCCACCATGATGTTTATTTTCCATTGAAACTTTTCATGAGGTCACAAACACATGAATGAAGGGAAAAAACAAATATCAGATTGATCCAAAGCTTCTGTCATCCTCAAGAAGGTTTCAATGGTAACCTTCGAACCCTCTGCTCTATGCAGTGTGGTCCATTTGAACTTTGCATCTATCTTATTTTTGGATTCAAGTCTTGAAATATTCCCTCCAAATGGACAGACAGTTTGGATGTAACACATACATCATGGTACATCATGGTGGGCCACAGAACTTGATGATGCCAACACACCACACCCACACCTTTGGGACAGTGGTGGACGAGGAGGTGGCTATCAGTAGTATAGTATACTGACAGTGCTGACTCAACATGGTGCTCTGACCCGAATCAGGTGTTACCCGGGGAACAACTTAGTGCATGTTACCCCTACCATGTGGGCCGTTCATCCACTTCTCCAGCTCATTTGAGGATGGGGTTCCGAAGATGTACATCCAAATCTCAAGTGGACCATCCTACTGAAAAATGGTGGTGATTGAGTGCCTCACCATTAAAAATTCCAAAGATCCCATCGTTAGGTTTTAGTAATGTTTATTTGCAATCCAACCTGTTGATAATGCCAAGAAGATTTGGATGAAGGGAAAACATAAATAATAAAGTAAACCTTAGGTAGAAGTATCAGACTCCAACTCTAACTAAAACACTTAAACAACGTGACTTACTATAAATAGTAAACTTACTTTTTATAGAGGTCTCCTATTCATACTGAACTTAATGGTTTTTTGCCAAAAATAAAAAGTTTTCAATCCGACCCAACCACATTGTTCTACTAATTATTCTAAGCAATTTTCATGTTGGGCACGACTTCTAAAACCTTATGGATCAAAAGATATAATTAAATCAAAACTTACTACTTATAGTTAAATCAAACTAAAACTAGGCTAATGACCGACAATCTGATCAAATCTTGTGAATACGGCATGGGAAACCTGGTTGGTTGTCTTAAGTAGCTCGAGCTACCATAAAATCATATATTATACGTCCAAAAACTCATCTCGATTGTGAGATACGACTGTTTTATGGTCTTAACAACCTGGATCACTTCCATCTCTAATCAAGCTTCTTGTGGTCCATCTTGAGCATGAACATGTCTACTACCCGCTCTACATCACAAATGTTGGAAGTTGGTATATGTGCTTGATCTCTTCGGGTAGGTTGAAAAAAAGGAAACATGGACTTGAATTGGATCAAAATGTGGTCGCTACCACCGCTGTCCATGAGCAAGAAGTACGATGGATAGGAAGAGTGCCAACACTGGGCTTGGCCATATAATTAGTGGATTGGAAGCAAACTAGTGCGTGCATCCGGACGTCCATTGTGTGGCCAAGTAGTGATTCAATGTACTCACCATGGGCTTCGATGTATTCAAAGATCTTGGTTAGTATCTCATCATCCGTGACGTTTGTTGGGGCCCCTCGTGGAGGTGGGACCTACATGCATGGGCCTAAGTAGTTTTTTTAGCCAAGCAAGCTAAAATGAGAGAAAATAGTGCTTTTTGCCTAGAGAGAGTTCTAGCAACAAAAAAATAGAGTTTTTCTTTCTTGGAGAAAAAGAGAAGAAAGAAGAAGAAATTAAGAGGTTTTGTACAAGAGGAATATTAAGAGCTTTCTAACCACCGAAATCTTCACATATGGATTTGTAAGGGTCTATCCACAATACCAGTTTCTTCTATTATCTTATCTAAGGATCGTGTTAGGAATTTTCTACAATCTTAGTCGGTGAGAAATTTATTTATCTCATGTTGTTTATAATCTACTTTTGGGTGATGTAATTTGGGTATCTAAGAAAGGTCTCTTAATGATTGTACTTCTATTATTTCTATTATAATTGATTTGTGCTGGACTATGTACTGTAGTTTTTCTCTTCACACTGGAGGGTTTTCCATGAAAAAAATCTTGATGCCTCCTACATCCTAAATGTTTGATGATTTGCTGGTTTGTGTTAGAGGTGATTTTCATCATTTAAATCTCTTATATTATTAATCCTATTGATTTGCACATAGAAGGGAAATGTGTGTGGTTTCCCAACAAGTAGTATCAGAGATTCTGATTTAGTTTTAATTATTTCATGTGTGAAGCATGGAGGTAATTATTTCATGTGTGCATCATGGAGGCAAGTACGAGTCAAATGGTTAATATGAATGGAAACAAGATGATTTGGAAAGCTAATATGGAAGATTTATTGTATTACACGGACTTGTATGATTTAGGTGAGCTACATTAAGGTAAATGGTTGAAAGAGAGACGTCTACTCTAACCAAGGTCCTGTGATGATTATAAATCTACTCTAACCATTAGATGCCACACTAAAACTTAGGTTTGGGGGCTAAAAAATAGGCCCATTAGTAATTTAGGTTGGCCACATACTAAGCAGTTTGGAGGGTGAGCTTTGCCTAGTACACAGTTCCAATCCTGTGGTCCAGTTGAACCATGGATGGGACTGATTTTAGGCCCCAGGCACCCTTAAATAGGGTGGTGCACCTAGGACTGTAAATGGTCGGGTTCGGGGCAGGTTTAGCCAAAACCAAACCCACCCATTTACTAAACGGGTCTGGGTCCAAATTTTAGACCCAGACCCTTTTACTAAATGGGCGGGTCGCGGGTCTGGGTCCGGGTCTGGTAGAGGGAGATCCACCCGGACCCATTTATAAATGAGTCGGGTCTAATGGGTCCGGGTCTGGATCAAGTATGCAAGCATTTTCCAAGGCTTAAAACCAGGTCTGGATGGGTTTGGGCTGGACGGGTTCCTTGAAACATAGACCAAACCCGCCCACTTACTAAATGGGTTCAGGTCGGGTCGGATCGGGTCGGGCCTAATATAAAGGAAACCGGACCCAAACCTGTTTAGCAACTAGGTCTGTTCTTGGACCCAGACCCGTACCATTTAACAATTGGGTCGGGTCTAAATGGGTTGGGTCCGGGTACCCCATCGGGTCCGTTGGCCCATTTACAACCCTAGGTGCACCTTATGGTAAAGGTAGATTTCACATCAACACCACAGTGGGGTTTAGCCAACTGACCTGCTACCCTTTTTCAAATGGAGGTGAAGTTATTCCCTGGTATATTTAACATCAATTTACCCTTAGTGTCTAAACCCATTGCACATCTATGGTCTCTCTCTCTCTCTCTCTCTCTCTCTCTCTCTCTCTCTCTCCATGTGTGTGATGTCCAGATTGTAGGCCCACCATGATGTGTGGCAGACATCCATCTCATTAATCAGACTGTTGGCCTAAAAAAATGGCCAATACATGACTTAGGTGGGCCACACCACAAAATACAATTGAGAGTGGATGCACACCCATTAAAACCTTCCTAATTGTATGTAGGGCTCAGTGATATGTGGTTTAGACATGTAGCTCATCCATTGTGTGTGTGTCCCACTTGGACAAGGGGTCACAACAAATTTTATTCCATTCCAAAACTCAAGTGGGGCCCAACAAGTGTTTTTAGAAGTTTTAGGCATGATTTCTCATGAGACGGTGTGGCCCACATACAATACGGTTGATTCTGGTCACATCCCATAACCTTAGGGGACCTATCAAATGCAAGGCGTGGATATCTATCATACACAATTGTGGGACCCACCAGCTCGACCATATGGGAAGCTCCCAAGAGTTTGACCTCATGGTACCATTTCCCACACACATACCCACATCATAGCCAGGCTTGGACTAGCCTATAGGATTTTGGCTGGGATTTGCAACAGGAAGCCCAGCCCCATTGACAACCCAAGTCATAATGCTTCCCAAGTCCTGTTGGATTTTAACGGCTATGTGCACCTATGTATGTCCATGGGTTCTCATTCTGGGCAGGAGTATGGAAAAGGGAAAGATTAAAGATGGTACCAGCACCGTACACGTGGCATACATGACCACAATCCTATTCGTTCATAATCTCGGTGGCGCAGAGCCCAACAACGGCCGTTGTGGCCATCCAAGTTTTCTAGCTGCGCTTCGTTACTCCAGATGTGCTCACACGGAGCATATGATTGATGGACGGTCCGGATTTGATCACGGGTCAGTGTAAGTTCATATACTGGCAGCAGGTGGACAAGTGTATCTAATGATGGATCCACAATCGTGTTGGATTCGACGATCCAGGATTCATCATATGAGTCCCTACAAGTTTCCTATTGCCATCTATTCGAAGGGATATCAATAGTGTCGATGAAATTGGAGCCAAATTCGATGGTTGAGATCATCTTATGTTTGACATTTAAAGACTTCAGATCATTAAAGTGGGCTCTCACGGTATCTTGGGACCAGTAATAATTGAGGCATTGTACCTCTATCTCATTTTGAATGGACCAGTTGGAGCATACAGAAAACCAAAATCAAGGTAGAGCCCACTCAAGCTGCCCACCCCCTTCTCTGAAAACATTTGAAATTAGTCCTCGTGATGCTTGAGACATGATGCTTAGATGTAGGGTTGCATATCAATTCAATTAATTCGATTTTAGATGAAATTGAAATTGAATTGCTCTTATATTTTCGAAATTGAATTTGAAATTGAATTGATCTTAATTTTGAAATTTCATTGACCCAATTTTTTTGGAATTGAATTGAGATTGAATTGATGAATTTTTCAATTCAATTCAATTCGATTTTTCACACATTGCAAATTGAAAACTTATAGGTTTTATAGGTTTGGATTTTATAGTACCTCAAATAGTAATATTAGCAGAAATACTTCTAAAAACATATGCATAATAACTAGTCCATACATGGAAATTAAAAAGATCGTATTGATCCAAAGCTTTTGAGGCTCGAAAAATATTTTTAATGGTTATTTATCACTCTTTTTCTTGGTATGGTCCAGCTGAGATTTGGTCTTCTTATAATTTTGGATTATGTCCTAAAATGAGACGTAAAATTAGATGGATGTGATGGATATACAAAAAATAAATCAAGGTAGGCTCGACACAGTAAGGGTAGTTACCCACTAAGTTGTTACCAATGCAACATGTAATTCACTCTTGGGCGAACTTTAGAGATTGCGTACTAAGTTAGTACGCTTTTGTCGTACTGATTAAACTTAATTGGGCCTTCCTTGAATGCATTTGGTTTACCACATCGTCCATTCGTTTTGCTTGCTCACTTTAGCCATTGAGCCCAAAATTGAAGCATATCCGAAACTTGGATGGACTATGCCACATGAAATAGTGAGAATAATAATTTCCACCGTTGAAACCTTCCTAGGGCCCACAGTAACGTTTATTTGACATCCAACCTATTCGTAAGATCAGGTAGACATGTATGAATGAAAAACACAAATATCAGTTTGATTTAAAACTTCTGTGGCTTATAATAATTTTTCAATGGTAGAAGTTCAATTCACATTGTTTCCTGTTGTGTGCCACTTGAGCTTTGTATACACTTCAATTTTGAGCTCGAGCCATAAAATAATCTTTTAAAGTGGATGAACAAAATGGATAAAACGAATAAATCATCGTGGGCCCCACAGAGTTTACTCAGTACGCCAAGTGCATTGAGTTACTAAGTATGCAATTTGATTCGTCTTGGATTCTTGGGTGGGCACAGATATGCAGAAGGGTGGTTTCAAAGCTCTGCGGGCCCCACCATGGTGTATGTGCTTTATCTAGGCCCTCCATCCATTTTTCTATCTGATTCTAAGACATTATCCCAAAAATGAGACATATCCAAATCTCAAGTGAACCACACCAAAAGAAAATAGTGGGGGGATTGACGCTTATTGTTAAAAACTTTTTGGAGGCTTAGAAGTTCAGTATTGAGCTAATATTTGTTTTTTCCCTTCCTCTAGGTCTATGTAACCTTATCAACAGGTTGGATGGCAAATAAACATTACAATCGGCCCTAAGAAGAATTTAATGGTAGGCGTTCAATTCCTATTGTTCTATTGTGATGTGGTAATATGAAATATATATTTTTCTAATTTTTGAAAATTTTCCTTAAATTCAAATGTAAAAATATATGTATGGCATAGATAAAACACATTATGATGTATCTATTTCATCCATACCATCCATTATATATATATATATATATATATATATATATATATATATATATATTCAATTTAATTTGATCAATCAATTCAATTTGATACAGATCAATTAGATTTGATCGATCGATCGGAACCGAAAATTGAAATTGATTTTTTTTTTAAATTGAATTAAATTGATCTAGGAGAACGATTCGATTCGATTCGATTTAATCGATGAATTGATCATAAATTGAATTGTGTGCAGCCCTACTTAGATGTGTAAATAGCCCTCCAACCATTAGATGTAATTCTAAGTTAGGCCCATGGCTAAAAAATTAGGCTGGCTGCAATTCAAGTGGGTGCTGCAAAAGAAAACAGTTGGAGACAGACGTCCACCCTTGATATTTAGAGGGTCCACTATAATGATTATATAACCTTTATATGTCAAACCAAAACTTAGACCTGGGGCCAAACATCAGCCCACCTATTATTCATGTAGGTCATACAAAGGAAAAAAGTTTAGAGGGTGAGTATTGCTCTGATGCTATTTCCAATTGTACGGTCCATTCGAAATACAAAGGGCGCTGATTTTTGGTACTTAACGCCTAACATGAATGACACACCTTCTGGTTGGGGTGGGTTTCACTTAAATATTATGGGAGGGTTGCCCCAGCTGGCAACTCCTCTCCTTCCCATTTAGTAACATTAACCACTGGGTTGGAAGTGCATAAGGTGGGCCAAGGGGTAACAGCTTGGCTGGTGAGGCTTTGACCATGGGGCCCACCTCGATATCCATGTCATCCGTAGATTTTTCCATATCATTTTAAAGTATGGTCCCAAAAATGAGTCACATCCAAATCTGAAGTGGATCACATGGTAGGGATTGAAGTCTCACCATTAAAAAGTACTTACAGGCCCTTCGACACTCCTGAGGACGACATCCCTAATAAACACACACCGAATGTGTTGAAAAGCGAGGTCTTGTACACTTAGGCCCATGGTTATGTGATCTAAACCGTTGATCCATGGGTCAAATGATGGATGAAGGATGCCTTAAATATATTCCTATATGGGAAGATCCTACTCATCCAATCTTTAACCCATTAATGAAGATGTGACTTTTTTTTTTCTTCTTTTTCTTAATCATGCAAGCTTCAATTCAGTAAATGTTTTATTAAACTAAAAAAAAAAAAAACATGTTGAGGATCCATATTCAATATGAAGTAGCGCAAGATCGAAGTGCTAGGATTTGGAGCATTTGGGGCATCGATGCCACAGTGGGCCAGTATATCTACGGTTCAGATCACTTGGTAAATATAACAAAAAAAAAAAAATACTAGTCCCCCAAGTGAGTGGTGTTTAGTGAGTTAGATAGTAGAGGTGAGTGAGTTAGGTGGGAACAGTTAGAGGTAGATAGATGGAATTGACTTTTGATGCTTGACGCTTGGCAAATATCCAGTTACTTGCCTTCTTGATTCTTCACAAATGGCAAACATCCACCACACTTTCAATACATGACCTCTTCTTTTCCCTACTATAAAAGTAGGACATGGAAGTGTGAAAAATCAGAAAAGAGTGGAAGAAAGAAGAGAGAAGCCATGATTTTTTTTTTTTTAGTTCTTTAATATGATTATTTTGTCTCATCAAACTCCAGTGTAGTGTAATGGAAGTAATGTTGTCATCTGATGTACATTAGGCAGACACTCCGTTATTCATGGTGTTGCAATGAATCCAGTGGATCATTCCTATAGAGGAGGTGAGGGGTACACGAAAGAAAGTAGACCTTTGGTGTCACCTTGGGGAAAGATGGTATGGTTCATCCCCATCTTTTTGCACCTTTGGATTGTGTCATAGAAATAACCATAGATTTATGTAATAATCCTAACCATTTCCTTGGAGCAATGTGGACTAATATAAAAGAATGATCAATCAAAGTTCCTTGGACCAACCATTTTCTTCAAATACTGTTGTTGAATTAAATAGTTAAAATTGTCTAACCAATGGGCTTTGTAGACACTGGCTCATCCATAAAAATTGCCGCGTATGGCTGTCAATGGGTCGGGCTTGGGTGGAACATCAGGCCCTAGGGCCAGGCTTAGGCAAAGAATTCAAGCCCCTTTATTTATTGTGGTGGGAATGGACCGTAAACAATAGCCAAACTAGAGTTTGCAAAAGGAATTTTGTAATTTACATAATCGGCGGCCTAGGCCTTGTGACCATTGCAGCAGTGGCAGGTTCGCCTCTCTGGATTTCAGATGGATTTGAGAACTGGAAATGGGATTTTGAAAATTCTAGGAATAATTTTGAGAACTGAAAACGTGATTTTGAAAAATCTAGAAATGTAAATGAAGAACCGTATGCCTTTGAGCCACATTGCTATATTACACCTACCATCTTATCTTTCAATAAGGATTGCCCATCTAAGGTTTGGGACCCACCATAGATGGAAATTGATTTAAGTTGTGCATAGATCAGGTGATCGCAGCCATTTAAACAACGACGGTCAAATCAACGGTGAGAAAGAAAATCTGTTAATGGCCCACATTAAGTGCTTAGTAGTAAAGATAAGTGATGCCTATGGTATTCTGATAAATATGAATTTCGGAACACCGCCCATCTATAAAGAAGTCCACTAGTAGAGAGATGGCTCTACTGTACTCCAGTTCTTCCAGCTCTGCCGCAAGAAGGGGCGACATCCCTGAAGGTGCTCGGGCTAGGGGGAACACAAACATTTGGGCTGGACAATTTTGACCCATCACAGGCCTGAGTTGGACTCAGGCCTATGCAGGCTGGGCTTGGACAGCTTGGCTTAGCCCTACCCCCACCGGTTGACACCCCTATTGCCGTGTGGTTAACAGTAGTAAAATGTTTGCTATGTATACTTACAAGATCCACTTGTCAGCTTTTCTCCATTTTCATTAATAATTATAGTAGTTGATTTTAGAACAAAGTGCATTATCATCTCATAAATAAATAAGTTCTTGTCAATTTGTTTTTATTTTTCTTCAAATTCATTTTCTTTTCCTGTTTAAGATATCACTAAAAATTGGCTTTTTACATGATAAAAATTTTTAGTCCCTTTTTAGAAGACACTTATGGTGTAAAAAATAAATTGTACATGTATTTGAGACGCCTAAATATGAGGTGATGCCATTTTAATTAACAATTATTATGTATTGGAGGTCTTGGGCCCACCATATTAATGGTTTTGTTTGCCTTGAATATCTAAAATAAATAACGAAGCTAATGAGTAGCTTTTTACCTTGCAGCGAGGGAATTCACTAAGAATGGGTGGTATAGAAAAGAAAATTAACATGGTAAGATATTTATTATTTTCACTTTTATAACTATAAAATTTAATTATTTGTTCGTATAACCAAATCAATAATTTGATTGTTATTTGAGTTAATATATACAGGTCAAAGTTATTTGATACCATAATAGTCTATCACACTTGATACACAGTAACTATAAAATTGTATATGTAGCATATATTAGCTTAAATCATTATCCACTAAATTGGGAAATCCATTGTCCTTATGTCAGTTTAAAAATCAGATAAGTGGAACCATCTCAGGCTCTTATTTGTAAAAATATTCTTTTGTAAGGGAATTATTGTTAAGAAGGCAATTTCGTTATTAACAACAAGTGACCGACTTTAAAGAACATTGGTAAACTCTAAAAGAAGTCCGTCGAAATATAAAGCAAAAACTGATTAATGAATATTTTTCTTAAAAAGGTATCAGGGTGAAAATTTGCTAATAATATCTTTGACATGACAGATGACAAGGATGATAAAAAGAAGTTTAATGGAAGTAAACTACTAATGGGAGTTTAGAAGGATTTCCATTTGGAGTTTTATTTAGTCAATCTCTACTTCTTCTTTCCTTTGAACGTCTCTCTCCCCCTTTCTCGTTATTATCTTAAAAAAAATAAAAAAAATAAAAAAAAACACGGCTTTTTCCCCTACGGTTTTGTGAAATCATTCACATAATACTCTAGTGGCATATGATGCCTAATACACTTAGGCTAGTAAAAAATTGTGCATGTGGCATAAATTAAATCAAACCAAACCATTTAAAATCAATCAAACTTAAGAGAAGCCATCTTTTAGGTTATTGACTCAGTAATATTTGTAATAAGAGATGTATCTGCTTCAAATTTATTTTTCTTTATAATGAAATTTTGTTTTCTTTCTTAATTTTTTGATGTTTTATATTTGATGAAATCCTTTATTTACTAGGATTACAATGGCCAGAGGAGGTAACTGAGAAACGAAAAAGACTGGATGTATAGCATATGCGACAAGAAATTTGACTCAGAACACTCAGTCATGTCACGTGAACTGACGTTGGTAGTGTGGCAAACAGGTGTAGCAGACTGAGGCCATCCCACTTTCCTTAAGGATGATTTTAGTATATTTCTCAGATTTTAAATCATGTAATTGATTGTTATTAGTTGTTAAGTGATCCTAATTTTTCTCAAATTAGGAGAATCGTATTCTATAAATATATCTGAAAAGTTCATAGAACATGAAAATAAATATTTTTCCATCTTTCGTGCCTTTTTTCATTTCTGGAATAACCATCATGGTTTCAGCATTCTCTGTTCATTGTCACGGTTATGAGCAGACTGTGGCCACTGCCGTTCCGAGTGCTACCCTCAACAGTCACCACCATCACTTTCATCTCCTTGAATCAGAAAAGTGGCGGTTTGCGTGTGCAAAGAAGAGGAGGAGCTCTTCTCTCTGTTTTTTTTTCCAGGCACATCAACCGGGTAATCATCACAGCCCCATCGCCACAACTTTCTCCAATTTGCCATCGCCACAACTTTCTCCAATTTGCCGTTGGACGTCAGGTTGTTGTCCATGCTCGAACTGTTCCGTGTTTGAACTCTCCACTTTTAAATTTGTTGCCCCTACTTGAGAAAGCACCGTGGGGCACTCTCAGGTTTGATCATCGATCTCCATCAGATCTGGTGATTTTAGATTGTCTATATATTGTTGAATGGTCCCTCCTTTCTGATTGTCACTTTAGCACAAAATCAGATTTGTTGTTATCATCCAAGCTGTTGATGTTGTGGGCCATCTATTTCTTCTGTTACTATGATCATACGATGCTAGGGTCCACCAGCATTTAGATCCTGTTCTGGTTTAAACATTTTTGCTAATTCTCATACGCTACTGTGAAGCGTGGTTGCTGTCAACCGTTAACAATTTAAAAAATCATTATGCAGTTTGCTTTTTTAGCCCGAATCATCTAAGCCAGTGATTCCATCTAGCTTTTGCCTCGAGGGATGCGGGTTTCTTGTGAAGTTCCCGCTACGGGATGCTAGGTGGGGCTCATCGTGATATTTGTGAGAAATCCACCTCGTCCATCCGTTTTGAAAGATCATTTTAGGACATGCGACAAAAAATAAGTTGGATCCAAAACTCAAGTGGGCCATACCAGAGGGAAATCTGGGGAAAGAGTTTCCTACCATTGAAACTTTCATGGGCAGTGTTTGTATGACATCTCGGCCATCCAGCAAGGTTTGGACTTTCTGCCGCACGATAAAATGGGATGTTCTGAAAATCTGGTTGATCCGACCATTAGATGTGCCCACACGAATGTGGAGTCGTTCAGGGTTTTCTATTTTGTGGCCCACCTGATAGTTGGATCCATTGACTTTTGGGGTGTCCCATTTTCATGATAGAACAACCTTGTTAGATGGGATACAATCTTACTAGCTGTGGGAGCACCTCCCTCTCTCTCTCTCTATATATATATATGTGTGTGTGTTAGTACACACCCCCAAGTTAGTCACACCAAAATGTTAGTGGGAGTTGATACCAGGACCTCAGTCGGTTGTTTTATTTTCCTTGGAAATGGAAATACCCTAGAAACAAGTCATTAGTACTTCTTTACTCCGTTTGAAATTCAGTGTAATTTCTATGTCGAAAATCGGTCCAAAAGTAGTTTAAAATTATGCGCCCCACTGTGATACATGATATATATGATATATCCGCTCCGTCCATTAGTTTTACTTGAATATTTTAAGACATGAACCAAAAAATGAGGGTGATTCAACATCAAGTGGCCCACACCATAGGAAACAGTGGCAATAAGAAGTTTTTAACGAGAAGTGTTGGATTCCCTTGTTCCTGAGGTGTGGTCCACCTGAGCATTGGATTTGCTTCATTTTTTGGTCTATGCCCTGTGTTCATTTGCCAAAAAAGATGGATGGTGTGGATAAGCCACATACATAACGGTGGGCCCTACCTATATTTCACATTCTCCTCTATTTTAGCAATACAAAAGTAGGCAGTCAAATCATACATGGGGAACGGCGAAGTAATTATCCAGGAAATAATCATTACACATTTACATTGCCTTTACCTGAGAATTGGAAAATCAAATAGGCATGTGTAGGGGGATGCTCACCCGTGGCCGTGCACCAGTTCTGGTGATCACTTTTTGAGAGCTCATCACAAGTGATGTGAGCCCTGAATCTGAACTGCCCATGTGATGCAGCATCCCCAAAACACTTCAGGGGCCCAACTATTACCCTGATCTAGAACTTTAATGGGCCATAGAAAAAGGAAATAGTTTTCTCCCTTGATTTGCTTCTCTCTCCACTATAGCTTTGGATCAGGTTAAAAGGTGGGCCCATTGAGTTTTTTGGGGTGTTGCATCACGTGGACAGTTCAAATTCAAGGCTCACATTCTCGTGAGGATTGGTGCGCAAGTAAGCATTCCTCTCTCTCTCTCTCTCTCTCTCTCTCTCTCTCTCTCTATATATATATATATATATATATATATATATATATATATATATATATATATATATATATATATATATATATATATGTGGTCGAGGTCGAGCTGTGTGGGCCCCAAAATCAGCTGTATCCGGAACTCAAGTGGGCCATACCAGTTGAAACAATGTAAAATCATGCCTACAGCATCTAAAAGCACTTGTTGGGGCCCACTTGAGTTTTGGATACGGTTGAAACATGGTGTGAACTCTTGTTTAAGTGGGACACACACAATGCATGGGTTGGATTTCTTAACCACATCTCATTTCATCCCATAAACAGTCATAAAGGTTTCAATAGGTGAATATTTACTCTTAACTGTTGTCTATGGTGTGGTGCACAGAAGTCATGGATTGCCCTGAGTTTTATTCCCATGGCCCACTATGGAATGGTGCATCTGACTGATGGAGTGGATGCTCATCACACAGTACAGTCGGGCCCACACAGCCTTCCCATGAGGTCAACTGCATAGTACCTTATATATATATATATATATAAGAAAAGGTTCTATCAGGTCCCCTCTAGGCTATGGGATGTCAAAAAATAAACCGTATGCAGGAACTCTGGTGTGCCACATAATATGAAACAATGTAAAATCATGCCTAAATCATCTAAAAGCACTTGGTAGGACTGCTTGAGTTTTGAAATGACATGAAATTTGGTGTGACCTATAGTTAAAGTGAGACACAATTGATGGGTTAGATGTCTAAATCACATCTCCATGGGCTTTATAAACAATCAAGAAGGTTCCAATGGGTGGGTATCCACTTTCAACTATTGTTTATGGTGGCCTAGCTAGGGGTGGGCAGCCACTTTCAACTATTGTCTATGGTGGCCTACCTGGTCATGGATTGGCCTAATTTTTAGGCCCAACCCCTCCCCCCCCCCCCCCCCCCCCCCCAAAAAAAAAAAGACCCAAAGCCTAATTCGAGTCATCCAAACTCGAAAATAAAGTCAAATGAGCCATGTGGCAATAGCGAACATTCAAAATCAGTCCACTTCTTTAGCACAAATTCTTTTACTCAAATCAACTTTAAACCTCACCTAAATAGCTAAATCGACCACCCATCTCAACCAATGAGAGAGAGAGATGTTCAAGAGCACCCAAGAGCTAATTAGAACATGCCTCATGCTATTTCGCCCAATAACTAAAGTGGCATTATCTCCAATTTTAACAACCCCACTCCCTACTCATTTCCAATGCATAATCAAGCCCTAAATATGAGGAAGACTTCAAGAAATTAGTGAACTATTCCTCTTTCTCTGAGACCTTGTCCTCTTTTAAGCTCCATACAAGAAGGTCTTCAGAGTAGGGCAAGGGTCAAAGAGCTTCAGTTATCTTTTCTAATAGAGAAATACTAATGTTATTCCTTCTTGCTCACATCTCTGATCAAGTTTTGATCTAAAACATGTTATCCTTTAGAAGAATATTGAAGTTCTTTCCTCCCAGCTTGCATCTCTAGACCCTCGACTAATTCAAGCAACTCATTTATTGCCTTCCTTTGCTTTTTGCTTACTGTTTGACTACATTTTCCCTCTTATACACCCCCCATTATAGTTTCGCTTTGTTTCTTACTCTATTCTTTGACTTATTTGTAAGCAATAATCTAAAGCTAATTCCTGATAATTCCAAATCCCACTTGTAAGGGCAAGGAAGGGTACCTCACACCTTCTCCATAACCAATGCCCTTACTCAAAACATGCTAATGTAGGTCATGCAGAGTAATTCAAATACAAATTGCATATCTGGACTCCTAGGTTATTGTGGTTCTATGACGTCTAATATGCTGTAGATTCCAAGATTTTTGTTAGTGGTGACTCTTAACATTTTCATCCTCTTATTGCATTCCTTCTATTGCGTTCCGCCACTCTATCACACACACACAAAAAATCTCATGTGCCCTTGATACAAAACCTTCGATATTAATTATGTGGGCCCCACTTTGTAGAGGCCCCTAAACAAATGTGAGGTTTATTCTATTCAACAATGGGACTACAAATGAATTTAGAGCAATGGACTGTTAAAAAAAAAAAAAACAATGGCTCACATTCAGCGCCATGGGTTATCCACTTGAGGGGTAGATCCACAGAATTTTTGGGCTAAGGCATGCGCATGGTGGACCTAGAGAGATGTGTCGATGTGATGATGGACTGGTAGGTACATATAGTGACCCAATAAGATGATCTCCATCCATCAATGGCCTTCGAAGGAACAAAAGAAACCAGATGGTTAACCTTCAGCATTCAAAGTAGTGAAACCGGCACTAAATACTCGTTGGGATCGTGTCGCTAAATTAACACAAAATCAAACATATTATTGTCAAATGATATCATTAAACTAATACCTGTAAATACCAAAATAAAACTCGGAATATAAAGTAAAGTTTTTTAAACTAAAAATTCAATAATCTTTAAAGAGGTTATTTGAAAGACATCAGACGACTTCCATGCATGGATGGTTCCAATCATGAACAATATTAGAGTTCACAACAAAGATGGTTCGAATCGTTTTCCATGCATGCAACATGTATATTGGTCATATGCAAGGCATATAAGGTTGGGTTTGCATTGGGATGGGTTGTCCGAAGCCTTAACCCCAACCCAACCCAACCCAACCCAACCTAGGTCTAGTTGAGGATTTTTCATCCCAGGCTAATCGTGTTCAGGTTGACCCAAGCTAAGTTGCCCTCCACCCAATTAGACCCTATTATATGAATATTGAGTTGCCCGAAATAATTTAAAAAGTACCTATATATGCTAAATTGAACTTATCCAATGAAGCAAAAGGATTTGAGTCCCATTGGGTTGAAGAAGCATAGAATAAAGCAATCTCTTTAGAGCCCGTTTGAGAGTAAATAGAGATAAATGGAAAATGGAATTAGAGGTAAATGACTTACTCAATTGTGTTTGGATAAAAGTTAATAAAATGCATTTGAAATCAAAATATTCTGTTTGGATGGGAGTATATGGGAGGAATTGGAATGCATTGGAATTTTTCAGTATATTCACGAGAACATATGTGATATCCCAAATTGGTGTAAATATAGGATATTTAGCAGAATGATTGTAATAAGCCCAGTAAAATATATACTTCAACCAAAAATGAGGAAATTTGAAACCTCGGATGGGCCACAAATGTAAGGATCACAAACAATCAACTTAGATGGCTAATCTTAGGGTGGTTTGGATCATTCTATTGCCAGTATTTTCGTAATGCAATCGATAATTGGATTGTTTTGGAGTATCATCACTCTGCCACATGTATGGTGAACATGTATGTAGCGGCACCTTTGTTTACTCGTGTGACTCTCCAAGGGAGCTCAAAAAGGCTTTTCACCCCATTTACTTCCAAATCCTTTCTTACAAAGATAATTTCATTTACAGACCCATTTACTCCAATTTCATTTCATTTTCATGCATTTACTTCCGTCCAAACACACCTCAAACGCCATTTACCTCTATTTACTCCCAATTCCCCCCTATTTACCTCCATTTACTCCCATCCAAACGGCCCAGAAAATTTGTGCCACTCTAGATGAATCTCTGAGTGTACCACGCATTTGCCTCCAAGGTACAATAGCCTGGAACAAAACCCACAATGAACTTTAAAATTGTATTGACATCTTCACAAAGCTACAGGGAATGGAACCCTCTACAAGCTTTCTTACTTTGGTGATTTCCAATGTGAGGCTAAATATTCCCACAAGAAAAAACCAAACTTTAAAAAATAACACAAGGGCCTTTTATTTTTGAAATGCAACAATGTGTTATGGTTCCACAATATACTCTACAATGGTGGAGAGTAACAGTTTATATGGACCATGGATCTCTATCCAGCAACCATCCTGCTACGCTCAGTGCTTGGTGGGTCATGAATAAGAGCATTTACATGGTCAGGCCCATCCAATATATGGATTATATTCCACCCACTTTTGCCACTTTGACACATGCGTACGCACACTGACACCTGCACACCCACATGAATACACGCATGCGCCCACACATGCTACACCAACCAGGTGTGAAAGGTGAGACCCGAACCCGACCAAATTTCTCAGCGGTTTCAAAATTTTGGACCTGGACCCATTCAGAACATTGAGTACAGTGGGTCGGCGTACCCATTGACCTCCCATACTACACCCACCAAGAAAATGCTACTAGTGATTATATGCATAGCACACACCATGCAATGAACTTTCAAAGATCCAAATGGATTACTAAGGGCTTGTTCAAAGAACTTGAAATAGTTAAGTTGAAAATGTAAACATCTTTTGTAAATGATTCCTTGTATAAATCGATCATGTGTTGTAGAAATCAAACCCCCAAGTAGACAAACAACCACAACCTTGCTCTCCACCATAGCCTACACAACATTACATAGTGATATCATATCATTTCGACAAACAATTTACAAAACATCAAAAAAAAATTAAACGATAGTGTTTCATCAGAAACAATGTTTTATTTCGCCTGAAGATTGTATTTCAACGGTTGAGGTTCAGGTCAAGTCGAAGAGTACCAACACCCAGACCCTTATGAGGAGGGTGCCTTGGAGTCCTGTCGGTCAGGTCCACCTATTGGTCCAGGTACCTATCATGTCATAGGTCCTACCTCTGGGTGGGATTTGATCTGGGTTCTTTGTAAGTCTTACTTGTAAAGTTAGATTGATAAATATATATAAAAAAGAGCCTTGACAAAATGTCAGACCCAAGTGTGTAGACCACCATGCATGCGGGCCAGCCCCGTTGTTTTAATGGCCTGTGAATCACCAATTTTTGCTATATATTTTTTTTAAATTACCGCCTCATCCAGCATGAGATAACCAATGGCTCGGGTGCCCCCATGAATATAGGGCACTTGTATGGGCAATCCTCATTAAAATGGTGGAAGCGCAGCCTCCATGTGGGTTTTCTGTCAGATCTTTGCTAACTTTTCACAGTTGGATGGTAATATCCACAAGCTCAAAAGCTTTTTCAATCACCTTTGGCTTCCCCAAGTGGACTGAAAGCCATTTAAATCATCCCTTAATTCGAACTGGGATGATCCTGTTCTCATTCACCAATAATCCATGCAGGAACAAGAACCTCCTTTGAAATGGTGGAAACGCTTGCTATCTCGAACAATAATATCTCTCTCGTAGATCTTCGACAGCATTTTCGTCACTGAATGGCAGTCGCTGCACACTCGAAGGTTCTTCACAATCCGAATCGGTGTCCCAACATCAGTACAAATCAACCCAAATGCAATTGCCAATCTCTCACTATGATAATAGAGTTGGAGCTCCTTATCCTCCTCATCCAAATCATACAACACATTCCTTGTGTCCACAAAGTGCCCAGCCATTCTCAATCTCATGTCCATCTCTTCCACCTTGTTGTAGATTTCTCTAGCCCGAGGATGCCGTCTATCCCCCACTACAAACTCGTGTACCAATTCATCTACCTCGATCGAACTACAACCAGGCCGCATTTGGACTCCCCTCTCCTTCATCAACCTCCTCACATGCTTAGCATCATCCCACCTTTTGGCCAATGCATATACGTTCGACAAGAGCACATATCGCCCTGCACGGTCAGGTTCGAATTCTATAACCCTCTCACCAATAGGTGTGCCTAGCACTATGTTCCCGTGGACCCTGCAACCACCCAGAAGTGCTCCCCAGACACATGCATCCGGTTCCACAGGCATGCTCTTGATGAGCTCTGTTGCATCTTCTAGAAGCCCAGCTCGTGTGAGCATATCGACCATGCACCCATAGTGCTCCAACATGGTGTTAATGGCAAAGACATCTGTGATGGCTTCAAAGAAAACCCTGCCCTCATTCACCATTCCACCATGGCTAAATGCACCCCAAGAGCCCTAGAAATGTGACCCCATCAGGTCTCAACCCCACCCTCAACATGTTTGAGAAAAGCCCTAAAGCACCTCTTCCATGCCCATTGAATGCAAATCCTCCCATCATAGCATTCCAAGACAAGACATTCTTCCAGTTTAGCCCTTCGAAAACATCTACTGATGCGCGTATATCGCCACATTTTGCATACATGTCCACCAAAGCAGTCCCTAAATTCACACGCAATTCAGCCCCAAATCTCCTTTCAACATACAGATGGGCCCACCTCCCCAAATCCAAGGCCCCAAATGAGCACAAGCGGAAAGAACACTCACCAACACACTCTCATTAGCCTTCATGCCCTCACCTTCTATGACATTGAAAACACACAAGCCCTCCTTCCCATTATGAACATACCCTGAAACCATAGCACTCCATGCAACAACATCCCTTTCCGGCATTTCATAACAAATCTGTCTCGCCATCTCCAAGTCACCCACTTTTGAATACCAATTAACCAAAGCAGTCCAAACCACCACATTTTCTCTTGCAGACGCTTCATCAAACAGTTTCTGCGCACAACCCATATCGCTGAAACTCGAATACATATGAATCAAAGAGCTCCGCAGAAACAGATCAGAATCAAAACCTGTCTTTAAAATATGGAAATGCAATTGGGTTCCTTCCGAAACGGCAAATAAATGTGCACACACACCAATCAAAGAAGGGAATGTGAAATTATTGGGTTTTCGTCCATCGCCCAACATCCGAAGGTAGAAATGGATAGCTAGATCCGGTGTATCTGATTTGGAGTAGGCCTGGATGATTGAATTGTAATGAAATGGAAGCGGATTTTCAATCTGGTCGAAGATTAGAAGGGAATTTTCAAGGTCAGACGATTGTAAGATTCTTGAAACGATCAGGCTGTTGGGTGAGATTCAGTGGTTGATGGTTTGTGCATGGATTTGTTTGGTTTGAGATGGGGTTTTGGAGATTTTGAGGAGATGAAGGAATGGTGGGAGGACTGGGTTTTGGCAGGAAGGGGTGTTTGGATGATAGGAATTGGGATTTGGTTGGATGAAGAAATGTGGAGAGCTTTTGAAATGGCATGTTCTTGATTGGAAAATGGCGGGAAATGTATAACGGTTCAAAACAGATCTCATCTGAACATTATTTAACTAGACAGAGGGATTAGGGAGAGAGCGAGCTTTTAAAAACGGGCGTGAATTAGGTGTTACCTGGGTAACAGCTTAGTAGGTGTTACCCTAACCGTGTGGGGCCCATCTTGATGTAGTTTTTATATATCAACGCCGTCTATCTATTTTTTTATATCATTTTAGGATGTGATCCAAAATCCTAAGAAGATCCAAGTCTTAGGTGGACCATACCACTAGAAACAATGACGAATAATCATTAAAACGTTTTGTGTGCTACAGCTCTTGCAGATAAACATTAACAAAACCTTAACGATGGGCTCTTTGAAATTTTTAATGGTGGGGCACTCAACAACACTAGAAACAGTGTTATGGTCCACTTGAGATTTGGATTTGAATAATTTTTGTAACCTCATCCTAAAATGGGCTGTAGAAACGGATGGACGGCACTAAGCTGTTATCAAGGTAACACCCAATTGGCGCCCTTTAAAAACTGCTAACAATAATAACAGAGTAAATATATAATGGCTGCTGTACACCAGCTCCAGCGGAGCTTTGCCCTATTCGAGCTAGGCTTGTTTAATGACCACCCGGTTGAAGTTCGGCTCAACTCAGCCTTCAACCTGGACCAACATGATCGAAGTGGCTTGACCGAGCTTTCAACCCCAATTCAAACTGAGGTAGAATCTAAAAATAATAAAAAAATTAAGTCCACAGGTCAAAAGCTCAGCTTAAAACTAATTAAAATTTGAGCTGAAATCTGACCCAAAAGGAAGCTCATTGAAAATCCCCACTTGCTTTTTACAAAGAGTTTCACCTATCATTTTTTTGCTCTATTCTAACGTGGTACTAAACAATATACCTAGTTGAGTCGAGCTACAACTGAGCCGAGTCGAGTTCCAACTGAGCTGAGCCGAGCGAGCCAAATCAAGTTAGGCTCAAAACTCATTTCGAGCATGGAAAAAAGGCTCAGCTTAGTCCGGAGTAACCAAGTCGAGCTGACCTAACCAAGCCAACTCAACTCGTGTACAAGGCCATCTTTTAGTGATCCAGATCGTTTTTCTGGTGGATCTTGTTGGGTTTTGCATAAGACATCCCCGTTTGAATGATATTATCTGTATTAATGGTGATTTTTTCCCGTCAAATATAGGCCAAAGATCAGACGGCTGGATTTACCGATTAACTTTTTGGCCAGATAAATGGATGATGAAGCGCATAGATCAACGGTGTGGATTTCCAAAATATGGCCACTGGTACCGTTGCTGGACGAGCATAAAAAAACCATCACTGAAAAGGTTCTGTTCAACGCAACTCACGACAATACACATGGCTACACCATCAGTGAAACTGGACCGTCCATCTAATAGGACTCATCACCACCATACTCATTGGTATACAATAGGTGAATCTGGACCGTCCATCTGTATATGAATGACTGAAAGACAGTCCCACCAATTAAAAGCCTCTTTCAGATCTCTCCTCGGTTTGAGGGCAGCAAATCGAGACGAGGCCCACCAGATTAGGGGTGGCAATGGCCACCTTGGACCAGGCCTGGACCTATTAACTTAGCTTGTGGGCCATGGTTGGGCTCAGCCTATTTGAGCTCGATCCAGCCCAACCCAGCCCAACTTCAACGTGGACATGGTTCCATCTTACAAATATGAGAAATGCTTAGTGCTCTAGGAGTACGATGACTTATTAGTGCTATCATGTGCCTCTGTGGTAGAATCAGTCGGGAAGGCTTGAGAAGCCGATACAAAGCTACAGGATAGCATCCAATTTTTTCAATTCGGTAGTTTGATATATGATTTATCATCCATGGACGTTGATAAAATCCTTCAATTTGGCAAAACCTTAGGATGGCATAGCCTTGGCGTTAATGGCGAAGTTCAATCAAGGAAAGGCTTATGGTGGATACCTACGCACGAAGAAGGCCATAGTAATCAACAAAATGCTTCAAGGAGTTGAAAGTAAGCATAGATCCAGAGATTCCCGAATAGGTCAATCTTTTGAAGGCAAAAGACAACCTGACAAACTTAAGCATCTTAGTAGCTTAGAGGAAAAGAAAATAAAAGCGATTCCTGTAATAATGGTGAGTGAAATGGGAGTAGCCTAAATCCTGAAAACGGGGTTGTGGGAGAGCAATACAAGCATCATGTAGCTAGGCGAAGCAGTGGAGTGATGCACCTTAAATGGCTAGAGTCCAGTAGCCATAAGCATTACTAGGTTATGCTCAGACCCAAGTAGCATGGGGCATGTGTAGGGCTGTCAACGGGTCGGATACGGGCCGGATCAGTGATGATCCGAATCCGACCCGATTAAGAATATATCCGACCCGAATCCGACCCGAATCCGATTCGGATCACAAGTATATGATCCGAACCCGACCCGATTAAATTTTTCGAAATCCGTTTCCGATCCGATTATGATCCGACCCGATATCCGACTGGATATCCGAGAGAGAGAGATTGAGAGAGAGAAAGAGAGATTATCATATGTTTTTATTTTATTTTATTTTATTATTATTATTTTTTTTTTTTATCAGGTCGGATCGTTAACGGGCCGGATCAAGGTTGATCTGAATCCGACCCGAATATTAAACGGATTATCTTTGGATATCCGTATCCGATCCGATTATCCGATTATTGATCCGAATCTGATTAAATCGGATCGGATACGGATTGGATACGGATCAAGATCCGTGCCATTGACAGCCCTAGGCATGTGGAATTGCGAGTGAATCAGCCAGGCCACCGAGATGGGTAACCACCAGTCGACCCAGATTTCAAGCAAACCAAACCGTTTGGGTGCTTTGCTCCAGTTAGGTTTTTTTCAAACATAGCTCCAACCCATGAGAAAACCAATCAAACTTTTAATATAAACAGTACATGCATATAACCAACAAAAAATAGAATGAAGTGATTTTTTTTTTTTTACTTGTCATTATGAGCTTGTGATGGGTTCAAAAAACAAATTAACTTGTGGTTTCCTTGGTACTTGGAGACATGCGCGCCAGCCATTCAATTGGCATAAATTGGGAAAAAGGAGAAGCGTTGGATGTGTTTTATTACTGGTGTGGCATCTGCAGCCAATCGACCTGTGACCAGATCAGGTGACCCTCCAACTGTACATGTATCTTCATGCATGTTTGTGTTTTTCAGGCTTCAGTTGCCTATTCAGGATTTCTCCTCACCCTTCATTCACTACATTCTCAGCTCCCTGCAAAGTAAAAGAAACGAGGGGGAAAATGCATTTGTTCGAATGAAGAACAGAAGAGTTGTAAATGAGAGATGCGAAATGAGGCCCAACTCTGATAATCTCTGGGAGATCTGAGCTGTTCCCAAGGCGTTCCCCACCATGTAGATCTCCTAGGAAAAATATCAGACTTGTCTGCTTTTCTGTGGGCCACATGCATTGAACCTTGGTCAAGTTTTTAGCTATCCATTGCTTTTGAACATGTAACCCACCTGATGTGCAGATTGACCATTCTTTTGGGCCCAGGGAATCACGTGGTGGGGGGTAATAATGAGTGGCTCGGATTTTCTTGCATGTGTGCCACATTGGCCTGTGTAACCTGGAAGTTTGCAGCAAGTGGACTCACAAGTGCTGTTAGCAGGGCATATTTTTCTTTACAGAGAGCAGATTAGGTAAGACCCAGGCCTCACCCAAGACGGTGCGGCCCTTACCGTGGGGCCCACCTTGATGTATGTATTATATATCCACTGTCCATCAGTTTTTTCAGATCATTTTGGGGCAGTAACCCAAACATGAAGCAGATCCAATTATCAGGTGGACCATACCATAAGAAACAGTGGTGATTGACCGTCCTGCCATTAAAAACTTCTTAGGGCACACCCTAATGTTTCCGTAGTGTTTATTTACCATCCAATCTGTTGATAAGGTCACATAAGCCTGGATGAAGGTAAAAAAACAAATATCCGCTTGATACAAAACTTTTGTGGCCCATTAATGGTCAATCAACACTATTTCCTATGGTATGGTCCACCTGATAATTGGATGTATTTCTTTTTTCGGTTAATGTCATAAAATGATCTGGAAAAACGGATGGACTGTGCGGATACATAATATATACATCAAGGTGGGCCCCAAGGTAAGGACCGCACCGTCTTGGGTGAGGCCAGGGTCTCACCTAATCCGCTCTCTATTTTACAGTACCCTGGCAAGAGTATGGTGGGTCATACTCACAGACGCATCCACTGCATGTGGAATGAGTCTAGATGCATCCCAACCATCCCAATTGTATGAATGGAGCAAGTGAAAAAGTACACTTTCGGAATGGTCCCATCTATCTGGCTGCCGTCAAATGGATGGTTAAAACAAAAAAAATTCTCAACTGTCCAAATTCAATCAGCGAACTGACAGTTGTATATTGTTCCGATAATATGACTTTTGGCAATTGCTCCATCCAATTAAGTACAACTATTTGAATGGTCAGGGTTGAGCAAGGTTTTTGAACTTGGTTTTGGACTGACTCCTGGAACCAGACCAAGTTGTATCACTGATACCGACACGAATAGCTTGACACAAAATGAGAATGGTCCAACTAGTCCATATTGGTCCTGATCCAATCCATATCGGTCTTACTCAGTCCATATCAGATCACCCCTTCCTGAGTCAGAATGAGTAGGACCGAGTCTGGACTGGGTCGCCCAATTTTAACATATAGGTGGTCAGACTTGGACCGGTTCCCACCGAAATCAATGCGAATAGGGTGATACAGAGTTGTATCAAACTATATTTAAAACCATAGGTTGAGACATATCCCACATGTATGGTGAATGTGTACACAAGTATGACTGACTCACTATACTCTTAGAGTTTCAGATATATGTCCGAGAGGGGAAGGAGATGCATACCACTGAAAGAGGCGGCCGCAAGATTAGATACAAAGCAGGCCCCAAAAATGGAATCAGCGCCAGAGGGAGAAGCCAAGAACCTTTATCAAACCTGCAAAGAAAAATATGCTTCTATATTCATACATAGACATTAGATTTTCTTCTTTTCCAATTTGATGGAAAATATCATCACCACCATATCCTTGTCCGGGTTATTTGGGGTAGGTTTAGGGGTGGCAATGGGCTGAGTTTGGGATGGTCCAGGGTAGGACCAAACCCAGCCCGACTCTTAAGACCCAAAGCCCAAGCCAGAGCCTCAAAAAGGTTGGGCCTGGGTCCGACCCAGCTCAAAAATTGATATAATCCTTAATTCTGGTTGAATGAATTGAGCCCAAGCCTGACCCGAAAATTGATGAGGTCATGCATGCAAGTTCCAGGCATGGCCCAAAGCTGGGTCAGGCTACTTGAGTTGGGTGGGCTACCCAGCCCATTGCCACCCTTAGGAAGGCTCCAATTCGAAGGAGAATATTGTTGCTAAATTGCACAAAAAATGTAGTTTAAAGCTCTCACCATTTCCGGGCAGTCATATCATTGTACACCCAAAATGGAGCGAACACTGACAGCAACGAGAAATCTATGGATGTGATATGGATCTGTAATAAAGAAAAGTGATGTAAGTTTCCAAGTAAAATTCTACTACAATTTACTTAGTTATGCCAGCACCTTTTTAATAGTAAGAAGCCTATGTGCACAGCCATGAAACCATGTCAAATTAAAACAAATGTGGTAGAATGGTCAAGGCTGTGGCCCACCATATGCGATCTATGAGCAGTCCACTAGGTCGGCCACACTCTGTAGATTCCCTAGCCCAAGAACTGGCAGGTTTACTCATAGGTGGGCCACAGTGCATAAAACAAATGAAAGGCTAGAAATACTTGATTTGTCTGTCGTTTGGTTTCATACATTTTGGTGCGCTCAAAATTAATGTTGATGACTTTATGGTGCTTCAAGATGTAAACCCGACTTGGCTGGTGTAATTTGGGATTGGAATGGTTCTTGTCTTTACGCTGCTCTAGTATGTTGGCTGAAATTCAAACTTTGATTCATAGAATTAGATATTTCATTGCATTGTGCTCGAAATTTCGCATTTTGCTATTGAGAGCAATTCAAAAGCTTTGCATGACATGATTTTAAGGGGTCAAGGGATTAACAGTTTGGCAGGCTTAACATTGGTGGAATGTGTTAATCCGAAGCAGTCGGAATTTTTTATTTCATTCATTCATGTACATAGAGAAGCAAATAAAGTTGCCAGCACTTTAGCAAATTTGGGCTGTGACATGGGATCTAATTCGTTCTTTTGTCAGAGCAATAGCTTGCCTGTATTTGTCAAATTGAAATTATTTTTAGATATCCGTTGTTGATTTTGATTTTTTTCTCCAGTCACATATTTGGAGCTTTTCTAAGTGCACATGCGTGTGCAATAAAGCTCGTGTACATTGCCACCCATTTGCCAGCATGGCACATACATGAGAGATCGAATCCATCCATCATGTTGGTCCGACCTTGTACATGTTTTCCCAAAAATAAAATCTGGTCCAATCATCATGTGGGCCCCAATATTGGAAACAGGTGGAAGGATTAGAAAACTGCAGCAGTTTTCCAGAGCCCTACATTTATTTTGCAAACAGTGGCCCACCTGACCAGTGGATCAACCTGATTCTTGGGCTAGGGCATCAATATAGTGGGATTTTGTGATGTATGGATTGGACCTCGGATCTACATGCCATGATGGCACATTTGTGGCATCTACATCAGCTTTATTGCACAGGCGTGTGGGCTTACCAGAGCCCTTTTATTTGTAAATAAAACTATATTGTGTATGGTTAGTGTCTGCCGTGGAGTGACCCACATGATCCTACACCTAGCTTACCATGTATTGGAGGTAGTAGTGAACCATGCACCCATTCCTGTAACACATACAAGAGAAGCCCACGATATGGGTAACCTTTGTAAGAAAGGACATGCTTTTGAATTATTTGAGTTTGCATTAATCAAAATGTTTTTCAACATCACTACATAACTATGGACATTTCAATGTGAAAGGTTTTCTGAGGCTCCTGTGCTGCACAACTTGTGTTTACAATTTAAGTCTACATGATGCACCTGCACACACCACTGCAGCACCAAACTGGCATGTCTGCGGAACGTCTGAGCCATGCATCATTTGGATTCAACCAAACAGACAACCCGGCCCACAAATCATGTGGTCCATTAATCAGGTGGGCCCAACATGTACCAAAAAAATAAGGAAAGGTCATGAAAATTTGTCAACAGCACATCCAACATCCATATACATGCCTGCCTGATGAGCAGACTGACCTGATTATTGAGCTGGGTCATCTAAATGGTGAGGTCCACCTGAGACATCTTTGATGTCTGACGTACATGATCGGGCAGGCTCAATAGCAGTACATTTCCTGGCATTGTACAGAAAATGCATTTAAGGAGTTACTTACAAACTTGCTTTCTCTGAAGTACTGGTAGAATTCCTTCCACACATTGCCATCGGCCAGACCTGCATACCCAATGATGCCTAAACCTGCAGCAATCAATATCTGATGCGCAATGGAGTTACTTATATTTTTCATCAAGAAAAGCAACTGATTTTAAATAACGAGGCCAATTCTTTCCCCATAAGGCAACGAATGGGTATTGATTCATTGTGACACTAACACACTAGTAATTGTATGGTTGGGAAACAGACAGTCCATCTGGTGGGTCCTACCACAGATGCACTCAGTATATGAAGCATGCCAAACACATTAACCTATCTGTCAGATGTGTAGCTGAGTAATCATACATCTTTCGATGGTCAAAGTCCATACACTAGTTAGGACTCTCAATTCATGTGCTCCATACCGCATGCCATCAACAGCAAGGCCACCAGATGTACTGTCCAAATTAATCAAGTGCTGAAAGGAAAGGAACCAACTTCCAACTAGCTACTTACACATGCATTTTGCAACCTGGGAGTGATATAGGAGCCAGTAGAACCATGTCATAAAGCCAACCCTTGGCATGGAGATGAGTAAACCACACCATCTATCTACTGGGCCCCACAACCAATGGGAATTGGTACGCAAAACATCCCAATAAGATGATTCAATCATTGTCCTCCAAAATGCCACTAGAAAACAGATATGGTTAACAGTGAACATCCAATGGGGAAAGGGTGTAAAAAGGTCAAAGCTACAAACGTTCACCAGGTGTGGTTATTGAACTGGGTGTCACTGACAATGAGGATCACCAGATAGATGGTCCAGGTTAATACCTCCCCATGCCATGTGTACTGGGTGAGATGGCTCTAGTCTACTACATGCCACATCTACTCACTCTGCCATATCATTTCCTGTGCCTTGTAGCTTATTGTATATTTTTATCTAAAAGAAACTAACTTGAGTGTAGCTACTTCATACCCCGGCAGTTACTTTTGATTCAAGAATGTTCAGAGGCCATCTCCCAAGTTCAGCTTCATTGAGTGCAGGGGGTGGCGGCCTCCAAAGAACAAAATACGGAATGAGAGCATATGCGCCGCCGAAGCATGAAAGGACAAGAAACGGCCATACGGGGATTTTGCTCCTTGAGCTGCAGTTGTAGGGTTATTAAAGTCATCACATATAATCAATTCATTAGCGCGCGCGCGCGCGCGCACACACACACACACACACACACACACACACACACACACACACACACACACACACACACACACAATGATTGAAAGCTAAAATCACTACATTTTTGTACTGCAAAGGTTTTTAAACCATCACCTCAACTTTCGAGGAATCTGTACTAACAGAGTATATGAATATGATTATAATTGATTCTAGTTGTTCCAAGATCTGTCCATGTGCCAGACATAATTCTTAAACTCAGTGACTCCACTCGAAACTCAGTCAAGTCAACTCGACGTGATTTTGAGCCGAATTATCATGAACTTGCTGCGAGCTCAACTCGGTCGAGCCTCAGCTAGACTCGTTCGACTCAACCTGACTCAAGCCAAGTCACCCGCTGAGTGATTGCTTTTCATTATAATAAAATATAAAGGTGCAGAGTGTGAGATTCGAACCCTAGAACTTCTCTAGAGCGTCAAGCAACTCTCACAACAACGATGCACTTCATCTCCGATGACTTGTATCAATTATGATTTTCATAGCCTACTAAATACATGCTTAAACATTCTTATGAGTTTAATAGTTAAATATTGAGTCAAGTCTTCGAGTCAGCCCAACCCGGTTGGACATCAGGTCAAGCTTTCGGGTTTTTGAACTGTGGCGGTAGATACGAGAATCAACCCGGCATTGACACATGATTGCCACCTACATACTCAGCCACATTTCTGCAGTTTCTATAAATCTGGAGAGATTAGCCTTCCAGAACTGCTGCTCATGCTCAATTACATTTGCAGTCAGAGAGGTTCTGCTACCATTTATGGTACTGTTACTGCCCATGCGTTGTAGCAACTGCTCCCAGAGAGTGCATAAGTTCGTTGAGCTTCTAAATGTTCTTTTCCTGATATAGTATTATCTTTTCTTGAGACCGAGTTCCCTGTTTGCCTGTTCGGAACTTCGTTTGTCAATGCAGGGCCCATGGCTGGTCTATCCAAGCCACTAAGTCAGACAGTCCCCATCATGGATGGACCATTCTCCCAAAATCTCCCAAATTAGAAGACCCTAGCCATCGAATATTTGGTCTTTCCTCCATTAAATGTGGTTTGTTCGTGCATTTCTTTTCAACCATGTATTTGAGTGCCAAAAAACGGAAGGTTAGAGTTGACCAATTGAGAGGATAGTCTGGGAATGGTGCATCCATGATGGGGGCCGTCAGATCAATGGTTTGGATAGACCAACCATGGACCCCACATCTACAATCAAAGTTCCTAAAGAAACTTGTACTTTGACAACTTTAGAATGTGCTGCAGCTTTTGGGAGATACTCAGACTTGATTCTGTTTCATTAGCAAGTCGTTGATCCCATTCAAACTTGGATGTGATAATTAGTATCAGGAGCAGGAAAACCGATCTTGATATCATTGTGAGTAGTTTTCACAGAACAGGTGAAGCTCAGTGTGGCCAGCTATGCATCAGGCAACTGTCTTTCCTCCAATCTGACCTCGATCAAGGGCCAATCAAGCCCATCTATTGGAGGATTTGGAAACATGGAAACAGATTTTGTGGACTACGGTGTTTGTCATTTTCTTTCACTTAACTCCTGAGGTAAGTCTTTTCCTACAGGAGATGCACTCCAGTGGTACCGGTACCACCGTAAGCTTAAAGTGGTACTGGACAGACGTGGGGCCCATGTTGTCCATTTATCACATCCAGCCCATCCATCGGATGAATTCCCTCAGGTTAACTCCAAGGCCAGAATCTGCTCGATCCAAACTCTGGTGGGCGGAACAAGGTGGGAGGGGACGCCTACCATTGATTCTCACTGCGGCCCACCTGGCGCCCGTGTTGCAGAACATTCTGAAGTTTGTTCTGACCCTTCATCCATGGAAGATGAAGGTTCTGGACGGCCTGGATTTTGCATACAAAACATGGTGGGGGGCCCATGTAAATCAAGGGTAGGCATTCCCTCTCAACTTGTCCCCTATGCTGCGGCCCACCTGGGTTTTCATTTGGGCTGATTCTGGACCCTGCAGGTAACATAGGTGACTCATCTGAAAGACCAATTATATGTCGTAAATACATCATGTGGGCCCCACCGCTGGCCAATACCACCATAGTGCACCCCTTCCTACAGATTGGTCATAACCCAAAAAACAAGCCTAGCTGACAATGATAGCCATTCTAGCAGAGGACCTTTGTGAAAGAAATATTTATAAAAGAAATCAACCAAAGTTCCTTGAATTGTCCACTTTTTTTATAAAATCTTATACCCCAAGGGCTATGATTGTCTGATTGGTCTAAATTTTGAGATATGGCCCATCCAAGATCAGGCCAACCTGGTGATTGGCTCAGATGTCGTACATGTTTCCATATGTACGAAAAGTAAGTTACTAGCACTTTAAGTGAAAGACCACAACGAACACACTAGGTTTTCTTAGAATATCAAGCTACCATTCATTGAGATTAGAAATACAAAATGTGATTTGAAATGCATTGAGACTTGAGATTAAGATCAATACTGTGATGGTACTTTTCCTTAATCCTTATGTTCGAATGAGACTGAAATTGGAAAATAACTTGAAAATTAGTTTAACCTTTGATAATTACCTTCTACCACTTGGAAGAAGCAGCATGCTATATACCAACGGCCACAGACCCATGATGTACCACAGCGACACGAGCACTTCATTCATATGGAACCCATCGTCTCCTTTCAAATTCAGCAGCTTTTGCAAGAAATACATATCCCTAAACTGGGAAGTTTCAGAAATTCATTGGAAAGAATTCAAGAAAAAAAAAAAAGGAGTAAAATTGCAAACTACAATTTCATATTTCATAAAAAAGAAGATGAGCAATAGAATAGCAAAATAAGTCCATTATCTAGTGCATGGAGGATATCCTATGAAATTAGATATTTTAATAAATTAGAAAATAACATTATCTCTACCTGGGACATTTGGCATATTGGCTAGGTTCTTAACAAAGGCTGATAATATCAACAGCTTGGATTGAGTACATGAAAGAGATTTCTTTTACTTGCAGCCATCATCATTCAATAAAGGTGGGGCCCACCCAAATTGCACTGATCCAGACTGTCCATCAAGTGGGACCCACTGTGGATAGGCAATGCTGCAGAGCATGTCCCATCAGACAATCCCATCCATACAATTATTGGACTACATATGAATTATTAAAAAGAAAAATTAGCCAAAGGTCCACGACTCCACATGCAATGGAAACAAAGTCCAGTGATTTGACAGACGGGATTGTTCAACGAATGAGATTTTCAATCGGTCCCCCAACCACAGTGCGGCACACCAAATGAACGGTCTCCATCACTTAAAGATGGGCCAACCAGTATGTAAAGCTCGGCGAAACTAATCCCAACCGTAATTCAGCTAACCATTTCATAATACCTCTATCAACAATCCCAAATCAACAAATACACAGAAAATTCAGTTCTCAGCAGAATAAAAGCCTTTCCACATTGATTTTCACATTTTCCATTTCTGCCCTTCTCCTCAACTGAAATTTACCAGGGAGCCGAAGCACATACCGGAGTCTGGTCCGGCGTGAGCGCGAAAACGTAGTAGATGAGTCCAGCCCACAACGCAAAGAGCAGGATCGACGTCGTCCAGTCGCTGCTTTTGCCGCCATTTCCATCGCCAGCTCTATTTCCTTCCGCTGGAAATCCTGCTTCTGGAATTGGGTCTTTTGGGTTCTGGCTGTTTAAGGAATTTTGGCAGATTTGGAGGGCAATTCTCGTAGAAAATGGGGAGAATGGAGGAGTGAGCTTGCAGGGTTTGAGGGTTAGTTTTGGAATTTCAGCTTTGGGTGGGGATAGGGATGGAATTCTGGGGATTGTAGGTGGTTTGGGTGGGAAATGGAAGGAGGGGAAATTGCAGGAGATGAGAGCCATGATGGGAAGAATGGAGTGGAGTGAGACGAACTGGACCTTGGGCAGGAAGTTCCTGCGCTGGGAACCTAGGTGGGGCCCACAGTAATGTTTTCTGATAAATCCACTCCGTCCATCCGTTTTGGGAGCTCATTTTAGGAAATCAGAACAAAAATGAACCCGGATCCAAGTCAAGTGGGCCTCGCTAAAGGAAAAGGTGGTAGGGAAATTACTACCGTTGAATCCTCCCTGGGGTCTACAGTGATGTTTATATGAAATCCATACCGTTCATAACGTCACTACTACTGGGATGAACTGAAAACATAAATATTATCCTGATTCGAAACTCCTGTGGCCCCTCAAATATTTCAACTGTGGATGTTCAATCCTCGCGTTTTCGGCCCACTTGAGTCTTGGATCCGGTTCATTTTTGTTCTCATTTCCTAAGACGAGCTACCAAAAGGGATGGACGGGGTGGATTTATCAGAAACATCACTATGGCCCCACCTAGGTTGCCAGTGCAGGAACTTCCTGCGCAAGGCTTTCGCAGGAAATCGGCGTCCACCTCGGTGGTGTGTTGACGTCACCAAGTTTGTGCCCCCCACGATGATATATTGTTATATCCACACGGTCCACCCAATTTTAGGGGGCGTTTGGCATCTCTACGAATAAGAGCTTATTAACTTATTTCTTAAAAAATTAACTAATGAAGGGCTTATTATTTTAAAAAGTAGCAAACAAGCTTCAATTTAATAAGTTGGGAAGGGATCACTTTTTGAAACGGAGCTAATTAGGCTTAAGCTTGGACTAATTTTTTTTGACAAATTTATCCTTCAACTTTTCAAGTAATTCCCATCTTACCCTATTCTCTTCCCTTTATTATTTGTTCGAGAAGGGCCCACATGATGAACAACTCATAGTGAAGGTGGCCCCAAATAATGAATCACCCATATCAAAGGTGGGCCTACATAATGTACGATCACATCAAAGGTGAGCCCCACATGATGGATTTCTTGCTTCAAAGTGTGGCTCCATTTGATGGACAACCCACGTCAAAGATAGGACCCACGTGATGGATGACGGTCATTGAAGGTGGGCCCACATGATGGTTAGTTGATTTCAAAGATGAGCTCACATGATGAACGACACATAATGAAGGTGGGGCCCACACAATGAATGGTCCAAATCAAGGTGGGCTCACATAATGGACGAAGTGGGGTTCACATGATGGATGGCCCACATAAAAGTGTGGCCCCTCATAATGGACAATTCATAGCAAGTGGGCCCCACCTAATGGACGGTCCACATCCAAGGTCTCTCATGATGGATGACCTATATCCAAAGTGGGACGTATGATAGATGATCCACATAGAAGGTGCACCCCACATGATGAATGGTGGATATCAAAAGTGGGCCCCACATGATGTACAATCCACTTCAAAGGTAGGGCCCACACTATGGACATGTCAAATGTGGAGTCCACGTAATAGGTGATGGGTAGTGGACATTGAGGGGACTCACATAAAGAACAATTAGGAATGATGTTGGGGCCCGCATGATGGACTATTCACCAAAACAATCATTTGGATTGCATTTATATTAAATTTGTTGTAATCTTTAAAAATGACGTCAACTACCCTTAAAAAAAACTCTTATTTAAAAGTTTTACCAAATGTATTTATTTTAGATTATAGCTTCTTTTTTTTTTTGAAATTTTACCGAATGAGCTTATTTAAAACAAAGCTAGAACAAAAAGGACTTATTGAAGTAGCTCTTATTCAAAAAGCTCTTATTGAATTTGGGTAGAGATGTCAGACGAGCCCTTAGAGATCATTTTATTACACGAGATAAAAAATGAGGTAGATCCAACTCCAAGTGGATCATACCACAGAAAGCATTGAGGATTGAACGTCTACCATTGAAAACTACTTGATGGTCATAGAAGTTTTAGATCAATCTGATATTTGTTTTTTCACTTAATCGAGGTCCATGTTACCTTATGAATAGATTGGATGGCTAATAAACATTGCAGTGGGCCCTAGGAAGGTTTCAACGGTGGAAATCATTGTCCCCATTGGTTTCTGTAGTATGGTGCACTTGAGCCTTAGATCTACATAATTTTTGGGTTTATACACTAAAATGATTTCGTAGAATGAGTGGATGGTGTAGATATAATGCATAAATCATAGTGGCCCCACATAACTTGGTGACGTCAACACACTACTAGGGTTGTAAATGCGTCAGCGGACCCGATCGGACCCATTCGTTAATAATGGTACAAGTCTAGGTCTAAGAACATAGTTCGGATTTGATTTCTTTTATATTAGGCCTGATTTAAACCCATTTAGTAAATGGGCAGGGTTGGTCTCCATTGTAAGGGACCCATTCAGGCTCAGACCGTTAAACTTGGTGAAAATGCTTGCATACCAAATCCAAACCTATATCCATTAGACCCAACCCATTTATAAATGGGCTCGTAGATCTCCGCCTACCATACTCATTTATAAATGGGTCTAATGGAGTTGACTCAGACCTGTCCTAGACCTGCCTATTTAGAAGAATGGTCTAGGTCTAAAATTTGGACCCAAACTCATTTAGTAAATAGGCGGGTTTAATTTTGACACAATATGCATTATACAATACACCTTAAGCTCTTATGCTCAATCATCTTTCTTATTGACTTAAGCATTGAAGGATCTTTCATTAGCACGATTGACACCCTCTCATGATCCTCTCTTCTATGATCTCAAGTCCTATAATCGACATCGTTTATCTCCACGTACTCATCAAGCAACAAAGATCTACCGTTGATCCTTGATCAACACATATTATTCAATTTTAGACGTTAACAGTCATCAAAATAAAGTGATTAAATTGTGGAAATAGTGGCTAAGTTGGCCCCAAAATAAAACCAGTTGAGAAATCCTAATCTCTGATTTGCAGACACTTGTTTGATGGAATGAGATTGGATTTTTCACTTTTACCTACCCAATAAATGTCCATTAATTCCAAACTCAAACAAGTATAATTTTTCATCCATGATATATGTAAATTGAGACCCATGATCTGCATAGTTCAATTTGAATAACTTGTATGGTTATAAGTTGCCTAGGTATCATCCATCACACTGCACCAAGAGTATCAAAGTTTTATTATTTATTTATTATTTATATTTTTTAGAACACAAGTAGAGTTGTCAACTGGCAGACTTGAGGTACGTCTAGCTGGATTTTGAACTGTTTCAGGCCGGTCTATTCAAAATTCTGAAGGGGAGCCTAGTAAGTGTTACCCGGGTAACACTTATGGCCCGTTTGGCACCATGGATTTGAGGAGAAAGGAGGAGAAAGGAAGAGACTCTGGTTGCTTTATTCTGTTGGGCACCATGGATTTGAGAGGAATTTAGGAGAACTCAAAAAGGCACTTTTAGCCCTTTTTCAAATCCCCCCAAAAAGGTGAGATTTGAAGAGAAATCCTTCTCAAGGTGGGTCCCACTGTAATGTGTCCCTAACTATGGGACCTAACCTGATGTATATTTTCCATCCAACTTGTTGATAAGGTCACAAAGACCTGGATGAAGGGACCATACAAATTTCACTTTAATCCAAAACTTTTGTGCATCATAAAGGTCTCACTCTCCATTTTTTGTTGTTTTATGGTCTACTTTAGATGTGGATTTGCTTTATTTTTTGGATCTTGGCATAAAATGATATGTAAAAATGGATGAATGGCATGGATTTAAAAATCGAGGCTAATACAGTGGGCATACGGTGGGATTAAAATTTACACCATCCATTCCTCCATGTTTGATTTCTCTCCAAATCTTGGCTGCCAAACAGAAAATCTGGAATTGATAAGAATTGGAATTGATGAGAATTCATATCATGGAATCCACCTCTCCTCAAATCCATGGTGCCAAACGGGCCATTATAGAGCCCACCTTGATGATCTATTGTATATCTACACTGTCCATACGTTTCTTCAGCTCATTTTAGGACGTGGTCTGAAAACTTAAAAAGCAAATCTAAATCTCAGGTTAACCACACCACAGTGGTGATTAAGTGACTCAACATTAAAAATTAAAAAGGGTCAGCTTTTCGTAATTTTTATTTACCATCCAACCAGTTGATAATGCGAAGAGGACTTAGAAGAAGAGAAAATATAAATATCAGCTTGAGTTTTGTAGCTCCCAAAAAGTTTTTAATGGTTATTCATCACTGTTTCTAATGGTGTGGTCCACCTAAGATTTGAATCTTCTTCAAGTTTGGGATCGTGCCATAAAATGAAACATTGGACGGTGTGGATGTACACCAAACACATCAAGGTTGGCCCCACACGGTTACGGTAATATCTACTCAGGTGTTACTCAGGTAACAGCTAATCGGCTCCCCCCATGATGGGACCCATTTCATAGGGTAATGATCCCGACCCTCCATTTCATAGGCTTTTGTCATTATAAACCATGAAATGTTTACTGGACGCAACAACGGTCCATATCAATCTGCGCGTACATATGCAACTGGCAATGGATCATTTCCACTTGTGAAAACTACAAACAAGACTATCGTTGATTGGCAAGTGAACCAACACACAATCTGAAACGTCCATTTGTTGGGCCCCCTCTATTGATTAGGATGGCCCAAAATTCACATGATCTGGATAATGTTAAAGGTCAAATGCAAATGGATCGATCTTAAGGCTATATCCAATGAACAGTGGGGCCCAGCAGTGACAAGGACATAGGATGGCCGCCACAATCAACATGTACCACATGAAAAAAATGGTGCCAGTCTACTGGTCAACGTTTTGCGTCCGACCCCTGGTCGGAAATTTAAGCGTCCGACCAGATCCATGTAGGGGCCACCTTGCTTATCTATTTATCCACGCCGTCCATTCTTTTTTTAAGATCATGGGAGGGTATGCTTCCAAATATGAGTCAGATCCAAAGCTCCAGTGGAACACACCAAATGGTAAGCTTGCTTGCATTAAATGCACGTTAAATGCACAAAGCATAAATTCGATCTGCCTCATGTTTTGGCCCCTACCATCTCATGATATGAGAAAAGGAATGGACGGCATGGATGAACAGAAACATCAAGGTAGACCCCCCGAACAGATCTGGTCGGACGCAATCCACGTCCCCCTGAATGTGCGTTGAATGTACACCCTTGGCAAGTTTCTTTAAACCGTCAATTCTTTCGGTACAAATGTATAGCACGCTTGATTGGTGCAGTAGCCTTATTTTTAGGAGAGGAGTAGGTGTTACTTATCCTTACCGTGGGACCCACCTTGAAGATGTATTGTATATCTATGCCGTTCATCCGCTTTTCCAGCCCATTGCAGGACGTGGTGCCAAAAAAAATAAGAAGATCTAAATCTCAAGTGGACCACACGACATGAAACAGTGGTGATTAAACAATCACCATTAAAAAATTTGTAGGGCCCATCCTTCCAACCTATTGATAAAATCAAACAGAACTGGATGAAGGAAAAATACAGGTATCAGCTTGATTCAAAAACCTCTTTCCATTGGTGTGGTCCACCTGAGATTTGGATCTGCGTAATTTTTGGTACCACGTCCTCAAATGATATGGAAAAACGGATGGACGGCGTGGATATACAAAGTATTTTTTAAGGTGGGCCCCACACGGTCAGGCTAGCACCTAATCTGCTCCCCTTATTTTTGCACGTGGCCTTCTTTATGGTGGGGCTCGCTTCATCTACTACTGAGATGTCCCACGCACTTGCGAGGTAGGCACGTGTGCCACGTGTAGGGCTAGCAATCTTCGTATTCTCAACATTCATCTGCCCTTCTAAATGTGATTCAATTCTCAAGAGATATGCGGCCAAGAAAATCAGAGCTCGTGTAATGCGTGCACACGAGCGGAAAAAGTTCCATACTCTGGCGGAGTGCGACGCTTCATATGCCTGCACTTGGAAGCTGTACACATGGCACGTATCTAACACAAATTAAACTGTCCAATTTGCGCAGCTTAATCCTTACCGCTCGATTGGTAGAAATCTTATGAAGGGTTAAAAATAGTCATTGGCCAATGGTCTCAATTCATCTCAGAAATATCCAGTAATCAGAGATCAGAACCATTCAATCAATCGTATTTTTAGGCTATGATCTATCTAAATTGGTATCCACGATTTGGACGGTTTGATTTTAGTTAATTATATACGAAGTGTATATTTTGAGTGCGTACGTATGAATAATCATATGTTGACAGATATCAAATTTCCGATACAGTATGTAAGGTAAACTTTGATACTCTGGTAGAGTGTGATTGATGATACGCAGGCACTATGAAATAGTACTTTTGGAATATAAAAAATTCAAATCAGACTGACGAGGTAATGTTGATATATGTACGCAGACAATTTCTCACTGTGAGCGCATATCAAAGGCCATACACCATCAGAGTATAAAATAACTCAAAAATCTTGTACAGATCCTTGAGCGCGACTTGGCGGCGACTCCGGATCCAGTGATGTACTGATGTGGGTGGGACCTGACCGTAGGGCCCACTTCGATGTATGCGTTGTATATCTAAGCCGTCTATCCATTTCTACTTATCATTTAATGGCATGCATCTAAAAATGAATAAAATCCAAACCTCAGGTGTACCACACTGAATAGAGCTCTCAATGAGACGGATCTGGATCGGATCCAGTTGGATCCGGTTCCAAGTCCGTATATCTATAGACGGATTCAGATCGGATTCGAATCCAACTCGGATCCAAAAGGTGATATCAATTTATAAATTGTGAGATCCATTTCCAATCCAAAATCCATATAACTATCGGATTCGGGTCGGATCTAGATCCGGATCCACCCCATTACAAATCTAAAAAATAATATGATGTAAAATATATATAATATAATATATTTAATTCAGTAGAAAATTATGCAAATCCTACTATTTACTATGGTATGGTCGACATGGCTTAAAATAATTTGTAAAACGGATGGTAAGCATGAATATAACATATACAGTAAGGTGACAATGAGTAGGATCTTAATCAGATCCGGATAGAACTTGTATATGTTCATGTGAATCATATCCAGCCCATTTAAGTAATCGGACCTATTTTAAGATCCAAATCCGGTCCATTTAACTAATTGAACCTATTTAAGATCCAAATCTGCGTTATACGGATTCGGAGCGAATCGGCTCTCGGATCTGACCCGCTCCATAACACTGAAGGAAATAGTGATCATGGAGCACCCACCGTTAAAAGATTTCCTAAGGTGGACCGTCATGTTTATTTGCCTTCCAACAGTTGATAAGGTCCAAAAATAAAGCAGATTCAAATATCAGGTGGCACCACACGCCATGAAACAGTGGTCATTTAGCACCCACCATTGAAAACTTACTTAGGCCTACGTAGTGAGCCGATCTAAGGCTCAAGTCCAGCACTCGGTGGAGATTGCACGTCCACCGTTAAAAGATTTTTGGGAGCACAAAAGAAGTTGATATTTTGCGTTTTCCCTTCATCTGTATCTATGTGACTTTATCATCACGGTGGGCCCTAGGAAGTTTTCAATGGTGGGTATCATTATCACGGCCGCTTCATGTGGTGTAGTCATTTTGAGCCTTCGATCTGCCTCATTTTCCGTGTCGTTACATAAAATTTTATGGAAAAATGAATGGATGGTGCGGATAAAACCTGTACATCAAGGTGGGCCCCACAAACCCTGAACGAAGGGCCCACCTGGATGTATTCCATGTATATCCATACCATCCACTTGGTTCTTCATCTTATTTTAAGGATAGAATCCCAAAAATGAAGTAGATGAAAATTTTAGGCCGGCCACACCACAGGAAACAACGCCTACCATTAAAAACTTCATGGCTTCCACCGTGATGTTTATTGACCATCAATCTGTTGATAAGGTCACGTAGACCGGGATGAAAGGTAAAAACAAATATCAGGTGGATAGAAAACTTTTGTGGCCCATAAAAGGTTTTTAATGGTCATTAACCACTGTTTTTTATTATGGTGTGGTCCACATGAAATTTTCGTATGCTGGTAACATGGCCTAAAATAAGCGGGAAAGGCAGGGAAGCGGATTGGCTGGTGCACCATACACCAGCGGGGTTGTTGGTGTAGTGACGTCATCAAGTTCTGTGGGTCCCACCATGAGGTACTTGTTATATCCAAACCGCCCGTCCATGTTTTGGGATCATTCTAAGGCTTGACCCAAAAACTAAGATAGATCCAAGGATCAAGTGGACCATACTGTAGAAAGCGGAGATTGAACGTATACCATTGAAACCTTTTTGGAGGTCCCAGAAGTTTTGGATCAGTCTGATATTTATTTTACCCTTCATCCAGGTCCGTGTAACCTTATGAACAGTTTGGATGAAAAATAAACATCATGGTGGACCCTGGGTATGTTTTAACGGTGAGAATTGTTGTCCCCACTGTCATTATTGGTGTGGTCCACTTGAGTTTTGGATATAACTCATTTTAGGTACCATGCACTAAAATAATCTCTCCAAATGGATGGACGGTTTGGATGTACTAAATACATCATTGTGGGGTCCACATAACCTTAATCTTCTTTGAACCGTCCGTACAAACATGGTGCTCGAGGACTGCGCGCTCGCTCTGCGTCCGCCTCGTCCCTACACCAGCAACGTAGCTGGTGTAGGGTGCACCAGCCAATTGAGGGGCGCCTCCTGCGCAAGGAATCTGGGTGGGGCCCACTGTGAGGTTTGTGAGAAATCTACGCCGTCCAACCGTTTTTTGAGATCATTTTAAGCGTTGTGTCAAAACATTAACGGGATCCAAGACTCAAGTGGGCCGCAGTAAAGCAAAAGGTTTGTAGGGAAATGCTTACCGTTGAAACATTTATGGGGTCTACAGTGATGTTTATATACCATCCATACCGTTCATAATGTCATTCCTACTTAGATTAACTGAAAAAACAAATATTATCCTGATTCGAAACTTCTGTGGCCCACAAATATTTCAACTGTGGAAGTTCAATCGTCATGTTTTCAGCCCAGTTAAGTCTTGGATCCCGTTCAATTTTGGTCGCAACGCCTAAAATGATCTCACAAAACGGTTGGACGGTGTAGATTTCTCACAAACCTCACAGTGGGCCCCACCCAGATTCCTTGTGCAGGAGATGCCTGCAAAAGGCTTTCGCAGGCAATTCGCGCCCAGCCAATCCTTTAGGATTTTTACTATATTAGCCCCGAGGTGTGGCCATTTTAACTAAAAATTCAATTTCTCATACCATCTTGCCAAAGTGGCCTTTTCACGAGAATTTGAAATATTTGTGGTCGGTTTTGCCCCTCTGACCAGCTGTTGACGTACGGAGCTGCTTTTCGCACGGGGCTTTTTCTCAAGGGGATTGTGGGGCCCACAAAATTATCGATTTTGGCCATCGGATGGCCAATCTGATCCGCTCATATGAAATGGGGCATTTTCAAACCCACGCGAGAGGTTTTTGCAAATCCGACAGAGGTTGTATGTGACCTAGAATAGCGTTAAGGATTCTCATTAGTACAAATTATTATTTGCACCGGCGTGGCCCACCGGTATTGACACTTTCCTTGAAATTTTTGACAATGACTCGTAATTAAAAAACTTTTTATATGAATGAATTCGATTTGTCTTCTCACATCCAAATTGCCCCACATAAGATCACGTTTGTAAATGGTGGGGCCATTGATGCAATGCATGGTGAAATGGATCCATAAACCTTCCAGTGAAACACGTTGTATGGGATCCACCACATTCTTCGTACGAAGAAAGTGAAAAAGTTGGGTTTGGAGGTCCCACCAAGGCAATGCATGCTATCCGTTCATCAACGACGTCGATGGACTGTTCTCCTTCCCTCTTCGTCTGACTTTGGTGGTTATCATCCGATTTTTCATGATGCACGTCCAAGATAATGGCTGTAGTAGATTGTAACAGAGAAGAAAGGTTGGGCCCACAAAAATGGTCCGCTAAATGAAAATAGGTAAACCATCTCTTTAACTGATTCTCTATGTAAATGTTAATGTGGATGGTAATGTGCATGGTGAAATGGAAAAGTGTAATGGGTGGAGGCTCAAATGTGGGCTGGATTTCCACTGAGTACTCAAAACTCTATGTGCTAACTGGATTCCCACTGAGTATTGTGGAATCCCCCCTGGAACTGGGGATTCCCACTGGGCATAGTGGATTCCCACTGAACACTGTGGATTTTCCCTGGCACTGCGGATTCCCACTGGCCACTGTGGATTCCCGCTGAACATCGTTGATTCCCCTGGGCATAGTGGATTCCCACCGAACAACGTGGATTCCCACCGAACAACGTGGAATCCCCCATGGCACTGCGATTCCTATTGGCCCCTGTGGATTCCCACTAGGCATTGGGGATTCCCACTGGGCATAGTGATTCCCATTGAACACTTTGTATTTAACCTGGCACCGCTGATTCCCACTGGCCACTCAGGATTCCCTCTGAGCATTGTAGATTCCCCTGGGCATAGTGGATTTCCACCGAACAATGTGGTTTCCCACGTGGCACTGCGGATTCCTACTGGCCACTGTGGATTCCCACTGAGCACTATGGAATCGTACTGGGCATTGTGGATTCCCCCTGGGCATTAGGGATTCCCACTGGGCATAGTGGTTTCCCCCTGGGCTCAGGGGATTCCCACCGAGCAATGTGGATTCCCACTGAAAAAGGTAAATCCAAACGCACAAGGTCCACCGCCATTTGACTTTATGACATGCTCTTTTAGTTATGACATGCTCTTTTCTTAGCTGTCAAAACAAGGCCCTAATGGGTGCTATAACAAGAATGATACTCTACATTGGGAATCCACATTGGCATTGGGAATTCATTGTTTCAATTGTATAGTTCTTAGTTCGACCACGGAATGCATCTCAACATCTTCATCTCTATAACACTCAATTCATAAAAGTATCTTTTAAGGCTTACAACCAAGCTTTCTCGTATCAGGCACAAGAATCGTTGAATATGACAGTTACGCAGCCTATATGCTGTCATTATGATGGTGAGCTAGTAAACGAACGAGGAAGGTGGAGATACAACGGTGGCGATTCTCAGTTTATCATGGTGAGCAATGAAATAAGATATGAGGATCTTGTATCTAAAATTCACAATGTTATCGGTACGACACATTCAGAATATGAGCTTAGAATCAAGTTCGTCTACCCATCGCCTAACTCCATATCATTTCGTCCACAACCGATCAGATATGATGACGATGTGGCGGCATATATGTTTATCTCCGTTCAGAACCCGAAAATTCATATACCTATGTTTGTGGAGAAAGTCAGACATAAACGTGTATTTCATGATCCTATGGCGGTGCATTTAAATGAGCCTATACCAACAGTTGATACGGCCATATATAGAGAAGACTGCACTGACATCCATTCAACAGTCCGTGAAGACGTCATTAGTTCATTACGTGGGGCACGTTCAGAACTTCCGCGTACGGGCAGTTTCGAGACACCGGAGCCAACAGCATGTGCAGTTATACGTACTTCACCGAGTGGGGCATATCACGAAGATCCGAGTTTGGACAGTTTCGATGCGCCATCGTTCCGAATCATTCATAGCGAAGACAACGCGCACATTCCTTCACCGGCTACTACAGATATTCGTCATCGACCATCGACTTATGCAATTCAAGAAGATCCAAGGTTGGACAGTTTCGAAGCGCCATCGTTCCGACTCATTCATAGCCAAGACCACGCGCACATTCCTTCAACGGCTAGTGCAGATGTCCATACTCCATCGAGTGATGCACATCAAGATGATCCTCCTTTCAGCAGTTTCGATGCGACATTATTCCAACATATTCATAGCCAAGATTATGCGCACGTTCCTTCATCGGCTAGTGCAGATATCCCGAGTCCATCGACTGATACACTTCGGAAAGATCCGAGTTTGAACAATTTTGATGCGCCATCGTTCCGACTCATTAATAGCGAAGACTATGCGCACGTTCCTTCCAGGGCTCATGCTGACATCCCATGTCCAATCACCAGTGACCGTAATCGCCTTTTAGAGGTTCTTGAGACTCCAATGGATGTCATGTTTGAGCGAGATGAAATAACTCCACAGGAGATACTTGACCTCGATGCGGCATCAATGTACGTGAATTGTCCGGTATATCATGATTTTGTTGATGACCCAAGTGAGTTAGCCGTTGGACAAATGTACAGAGACAAGGCTCGGCTACAGTTCACGCTTTGTAAGTTTACGATGCGAAATCATTTCCAATATAAGGTATTGAAATCAAACAAACAGAGGTACACGATTAAATGTCTAATTGATAGTTGTGGTTGGAGGTTGCATGCATCGTTGTTGGACAATGGTGGTGCTTTTAAAATAAAGACATATCGATCAAAACACACATGTAGCCAATCCTCCGATGCAATCAGTTATCTCCATGCAAGTTTTGCGGATGGTAGTCGTGGTAAACGTAATGCAGCTTATGAAGGTACAGGAAGACATCATCGTCAAGCAACGATTAAGATATGTACGAAGATTGCTGCAGAGCGTATGAGGAATGGCATAATATGTAGGCCACAAGATGTACAATTTGGAATGGAGAAAGAATTCAATGTCGAGGTCAGTTATATGAAAGCGTATAAAGGTATCGTAGCTGCAAGTAGTGTGATTATGGGGTCATTTGAAGATTCATACAAAGTACTCCCTGCCTATCTCCATGAATTGATGAAGGCAAATCAGGGTACGGTAACGGACTTACAACTAGACAGCGAAACAAATTGCTTCGAGAGATGCTTCATTGCGCTAGGACAATGTATTCGAAGCTTCCGGTTGTATTTTCGAAAAGTTTTATGCTTGGATGGGGCTCACTTGAAAGGGAGGTATAAAGGTGTACTGTTCACCGCAACAGCGTTGGACGGAAATAATCGCATTCTCACGGTAGCATATGGGGTTGGTGAGTCAGAGAATAACAGTAGTTGGCTTTGCTTCCTTCAAAACTTGAAGCGGGCAATTGAGCCTCTTCCAGAGGAGATAGTTATTATATCGGATCGTCATGCAGGTATAATCAACGGGGTGAAATCAATATTCCCTAACGCAGCTCATGGTTATTGTGCACACCATCTCCTCTCAAATATGATGCATCACCACAAGGATGAGTCTTTGAAGAAGTACTTTTGGGCGGCTGCTAAAACGTGCCGAAAAAGCATTTTTAATGATCTGATGCACATCATATCAAAGGCCAACCCTGCCGCATTTGAATGGCTCAATAGTGTAGATAAAGAAAGATGGGCTTCTGTATTTTTCCCGGGTAAGAGATACAACATGATAACGACAAACATTGCTGAGAGTGGAAATGCACTATGGAAAAAACCAAGAGAATACCCGATTGTGAAAGTTCTCAATAGTGACAGGAGCAAGATTCAAAAATTCTTCTTGAAAAGGCGAGAAGATGCGAAAGTGTTTTTAGGAAAAGCAACACCCTGGGCGGAAACACATATGAGAGAGTTATCAGACCAGGCGAGGATGACAAGCTGTACAGCGATATCTGTGGATGAATATGAAGTTAATGGGGGTGAGTATACCGACGTAGTGAAACTAAGTGAAGCGAAGTGTGGATGTGGCGAGTTCAGCGTGCTAATGTTACATTGTCTACATGCAATCGCCGCATGTGACAAGTACGAGCTCGATCGTTACAATTATTGTTCCCCCTTCTACTCAACAGCAGTTTACAAAGTGATGTATCGCGATTCCATATATCCAGTCCCTGATGTGAGTCAATGGGACACACCTGAAGATGTAAGGGTGATATGCGATAAAATTCGTCACCCGAATGAAAGAAAAATTCTAGGAAGACGAAAGAAAATGAGAATTACAAGCCTAGGTGAGGAGAGACCAACCGTCAAGTGTTCCAGGTGTAGACGAACGGGTCACAATCGGATGACATGCACCTACCTTCCGGCCATTAGCTAGAATTTATTACTACATGTTGCGCTGGTTACTTTTTGCATACGCAAAGCCTCACTTTGTATTTAATTTTGTACGTATCTTTTTGTAAATCCACACTATGTCATATAAACATTTTGTCTACGTAATTTACTACTTGAATGGAGAAAGGCATGTGGTTGTGTATGTGTATGTATATTTAACGCTTGTCGCTCTCATAGTTTCCCGTGCCAAAACACATAGGGCCTGTTTGATTTTTTGGCTCAGCTCTAATTATCTTGTAAATGGATAATGATTATTTACCTAGGTAATTACTGCATCTTTCCCAATGAAGACAGTGACACTTACTTTTCTTAACGCTAAAATTGGAAATTTTGTGCAATAAATATGGGGCCCACCGTGATTTATGTGGCTTATCCACACCACCCATTTCTTTATGCCCGTTGAATTTAGGGCGTGAGCCAAAAATTGAAGCAGATCCAAAGTTCAAGTGGACCACACCACATGAAACAGTGGGAATTGAGCGCCAACCATTAAAAACTTCTTGGGGTCCCTAAAAGATTTGGATCAAGCTGATATTTATGTTTTCCCTTTATACATGTCTGTCTGACCCTATGAACCAGTTAGATGATGACTAAACCTCAATACGGGCCCAATGAAAGAAACAACTTTCAACGGTGGACGAATTAAGGCCACTGTTTCCTTTCGTGCGGGCCATTTGAGTGTTAGATTTGCCTCATTTTTCGGCTCATGTCCCAAAATGTGCTAATAAAACATATGAACGGCGCTGATATATCATATACATTACGATGGGCCCCACGGATTTAAGTCAACACTTTTGGACCGATTCTCGAGGTGGAATTACTCACCTATATTCAATCAAGGTGAAAAAGTAATAATTACCCATTTACCAAGTATTTACCTGGATCATGAAAAATCAAACAGGCCCATAATGAAACAAATGTATTTACTTGCGTTGAAAGATAAAATTTGTGGGGTCGGATCACGGGATTCACAGAATACATCCGACTGCAGTGACATGTGAAGATGAGATGTGACTGGTGAAAATTAGATTAGTAGGGTACAGGTAAGTACAGTCACGGGTGAAGAAGATGTATGATCACGTGGGATTCCATGACCCCCTTATCCAGTCCCTACCATTTTCGAATCCTCCAATTGTTTAAAATATGTCACGAAATGGTCATGGCCGGCATCATCCCAACCTACGTCCACCTCCTGGAGACTACTACCGTATGCAGGAAAGGAGGGCCGAGTGGGATCGTGAAATATGCAAGCTAGAACAATGGACGACTATTTGTAGGAGATACAATCTTCCAGTGCCTAGACGACAGTCAGTGAACATGAGGCGTGATACGTTGGCAGAAATTGATACGGCATTGGGAAGGCTGAGAAGGGAGATCAGAAGGATGGTAAGTCGTGTGTCGAGAGTGTGGATGGATGGTGTGACGACGGATCTCCAGAATGCATCCGAATCGGATATTTCAAATGAAAGTGACAGGGATTTATCGGATTTTGAAGATAAATAGTCATCGTTTTCCTTTAGATAGCTTTTTAAACTCGTGCTTGTTCTTCGGTAAGTTGCTATCATATGTGTATTTGGACAATCATCTGTTCTTGAGTATTTATTGTATCTGGGCTTCTTCTTTTTTCCAGAATTTTTTAAAGTTCGGAGGAAAAACCGCTCCACCAACTTTGACTAACGATTGATGACGCCGTTAGCATGTAGAAAAGGTCCAAATTGCCCCTCTTTCGTTGTAATTTCACAATCATACCCCATTCAAAGGGGTTGGACGTGCGTAAGATGTGATGGGGCCCACGGACACTACCTATGAGATCGATGCTGTCCATATATTTTGCCATTTCGTTTTAGGTCACAAGCAAAAACAAAAGGGGAAGATTTGAATACCAGGTATACCACACCAGAAGAAATAATGGTGATTGAACGGCTACCATTGAAGACATGTGATGGGGCTACGGACGTTTCTGATCAAGCTGATATTTGTGTTTTCCACAGGGCATTTCGGATTCCCACAGGGCACTATGGATTCCCACATAGCACTATGGATTCCCACAGATCACTATGATTCCCACAGGGCACTATGGATTCCCACAGGGCACTTGGATTCCCACAGAGCACTATGGATTCCCACAGAGCACTATGAATCCCATAGGGCACTATGGATTCCCACTGGGCACTTTGGATTCCCACAGGGCACTATGGATTCCCATAGAGCACTATGATTCCCACCGAGCACTATGGATTCCCACAGGGCACTTGGATTCCCACAGGGCACTATGGATTCCCACAGGGCACTTCGGATTCCCACAGGGCACTATGGATTCCCACAGATCACTATGATTCCCACAGGGCACTATTGATTCCCACAGGGCACTATGGATTCCCAAAGGGCAGTATGGATTCCCACAGGGCACTTTGGATTCCCATAAGGCACTATGGATTCTCACAGACCGCTTTAGATTCCCACAGGGCACTATGGATTCCCACAGATCACTATGATTCCCACAGGGCACTATGGATTCCCACAGATCACTATGATTCCCACAGGGCACTATGGATTCCCACAGGGCACTATGGATTCCCACAGATCACTATGATTCTCACAGGGCACTATGGATTCCCACAGGGCACTATGGATTCCCACAGAGCACTATAGATTCCCACAGGGCACTTCGGATTCCCACAGGGCACTATGGATTTCCACAGAGCACTATGGATTCCCACAGATCACTATGATTCCCACAGGGCACTATTGATTCCCACAGGGCACTATGGATTCCCAAAGGGCAGTATGGATTCCCACAGGGCACTTTGGATTCCCATAAGGCACTATGGATTCTCACAGACCGCTTTGGATTCCCACAGGGCACTATGGATTCCCACAGATCACTATGATTCCCACAGGGCACTATGGATTCCCACAGATCACTATAATTCCCACAGGGCACTATGGATTCCCACAGGGCACTTGGATTCCCACAGGGCACTATGGATTCCCACAGAGCACTATGAATCCCATAGGGCACTATGGATTCCCACAGGGCTCTTTGGATTCCCACAGGGCTCGTCGCCTAAAATGAGATGGCCTATTCAATGAACGTGATCAAATCCATGTCATGTAAAAGGAGCTGGGTAGATGAAAGCATGGCATCTACTCCGACCTTCGCCAACAGCAAAAAGTCAGGCCTTCGCAAAAATCCGCTGTTGCAGCCCACACATGCACTCAATCGTCATTACATAAATCAATATACGAAGATCCCAAAATGGGAACAATTCATTTAAACATTCCATCCCATGTCGTTAAATTGTTCCCCCAGCTAAAACACATCAGAAAACAAAAGCATTTATCCAACACTTAGAATATAACAAACCCAGCAAAAAAAAGGAAAACTGAACTAGGATCCTAATGATCCAAAGAAGCCGGGGATGGAGGTGGCGCGTTCTCCTTCTCGATGCAGCAAAGGATCTGCTGCATCTTCTTGTAGAGTCGCTTATTCCAACGCTCTTGACGCTCTGCCCCAGCCGCCACCGCTCGCTCTAAGGCTACAATACGTTCTTCTAAGCCGGCAGTGGGCCGGTAGTCTTCATCTTCATCTTCTGCCACATCCTCTCCCTCCTTTGATTCATGTTCTTCTTCGCTCTCTGACTCATCTAAAAGTCTGGCATTCGAAGGTCCTGCCCTAGGACCTTGTGGGACATTATCCTTCAACCGTCCCACATTCTTCGTATTGATCTCATTAAAGTCAACTAGGCGCGAAGTAGCAGTAGCAAGTCCAAACTGCTTCGCCAACTGACATGCCAAGCGCCCAAATGGCAAATTCAGGGGTCGTGATGTGGAAATGGGCTTCAGCATTTGGGTCAGAACAATAGAGGGTAGGCATACCATCTCCTGCTTACCCACTCTATACAACACCTCAACCATGTAAGGTGTCAACTCAGTGTGGTTCCCCGCTCGCGGATAAACATTGTGGACAAAAATGTGATGCAGCCTACGGAACACTGGCAACAAATTGGACGACCTCAAACAATTTCCTTTCTCCCACTCCACGTAATTGCCACATAGAAACTTCGTATGTGTGCCTCTCATATTCCAACGGTCCGAGTCACCCTCCTTCACCACGAATCGACCACATGACACCCCGATGGCTTTAGCAATGACATTAACGTCAACTCGGCGTAATATCCCGTTAACCTCTACATCAAACATCGGAGGATCTGATCGTGGATTCCTACAAGCGGAATAGAATTCCTCCACCGTTATGTCGTTGGCGACCGAGGTGGGATGGAATATGGGGGCCCATCCCAGGGTTGTAAGCCATTCCCCCATCGTTGAATCCTCAAAAATGCCCGGAATGTCAACCGTAGCCTCAAATGTTATCTTCCTGCGTGAATACTTATTCCAACCTTTTGTACGAGGGCCACGCTCGGAAGTTGCCTCACCTCTTCGAGGCCCATGAGAGGACGACGCACCAGCGTCATCGTTCTTCTTCTTGCGTACAGGGCGGCTAGGGCCTGCCCCTCTCGAAGAAGCCTTTCGTTTGGCCATCATAGCAACGAAGAAAGGAAGAAGAACAAAAGATGCAACTGAAGAAAGGAAACCGGCCATAGTAGCTTCTTCTCTTCTTTGCAACTCACCAATCTTAATGGGGAACCCAAAACGAGATCTGATTTTACCTAAAATCCGTGCAGAGCTTCAAGAGTTGTAGCCGTCAAGTGCTGTTCAGAGCCACTCTAGTGGAGAAGAACGGTTGGAAGAGGTGTACGTCGTCTAGGGGAGATAGGTACTTTGAGAGGGAGAACGAAAAACCGTTGGAATGTGGGGTCGGATCCTTTCTTAACCTTTTTTAAAAAGGTACTTCGTGTCCGTCGGTGGACCGAAGTCGTGATTGACGAGCCGAAGGAAAGTATATCTTGAACTATGCTACATACCGAAGACCTTCGGCCGGAACTGAAGTACGCTGGACAATCCCTCGGTGGACCGAAAAATTCATCGGCGTGCCGAAAATCATAGTGATGAACTTATGAAAAAACCGAAGACCTTCGGTCAGAACCGATGTACACTGGACGAATGTCGGCGGACCGACTATCTTCGTCGGTTAACCGACGAAGTACATTTAATTAATCTTCGGCGCGATCTCGTCTTGTCGGTTGTAACCGATGGCCTACGTCGGTGGGCCGAAGGTGGCTGTTGGCTGACCGACGACTGCTCCCCTCATTGTGCAAAACGATTTTGGTTGTCATCCATTTTAACACATGTCAAACCCAAAAGGCAGCTCTGTGGAAATCCATAGTGCCCTATGGGAAGCAATATTGCTCTGTGGGAATCCATATTGCTCTGTGGGAATCGAAAATGCTCAGTGAGAATCCAAAGTGGCCTGTGGGAATCCATTGTGCTCTGTGGGAATCTACAGAGGCCTGTAGGAATCTATAGTGCCCCGTGGGAATCCGAGTTTGGTTTGCTCCAGTAAAATGTGGTTCGAACTGGGATCGGTTTCGTTGGAAATTTCGAAGCAGGCCAGGCCAAGTTCAAATTGAGTGAAGATAACCTCATGCGTTCACTTGTCTAACAACTCCACCAACCAGCCAGTTTGAAGACCAACTCATTGTGACCATTGGTTTTTGACTCATCTGAAGTGGGTCCCATCAAATAAACGGTTTCAAAACGGATTAGGCACTGAGTAACTTAGTAAACTTTTATTATACTGAGTAAAATACATTGGGCCCACTGTGAATGCACGTCATATATCACGTGTCTACCACGGGGAACAATGGGTGTAATGTACTAATGCTTATTTGTCATCCAACTTCTCCATAGGATCACGAAGACATGGATGAAGGGAAAACACAAGTATTAGATGGACAGATAGGATAAAATACGTAAATGACGGTAGGTCTAATAGAGTTTACTCAGTAAGCAATCTGCTTCCACACGTACGGTTTGTTATAATTTAGATGCACGCACGTTTACAAATTTGGAATGCATACGTATGGACCATCACAATCCGTGCGAGGAAATTGGACATAGGTCAAGACCTGGCTTTAGAACATGTCCCATCTCACGTCAATGCGCACATTTATGCTTGCCAATGGAGTCTTCACATGTGTGCAATCTATATACGCGTGCCTCAGTCCTATGAGATAAGGTGGGGAACAGAGTACTGCCTGCAGTCCACATGCAATTGTCTGTAGAATAACTGACGGTGAAGGGTACGAAGATCTGTGGGAATCCCAAGTGTCCTATGGGATTCATAGTGATCTGTGGGAATCCCAAGTGCTCTGTGGGAATTGATAGTGTCCTGTGGGAATCCATAGTGCCTTGTGGGAATCCCAAGTGCCCTATGGGAATCCATACTGCCCTTTAGGAATCCATAGTGCCCTGTGGGAATCAATAGTGCCCTGTGGGAATCATAGTGATCTGTGGGAATCCATAGTGCCCTGTGGGAATCCATAGTGCCCTGTGGGAATCCGAAGTGCCCTGTGGGAATCCATAGTGCTCTGTGGGAATCCATAGTGCCCTATGGGATTCATAGTGCCTTGTGGGAATCATAGTGATCTGTGGGAATCCATAGTGCCCTGTGGGAATCCAAAGTGCCCTGTGGGAATCCAAGTGCCCTGTGGGAATCCATAGTGCCCGGTGGGAATCATAGTGATCTGTGGGAATCCATAGTGTTCTGTGGGAATCCATAGTGCCCTGTGGGAATCTAAAGTGCCCAGTGGGAATCCATAGTGCCCTATGGGAATCATAGTGATCTGTGGGAATCCATAGTGCTCTGTGGAAATCCAAAGTGCCCAGTGGGAATCCATAGTGCCCTATGGGAATCATAGTGATCTGTGGGAATCCATAGTGCTCTGTGGGAATCCATAGTGCCTGTGGGAATCCGAAGTGCTCTGTGGGAATTCATAGTGCTCTGTGGGAATCCATAGTGCCCTGTGTGAATCATAGTGATCTGTGGGAATCCATAGTGCTCTGTGGGAATCCATAGTGCCCTGTGGGAATCCGAAGTGCCCTGTGGGAATCCATAGTGCTCTGTGGGAATCCAAAGCAGTCTGAGAAAATGGATGAGTAGCATGGATGAATCACATACATCACGGTGGAGCTCACACAGCACCGATCAGCAGCTACTTTCCCCCCAACATGTGTCGTATATAGATGTCTCTATCATATTCGCTTCCAACCCAATTTCCAATGCAAAACCTACCTACCCACTAAATCCTCTCCATCTCTCTTGTTAACTTGGTGGATGACACATGGACCATTGATAAGTAATTGGTTCATATCCAATGGTCGTAATCATTCGAATCGTCTAATAACCGTAACTCTTAATCTATTGATCCTTCATGGTAAGGCCCAAAAAATGAATAGTATAGATCTCATTTACATATGACACGTGTGCAAGGACCTTCTGTGTCCGTCAATGACAATTTAGGAAAATTCCACGATCCATATGTTGGGAAAAGCCGGCAGCGTAAGCGGAACGCCGAAACCGTGAAGCAATGCAAAATCAAATGAGTAACAAGATGCAATCAATCACACAAAAGCATTCAACACAATAGACTTCAAATTTTACGTGGGAATCCATAGTGATTTGTGGGAATCGATAGTGCCCTGTGGGAATCATAGTGATCTGTGGGAATCCATAGTGCCCTGTGGGAATCCAAAGCGGTCTGTGGGAATCCATAGTGCCTTGTGGGAATCCAAAGTGATCTGTGAGAATCCATAGTGCCCTGTGGGAATCCAAAGCGGTCTGTGGGAATCCATAGTGCCTTGTGGGAATCCAAAGTGCCCTGTGGGAATCCATAGTGCTCTGTGGGAATCCAAAGCAATCTGAGAAAATGGATGAATAGCATGGATGAATCACATACATCACGGTGGAGCTCACACAGCACCGATCAGCAGCTACTTTCCCCCCAACATGTGCCGTAGATAGATGTCTCTATCATATTCGCTTCCAACCCAATTTCCAATGCAAAACCATGCTTTCATCTACCCAGCTCCTTTTACATGACATGGATTTGATCGCGTTCATTGAATAGGCCATCTCATTCTAGGCGACGAGCCGGGAAATGAGGCAGATCGAAGGTGTAGGTGGACCACATCAAATGAAAAAGTGGGAATATTGGCCATGATCCAAGAAATGGGGCAGATCAATGGCGTACGTGGACCGTAGTAGATGAAACAGTGGGGATATTGATGACCATAGTGCCCTGCGGGAATCCATAGTGCTCTGTGGGAATTCAAAGTGCCCTGTGGGAATCCATAGTGCCCTGTGGGAATCCGAAGTGCCCTGTGGGAATCCAAGTGCCCTGTGGGAATCCATAGCGCCCTGTGGGAATCCATAGTGCCCTGTGGGAATCATAGTGATCTGTGGGAATCCATAGTGCCTTGTGGGAATCCAAAGCGGTCTGTGGGAATCCATAGTGCCTTGTGGGAATCCAAAGTGCCCTGTGGGAATCCATACTGCCCTTTGGGAATCCATAGTGCCCTGTGGGAATCAATAGTGCCCTGTGGGAATCATAGTGATCTGTGGGAATCCATAGTGCCCTGTGGGAATCCGAAGTGCCCTGTGGGAATCCAAGTGCTCTGTGGGAATCCATAGTGCTCTGTGGGATTCCGAGTACTCTGTGAGAATCCATAGTGCCCTGTGGGAATCCATAGTGCCTTGTGGGATTCCATATTGTTTTGTGGGATTCAATATCGGTCTGTGGGATTCCACAGTGCTCTACGGGATTCCATATTGGTCTGTGGGATTCCATAGTGCTCTGTGGGAATTCATATTCTTCTGTGGGGATCGATAATGGATGTTGTACGGGAAAAAAATGCATGTGCAGATTACAAATAATCTAGTCTTCAGTATGTATTTATTCAAAGTACAAAGTGAATTACTTTTCTCCTGAAAAAATAAAAATAATTGAATATTTAATAGTGCTGTACAAATTGAATTACATAGTGCTGTACAAATTGAATTACATATGTACTAGTTGAATATTTAATCCTACGCACGCTCTCTTCCATGGTAAGATGTTTTTGTTCGCGGCTTCCTTGGAATATCTTTCGCTGCAGGTATACCATTCTTCGTTGTTGATGGACCGCTTTCGATGACTTCTACAATATCTTCATCTAAAGATAATAATTGTATCGGTCTTGTCATTCCTTTCAACTTGAACTGAAGTAAGTCGAAGGCTATTGTTTGCCTGAAATTAGGGACTTCTTCCTGTGATTGAAAATACAACGTAATGAGTTAATAGCGGTTGAAGGACATGATGATTAGACTTCCGGACAATGTAACGTTACCGGAGTAAACTGTACATCCAACCCGCTGCATAGGAAGTCCATAGCTTTCATGACGTATACCCCACATTCATCACTATTTGTTTGTTTTGGGGTCCCATCGACTATATCAAAATGCCATTCAACTTCCCAGAAAGGATTCCCGTCATCACATATATGAAATAACCATCGAAGCCCATATGTGAATCCACGTGCATACGATTTGAAAATTTTCTTCCAAGTGGTGGCTATACTGTCGATCAACCAAACTTGTCTCTTCATTGGATAAACTACTATTAAAGTCCAGTGCGATTCGTGATCGTGGACAGGAAAGTAGACCTACAAAGTACATGAGAACTATTATAAGCACATATGTCTACCGTGCGCATTCCATGAAAAGCACATACATAATTGTAGACAAACCGTCTCGTATTGCCACATGGGCTTTGCCGACCGAACAACGAGGGACACAACCGATGGATTAAGTCCATTCAGCATCGTCTCCCTAGTACTGTGGTCACCTGCAGCATATTTACATATGCTGTTGACATCTTTCTGGAACAATACCTGTTTAAGTACGATAAGAGAAAACTATAAATTTCAGGCAGAATTATTACTACATATGATCATATCATTCTTCTTCTTATTAGGAATATTTACCCAGAACCAAGTGGACACAAATAAGCAATCCTGGGGGTACGCAGCAGGATAATGTGGTCTGCGATCCGTCAGAAAATCCATGTACGCGTTGATGCACTGTGTAAAGAATTATTCATCAGTAAAAATCGACAGTCAATGAAAGAGTTATCGACAATGAAACCTACATTGAACTGCGGCTTACCCCATCATCAACCCATACATTATCCCATATATAATTGCAACCAATAATGGTCACCGGAATCGTAAGCGGCTTTGACAATACTGTATTCACCAGGCGATAGCTGTCTCAAAGGGTTCATAAATCCTGGTACGTCTGTGAAGCCGAAGTCGGACTCGGTGCCAGGTTCTGTGAATGGCTGCGTTGGAAACCTTGAAGGTTGTTGGGCACGAACGGGCTTCATATTATCGTCTCCCTACCCCCCTACCCCCCGCACGTGAAATCAGGAGGTGTCACAAATTTTGATTGACCCCCAGAATACAGGACAAGGGAAGTGCAAACCTCTACATAATCCAAGTTATGATAACCATATGCCTCTGGAGTACGCTGAATTGTATGAGGCTGTACTTCCTCTCCATCCCGTTCATCGGCGGCGCGTTTTCCCTGAAGACACACGATATATACTTGGGTAGTATCTAAATTGCATTGTAAATTACCAGTGTGGCACAATTAGAATTGAAAATACCTTCACCCGCCTCCAATTCGGCCTCAAGAGGAGAAACTTTTTCACCTAATTTCTGATTTTCCTCCTTCACTTTCGGCCACTTCGTTCTCATATTTACTTACCTTATTCAATAATATCTTATACAATTTATTCCATCTAGACTTTTCATCTGATTTAATCTCAATAGCTTCTTGTCGTCTATCCATGTTCTTCTTTGACCTCTTCTCACTTATTAACGTCGTGTTTCGAAGAAGTCTTTGAACATCTATAACAGCATCACGTTCCTCCTCATCTGCTGTGGGATGAGGGGCCCGGTGCTCACAAACTACACGATGAACTGAATGTAATTATTAGAACATAAAAGTAATGTTCAAAGGACAAAATTCACCGTCACACTACGTTCCATGCGTATTACCGAATCTTTTTCAAAGGTTTTAAAAACGCTGCGTCTGGCGCGATAGTACAAGTAAAAGGTTAACTCTTTAGCGCCTTACACATATTGTGAGGAAGAGCTTCGGGTCGCTAAACTCGGCCAATCTCCACCCTTCCTGAGCATACGGATTTGGACAGCTCAGTTCTTATGTTTTCCTTTACTTATTATATTCCATTATATAGCACATAAACCTTACATGTTTAAGTATCTTATGTTATGATTTCAATGGACTTCCCGTTTACACAAAGGTTTTTTTGCATGCATAGACCTATCACCCGGAAATAACGGCACAACCGTACCATGAAGTTCTAAAGCATCGATTGAGCTGGGTTTATCATCAATAATTTTAGTAGCTATGATAAACGATTTGATTATATAAGGAGGTGTGTAAATAAGAAGGGCCGTTAGGTTGCTAATTTAAGAGGTGCGTATTATCATCCGATTAAAGTGCTGTACGCTTACAGAAGAGCTGGGATGTTCTGAAAGTTTTCAAAGGTAATTCAGAAAGAAACATTATACTAGCATTAAGACTTTCATGGCCAGAGCATTGAGCAAGAAGAGAAGAAAACCGAGCATGCCACGGGTGAAGTTAGGGTATTAATTACACATTAGGTAGAGTGGTTTTGCCTACTACCTTAGTACCTAAAACTTGGCATCCAGTGGCTCTACAGAGACGTAGTTGCGTACCTACTAACCAGGTACTTTATACTTAAGCGAAAGCAATTTCAGATCGTTTATAGGTTTCGTTCAGCTAGCCTTATTTAGAGACGTTAAAAATGTGGGTAGTTTACGTCGGAAGTCACCTCAATTTTTAAGTTGACTTGTAAAACGACGGTGGAAGAATCGTTTTATTAGACCCGTTCCTGGGCCGAAGGAGAGTAAGTACGGTGGACACCTGTACACAACTTTGTTAATCATGTTACTTATTACATATTATTCAACTTTATGTACTTAATTGGTATTTGTATTATTTATGTGTAAGCTCCCATTAACCACGTATCTCCACCCTTTGCTAGGCTCGGCTCGCCACAATCGGGATGAAACGAAACCGAACAAAAATACGGAGGGGCCAAACACCTTACCGAACCAAACACATACACATAATATACATAATACATAATACATAATAAGTACAATAGGTACATTCTCCGACAAGCTTTGTTTTCAAGTCCTCGTATTAAAATGTTGACGTACCCTTGTAGTTCACCGGAAGATATACATAATACATAATACATAATAAGTACAGTAGTACATATACATAATAGGT